>VZRR01000047.1:19247-35894 GCA_013398015.1 Oreocharis arfaki | reverse complement strand
CGCGGCAGCCCAGCGCCACTGCGCCACTCCGCCCCTCCGCCCCTCCGCCCCTCCGCTGGGCAACGGCCCCAAACATGGCGGCGTCCAGAGGGCTTCACGCGCCGCGTGAGGGACAGCCAATCCTGCGGCAAGAGATGGGCGGATGGGCGGGACTTAGTGTGACGGACGGAGATAGCAGCCAATGACAGAGCAGCGCGGGGCCGCGTCATCCTCGCGATGAGCGCTACGGTGAGGGTCTCTGGGCTCTGGGGCTGTGCCCGTATCGGGGTCTCGGGGCGGCCGCCTCCTCACGATGCTCTGCCTCAGGGATCCTGGGACACCTCCAGTCTCTGCAGCAGCGTCCTGCTGCGTGTCACCGTGCCCTCCCGTGCCTAGCTCCGTGAGGGCTCAGGGACTTCAGATCAATGTGCCTACGAGCCCCGTCAGCCCCAAAGTGCTGTGAGGTTCAGGCCGAGGGTAGGATGGCTTTTGGCGACCCTGCGGAGGGCAGAGCACCACGCCACCTAAGGAGGAGCCTCTGTAAAGCCACCACGGGCCGACTGAGGACAGCTCTTCTCACACTGCTCCTCATCCTCCCCAGCATCGCACGGGAGGCTCCCAGCAGTTGGGAGAGGAAGACCGCGGTGGCACGTTCTGTATTTCCCTCGTTCACTTCAGTGGAGTGAGGAGCTCCTGAGGAACTCTGCAGCCTCCCTGTTGCTGTGGACATTGTGTAGTGCCTGGTGTAGCTGCTGCTGACACGGGGCACCCTGTGTGTTATTAACAGCAGCATTGTCATTTCCTGCTCTCCTTTCTCCTTGGCAGAGAGCACCATGGAATGTTGCTGTGGAGCTGGAAGGGGCTCTGATAGGAGAGGAGCTCTGTGGAGTCAGCAGAAGGCAAGACATTAACCTTTAATTCCACCAGCCCCACAGCTGGGAAGACTGGGAAGGCACTTCCTGCTGGAAGAAGGTCTTGGCTTCATCAGTGCCAGGAAACATGAGAACCAGAATAGAAATTAAAGGAAAGGAAGCAAACAAGTACACATCATTATGCAGTTGTGAGATGAGCAGAGACGACTCAAATGCAGAGAGGAAGTGAACATCAGAAAGAGCATGGGAAGCGATGAAGAGGTCTAGAGGGGAGAGCAAGAGGGACATACAACCTCTCACTTGTCATTCTTGTGGATCTCGTACCCTCTTGTCAGCAAATATGCTGGTGTTGCTGTTTCCTCGTGTGGGTTGGTTTGCAAATGAGACCTCAGCTTCAGCCAGGATGTTCCACTGGCTGGTGGAGAAGAGCTACAGTGAGCACCCTTTCTTCTGGAGACACGTGTGGCTGGGCTGTGTGTGCCCAGCATGGCGTGGAGGGTGGTTACTGTGGATGCTGATAGAAGCCACAGGGGAGGAAATGGCAGATGGGAGGAGGTTTTGCTCTGAACACGAAGAGGAAGAGCAGTGGCAGGCAGTGGGGAGCAGCAGAGATTGCACCTACAGAAGCTGGGGAGACAGAGGGGCCTGCACCTGCTGACTGCTGCCCATGTCCCTTTTGTGGCAGGGGTGACACAAGCTGTGTCTGGCCTGGTGGATGTTCGTGTCCTAGTGTCCCTCATGCCTGAGGTGGCAGGGGAATACAGGGGCTGGGCCAGAGCTGGGATCTGGGTACTCATGGCCAGAGCAGGGGGCAGGGCTCTGCAGGGCTGTGTACATCCCACAAGCAGAACACTCTGATCGAGTCCATATCAAACTGCAGGTCCCTGGGGGCTGACAGGGTGTGTGGATCCCCACTTGAGCTCAGCGAGCACATACGGTCACCAGATGGGTGTGGACATCACCCCACCCCCATTGTGATGGCAGCACTGCTTCCTCCAAAGGGTCCATTCCCTGGTGTAAAACAAAACGGGTGGTGTGGGGAGGTGGTTCTGTAGGAAACTGGGGAGGTGGCCGGGAGCTGCTGGGCTGGACCCTAGAGTAGTGAGAAATGGCCATCAGCAGCTCCTGGATGCACTACTTGGGTCTCAGGGCCGAGAGTGTGTGGTCAGGATGAAACCGGAGGAGGAATCAGAGAAGAGAGGAGATAAGAACTGGGCTGAGGCAAGAGAAGGGGAAGAGAGGGGAAGCCTGTGGGCGCAGAGGAAAGTGCCTGGCCCAGTGGCGAAGGGGCGAGGTCCCAGCAAGGCTTCAGCTCCCCTCGGCTGAGCAGTGACCCCCGCACTGCAGGGAGAGCTGGAGGCTCCTAGCTGATCCCACCAGGCACCCAGCATGAGGCTGTTGGGAAGCATGGAGCTCTGGCTGGCCAACACCTTTCTGCCCCTGCTGCTCCTTACTTGGCTGCCAGTTGGTGAGTTCCCTAGTGCCCTTGCCTCTGCTCTGAACTCTTCCCTCTTTGCTTATGCCTGCAGAAGGTGTGGAAAGTCCCTGCTGCTGCTTTTTGCTCTCCTCTTGCATAATTTAGCCCGTCTTCTGTGCCAGCACCTTGCCATGTGCCTTGCAGAGGGGTCCCCCTTGCAACTATGCGTGCTCTGGGGGCTTTGAACCAGCTTCACCTTCAGCAGCAGGGAGAGAAAACAGGGGGGAAGGAAGCATAAATGCTTATAAACCTGATTACTGCTGAGGGGGGCCAGCTTCCCATGGCAGATGGGGATATTCCTTAACACAAAACCAACCGTCTACAGGGCTTTTTTCCAGCAGGACTTGCTCACCAGATTTCAGCCACAGTTGATGTGTTGGTAGGGTTAGATCTCATCTTGCAGTGTCTGCCCCAGGCAGGCTCGAGCAGCCATGCCAGAGAGGTGAAGTGGTTTAATGTCACCTGAAACAATGGAAAACAGCAGAATGAAGGTGGTGTGGAGAAGAAAAATGATCTGGCCCAGCTCATCTTTGCCAGTGTGAACAAAGCACATGCAGGGACGTGCGTATGCAGGATGGAGAACACAACACATCCAAGAACAGATGTTCTGAACTGAGCAAGGGTGGTAAGGGACACAAGTCCACTAACACCCCTTGGAGTGGAAAGAAAGGACTGAAGAGAGGTGAGAGAGGGAGGGCTCAGCTGAGAACATGTGAAGTGACTTCAGCTCAGAGGTTCAGCAGTGATTCTGAAGTACTCCAGAGTGAGCATTAAGGGGTGGGATGAAGCCAGAAAGGCTGCAGGGGTCTGTCTACTTTGTTTTCTTTGCTTCTCTAGGACTGACCATTCTCCACTGCCAATCCCTCAGTCCCACCTCATGCTCCATGAAATGGTGGAGCCGGAGGCACTTCCTGCTTGGGTGCCTGTGTCACAGGAGGAGGAGGAGCTGCCTTCCCCCTGATCCTCACGTTTTCAGTCCTTCCTGAGGCACAGAAGAGTTTGTGCACTGCACAGTGGGACTAGTGGCACGAGTCAACATGCAACATTTCAGTGTTGAGTGCTGAGGAATGGTTAGCAGCCAGATTTGGAAAAGATCATCAGCTGCTGCAGGAAAGGATGGTCCCTTCACCATGTCTTTCACGAGTGACAGATGGGACATGACCCTGCAAGATCATATGTATTTCTGCTATCACTTCTGGTTTTGTTTCCTCCAGGAACAGTCAGTCAGCTGGTAGAGCCAGTCACCACTGTGCAGTCTGAGGTTCGTTTGGAGAATCTCACAGTGGAGTGTTGTGAACCTGAACGTCTGGAGGTGGAGAATCAAACGAACACTGTGGTTCCAGGAAAAAACAGCATGAATTTCACCAGCTCGATCATGTGTACAGCCTGCAAAGGAAACTGTGAGTGTAGGGTCTTCATCACAGGACCGAACTCGACAGACACTGGAAACAGCTCACAAGCAGCAGTTCCCAGTAAGTGGCAGTAGTTCTATGTTCATGGGGGAGATGAGTGGGCAGAGAAAGATGCTACATCCAGTGCTCCTCTGGTTCTTCCCTACGTTGTTTCCCCTGAAAGCATCCCGAGAACTGGAGGAGCCAACCCAGCGCAGCACCTTTCGGCAGATCCCACCACGGAGCTGCTGGGCCAGTGGTTCCTTCCTGGGACCCGCCGTATCCTCCAGCTGCAGCACATCAGCCAAATGCTGACTTGGCTGGAGCTGTGGTGGCAGGAGTGGGACAGCCAGGGCCATGGGGTCAAGGCTCCTGCTGCAAAGCAGAGCAGGGTGCAGGATGTTCTCTGCCTCTGGACAGTCTCTCGTTCATGTTTCTGCCTTTCAGGCTGTGGCTCTGCAGAATCTCAGACTGATGTCACATGGAAGATCTGTACAGGTGCGTCCCCACAGTCCCCTGGTTGCTAGAGTGGGGGGCAGGAGGAGTCCTCAGGGAAAAAGAGGGAGGACCATGAGTGGGTGGGACCCACTGCCAGACTGGAGTAGGCACCAGTGGATCAGAGGCTGGGAAGGGGCTCTGATGCTCCAACTACCCCCTGGTTGAGTTGGGATGAGTTTGGAGACCATTCCCCTCAAGATTTTGTCAGCAACCTGACACTGTGGGTGGTTCAGGGTCTGGAAGCCTAAGTCTGGGAAGAAACTGACCCTGCCGTGAAGGGGGCAGTGGGAGCATGTGTCCCTGCATGGGGGAATGGTGGCTCACAAGTGCCTCTGTGATGTTGTGTGTGCAGGACTCAACCTCTTCCTGTGCATCCTCTTTGGCTTAGCGATCGGGACACTCCTTTACATGCCAGTAATTGGCTTCCTGCTGTGGCAGTGCAGAAGGAACAGAACAGGTTGGCATTTCTTCCTCAACTGTTGGTCTGGACAAAGCCAGGCTTGGGAGATGTCCATCTTTGACATCCTACTTCTCCTGCTTGCTCCATGTTCCCTTCACAAGTCTGTCCTCCTGAACAAGCTGCCCCAGCATGGTGAGAAGGTTCACCCCCTCCCTTCCTTCTGGCCCGTTGTTGGTGGGAGTCCAGTTATGGCACAACCTGTTGTGTGATTGAAACAGGTCTTGCATATCCAGAAGTGTCCATCTCAGGGCTCTCATCCAGCCCTTCCAAGGGCTTTTAAGCCCTTGCTGACCCCTCCAGCCCTTTGGCCATCTTCAGAACCACAGAGCCGCAGTGCCGCATCCTCTCCCACAACAAAAGCAGGACCAATGCAGATGTTTGCTTTATTCTTTCATTATTTTCTTAATTTAAAATAATGATCATTGTCATTATTTTCACTACTGTTTAAACTAGGTTTCCTTTTTCAGGAGAGCTCATGAGCGGGGAAGTGGTGAAGGGGAATCAGGTCAGTATGAAAAGCCAGGGAGGGCTTTGCATGTATAACTTCCTCCTCCTTGTCAAAGTATTGGCTGTTGAATACCCACTTAAAGGATTTCACAGTAAAATCAGCTTTGCTTTCTGAAAACAAGGTTCTAAACACTTATTAATTCCTATTAAATAAGGGCTTATGAGTGTTTGAGTAGGTGGCACTTCTGAGCAAGCTGGGTAATGCTTGGGCAGCACAAAGAGTTGTGCCAGTGGAAAAATGCTGTGCCGGGGAAGACACAGAAAGAAAAGCCAAGGCTCTACTCGTTGCTCTCTCCCTGCAGGCGGCTGTGGTGGCAGGGACTGAAGACCTGACCTATGCCAACCTGAATTTTGAAAAGACAGGACCTGTCTCCTCCGATGTCATTTACGCAGAGATCAAGCCATCGCAACAGAAGCAGAGTGGTGGGGCTGCCAGCACAGAGGTGTATGTCTCCCCCGAGGAAGAGGGCAAATGAGGGAGGGTGAACAGCTTCTTGTCGCCTGTTGGGGTCATCCTCCTCAAAAACTAGGTGTTAGCTCATACAGCAGTGCAGTCTTGGTGACCAAAGCCACCTATTACCCCCGAGTGGCTGCACAACCCTGGTTTATATTCCCCTGGAAGAAGCCATGTCTCATGGTGAGGACAGGGCTCTGGAGCCCATTTTCCCTTTGCCTTCTGCAGCTCCAAGCACTGCCAAGCCTCAGCAACTCTTTTTGCTGTCTCCAGTCACTGACAGGCTCCTCTAGCTACTTGCTCCATGTTTCAGGAATGGCACTGTACCCTGTGTGGCCAGCATGGTGTTCAGGAAGAGCTTGGTCCTGGACGTGCTGGGTGGCACGGCCATGAGAAGTCCTGGAGCAATTTTCTGGATTTTCTCTGGTGCAGGCACCTGCTGTGATGTGGGTTGACCTTGCTCTGGTTCACTCACTTGAAACACAAGGGACAGGGATGGAAAAGCATTGCTTGCTTCACAGAGGTGTTGCTGCAGTGATCCACATGGATCTGCTTCATACTGGGAGTGGTTAGGTGTTTTTGCTGGTTCGGTGGTGAATACCTCGTGGGTTGAGCACTCTCTTTTGTGCCCTCTTTTATTGATACTGTTGTGTTTATTGTGAATTTTTCAGTAAAATTGTGTCGAGCACTTGTAGTCTCTGCTGTTTCCTCTGGTGTTTCCTCTGCTGTTGGGAAGGGGATGGGGGAGGAGGGGCAGCTTGAGTGGAGTTAATTTTCCTGCTGGGTTTGAAACCAGCACATAGCTCTAATAATTTAGTGTTACAACCACAACAGATGCTCAGGTTCAGAGATGACCCCAAAAAGGTGGTCCAGATCTTCTGGATTATTCTCAGAGCATATGATCCAACTTGGGCAGATGTCCAACCATTATTTGAAGTGATGTTTGCCCTACACAAGTGTATAAAATGCAGGAGTGTGATCAAATTAGGGGAAGAAGCTGCTGGGGGAAGACCATGGCCAATGGCCAACCCAGAATGGGATCACACTACAGAAGCAGTGAGGAACACCTTGAGATGGTGTGGAGATGGACTTCGAGAATCCTGGGAGCGAGTAGAATGAAAAACAAAAAATCAGAGTAAAGTGAGGGAATGTCAGTAAGGGTTGACAGAGCACCCACTGGATTTCTAAGTTCAATTAGCTAAACAAATGAGAGTGTAGGGAGGGGAAAACCTTGAAAATTGATCATTAAAATTGAGTTAGAATATTCAATGGGGGGATTGTAGACAGAAAGAATAAGGAGGACCCTCCCCCTGAGTTATAAATTTGAGTGGACCCTTCTGCTTTTCAAACCTCTTCTGGAACTACGGTGCAACTCAGTCCAATCTTAGTCTCAGACTTGGGCAATGCTTTATGTCTAATGAATTATCCATACAAAGTTTATTATAATTTACTACATGGATTAATAATGTTTCATAGTATATATTCAGCAAGCTATCAGTGACTTACTGAGGATCTGTCATAGGTGAGGGATCTCTCCACCTTGGATAAGGAAGGGTTCTCTTCATCTCAGGTAAGGTATTTCTAATTCTGAGAGGGCTCCCAGCCCAAGAAGAGGGTCACTGGTGTGCAGCCCAGCTGCAGTTCAGGGACAGCTCTAATTGGGCTTTTCCTGATAATGGCATTGATGGAGTGAAGTAGTTGCCTGCCGGTCAATAGGACAGACAAGATAGATTTTGGTTTAGTACTGATGTCCTCTATGGTGAGAAGTGAAGTGTATCTGTCATGGGCCAGGTTCTCACACCCGCCCCACCAGCTCCTCTGCCAGGCATGACATCATCAGCACCTGCATGACCAAGTTCCATTCAATGCCCCATCAACATTCCTGCCACCAGTGACATAAACACCTGCACAAACTTGACAGTGCTGGGGTAACTGTGGGACTCAAACATCTTTTTTCTGACCTAAAAGGATCCCATGATTCTCTCAAGCCAAAGGTGGCCCTTTGGCTGGACCAGCACAGCCCTTCTCATGTGTCTATAGCGTGCAATAACTTAGGTTGTTATTTTAAGGAGAAAAGGGTTTTAAAAAACCTTCAACTAAGAGGGACAGACTGCTTATGAATTCAAGAAGAGCTGGGCCAGACACCTGAGACTTGTACTAACAGCCTTGGTAGCCAGTTATTATTTGCTGAGGGAAGGGGGGAAGTTTCAGAGGAGGAAAATATAGCTGCACAGTTCTTCAGAATCCCACTGGTCAAAACAGAAGGCCATGAGGAAAACCACAAAGTACATGAGCAGAATGACATGCTTACTAAATTGCAAAGAGGCAAAATTGGAAAGCTGAGGTACACATCAAATTAAGACACAGGGCAAGGGCTGCCAAAGGCTCTGCATTTGCTTAACTGCCTTAAAAAGAAGTGGAGGGAAAAATATGGCTCATTGCTTCCCCAGGGAAGAGCTATTGATCAGTGAAATGGAGGAAGCTGGGACATTCATAGTGCTGCATTTGCGTCTTCCTTTATGCCCAAGGTTAGTGGGGAATCCAGTCTGAGATAGCATTTTTAACAGGGAACCAGGCAAGAAGCCATGAAATAGCCTTGGAGCAGTAACACAAGTGAGCAAGAGGTGGGGAAAGGCAGCCAGGGCTGCTGGAGGAACTAGCTGAGGTGACCTCTCCAGTGCAGGCAGGAAGGGTGAGGGCAGCATCTTTGCTCATTGGCTATTTTTAAAAAGGTGAAGCTGCTACTCTGGCCAGAGCTGGGCCTCCAAACTTCACTTCTCCATAAGATGCTATCACAAGCAGTTAAGCAAGTGTGTGAAGACAAAGCAATAACAAACACAATGCCCTCCTTGCCCCGAACACCTCCATATGGAGAGGGCCCCTTGTCCCTGTGTGCACCCAAGGCAGATGGGTGAAACATCCATGATGGGTTTTCCTGCCAGGAGCACAGTGTGTCCTCGCTGCCCCTCAAGCTCTGCTGGCTGTACAAAGGAAGGCTGACTCATGTAGAGAAACAAAAGTAAAAGTGCTGGCTTCTCCCTGTTTGGGCAAGAGGAAAGTGAAGTTCAGGGTACAGGCTGCCTTTATCAGAGACCTCAGAAAGAGATCTGATCTTCTGCTACCAGTGAGGCTGAGAAAAGGCAATAAAACTCCCAAAGGCTGTAAGTGTGCAGAGGCTTTTGTCCATTTCCTTGCATCACAAGCTAGGAGCAACAAGTTGGTTGGACAGGTGATTTATCACAGCACTGCTGTCTCTTTGGGAGCTGTTCTTGCTGATGACAGAGGCAGGGACTGGGGAAGAGTGAGAGAGGGGTCTGGGAGAACTGTGCTCTGGGAGGAAGGGCCTTCAATCCCACCAGTGTCAGGCTGGGGCAGTGCAAGTACGATTCCCAGAGCAGCATCTGAGCAGTCAGAAAAGGAGTTTTCTTAAGTTCTCCTTAACATGTGTTCTTTCCAGTGCGTATCACATAGTCAAGCCAAGTTTTCAGAGGAACAATTTATGGAGAACTCCAAGATGCAACCTAACATTTGAACAGTTGAAGAAATCCCTGAGAGGCCAAGTAGAAGGAGAAACACACTTAGAATACCACTCATACCAGCCTTAAAACAAAGGCTTTACTATTGGTCACTTTTATTTCAAGAAAAGAACAGCCTTTCATCCCAGCCCCCTCCATGAGTTTAGTAACTCAGGTAGCACACAACAAGCAGTCACATCCTGTAGAGCAAGAGCCCCAAACAAAACAATCCCCACTGTGACACTGGATGTGGGCTTTCCTCCTCCCCCTCCCCGGGTGAGAAGCAAGCCCGGCACAAAATGTGAACAGCACCCTCATCCCACACCTGCAGGATGCTACACTAGCAGTAACTACACAAATAAATAGTATCTCATGGAGAGGGAGCAGATGGCGACCACAGATCATCTAGAAATTAAGTTATTGCTATGTTCTTATGTATTTGACACTGCAGGTAACTCACTTGAGTAACCACCAAGAGAGGTGACAGTCTCAGATTGCCCTTGTGTTATCAGTTCGTGTTGGACTGAAAGCTGTGGGAAGACAAGACTGGTCTTGTTTCATCAGCTGCCTGCTTTAAAGGCAGGAGTTCTTGGTGGGACTGAATCTTCGCCATTTTTCTGGAAACAGCTGGGGGTAGGGGCTCCCAAAACACCTGGAAATTCATCATGCCTGCCAGCCTTTCCCAGGAAGATCATGCACACTGCTAAGAGTACATACTGCTAAGTGTACTCCCTACTCCTGACTTGCCACAGGAGCTGCTGGGCCACCTCCAGATGATAAGGGGCTGCAGGTTCAAATTTCAAAGAAAGCAGGAGCCCAGTCACCCCGGGGGCTGAGCCAGAGCTGCTGATTCACCAGGGAAAATCAGGACTAATTAGAGCTGTAGGATATGGGAAATGCCACAGGCACACAAGGACAACCTGACACGTGACTGTACCTCCCTCTGCTGGTGGGACACGCTGTGACGGCCAGCGTCCAGGATTCAAGTCAGGTCAGCCAAAACAAGGTGTAACATGAAGTCTAATACGTGACTTGTCACCAGAGGATCAGGTAGCCCAAGGCTGATGACAAGCAGTGAGCTCACAGCAGTGTCAGTGCCCACAGTGTCCCTCCCCACATGGAGTACTGGCTGGAGAGCATGAGTTTGAGAGGATGAGGACTGCAGGAAGAACCTCAGAGTGACGGAAAAGCAGCAGAGTCCTTGGCAGGACATGTCTTTGTTAGGCATCGTGCAGCTGGTTCTCTTGCAGGAGAATCTTCTCCCCAGGCTTGAAGGCAGGCATCCCCAGGTAAGGGCAGCTGGCACAGCGGAATGCATCACCCAGGTAGCACTGGCAAGGGAAAGAAAAGCACTGTCTGTAATCAGGTGCCACTTTCAGGTCTCTCCCCCTGTGACATGGTTTCTCCAGCTCAAGAGATGTCCTGCTCCTCACCATCTATGAACACAGAAACTCCTTCCCTTCTATTCCCTTCTCAACACATCTGGTAAGTGTGGATGGCAGAGCTGTGCAGGCATTGGCCTCACACAGAAATGAGCCTCCACCCCACCTGGTATGCCCAGGCTGGGGCAGCCCCCTGAGCTCCCACAAGGCAATCCTCCCCGAGCAGATACCTGGTTAGCCTCTGAGCAGGGGTGAGAAGGCTCACTGCTCACTCTGACTCCCCCAGAGAGTCAGAACAGACAGCACGTGCTGGTACAGAGCATGTGAGCACAGGGTAAAGGCTGAAGCTCTGCAGAAGCTGCAGAGGCAGTGTGTGGAAGCAGTAATCCAGCTCAGGCAGCAGTCACTAGGGAATGCAATTCTTACACAGACATCATATACTGCAAACCACAGCATAGAAACAAAAATTACTAATTACATTTCCACAGGCAGATTTGGGCTGTGAGCTCTTCTTCTCCTGTTCCAGTTCTTCAGCCAGGCCACATGTGCTGTAGAAAAACAAAGAAGTCACCTGCATCTTTCTGCTTAAAGGTCATGAGTCATCAACACTTGTGCCAGCCGTACTCACATACAACAGGCTCTGTCACACGACACAGCTGACTCAGGGACTCACGCTCCTCACTTTGTTCTTTAACACCATGGCTTGTATAACAAGTGTTGAAACACTCCTCAAGTTAAAACTGAGTGAGAAATGACACTACAGCACTCACTATTTATGCTGTTTCTCCTTGGATTGTGAGAAACCAGGGTTTTAGGTAAGCTGCACAAGCTATGCAGCCACCTCCTGGATGGCTCTTGATAATACAAACCATCGTGATAATTTGCAGCAGTCACAGGTCAATTCTCATTGTATTTGGATTTACATTCCAATAATTAAGATAAGAAAGGACATGAACCAACAGAATTAGGCTCTGAAGAACAGCAAATTGCCTACAATTATTTTTAAATCCCTCCAACTCTTAAGAGTTTGATGCTGCAGTTGAAAGGTTCACCGATACATGAATTCCAGCACTGACCAGTTCTTGCAGGCTTTCTTTTTGCCCATTTCTTTGCAGGATGGAGCTCTGAGGGACGATGGATCTGGCTTTTTCAAATCTTCTGAATCCAACAGCTCATCAGAGTCCAAAAGATCCTGAAAACACAGGGAGACAAAATGCAGGAAATGGACTTTTTAGTAGGGAATGACAATGCTATGTTCAAAGAAATGATGCTATCTGTACACTGGCATTAAAGTGCTGCAGCTGTGCCCTCTTATCCCTGTCTCCCCTTACCACACCACTGAGCTCTCCAGACCCTGTGAAGATGAGCTATTTTGCCTTAGGGAGGTTTTTCTACCTCTGAAGTTGTAAGGCTTCCAAAGTGGCATGACTGAAAGTATTTAGAATAGGAAAGAATGGGGAGAGAAAAGGAACAGCAAAGCCTCACAAAGAAAACCACTTACCATCTCTTCATCATTCATATCATTAGCAGACAGTGTCCACAGCTTGGCAGCAGCTGGGTCCACAGAGGGTTTTCCTGGAGCCAAAACAAAGGAAGAAACAGCTGTTATTCCAGCCTTTGCCCTATCCACCCCTAACAAATAGAGTTTGAGCAACTTTGGAAAGCCCTACTTCATGGGTTTTTACTGTAGCACTCCCTACTTGGGAACTGTCTGCCTGTTCCAAGTGATGCCTGCCATTGAGAGCCAGGAAATCCAGATATTCAGCATGCACCACTCCTTACCTGAAGGACCAGACGTCTTGGCAAAGGAAAGTTTGAGCTGACTTGAGGATCCCACTTCAAAATTGGGCTTCCTGCCTTCTATCTGAATAATGAAGAGGTCATTGCCTTGGTAACCCAGATGCTCTCCGACAGACTGGGTCTCCTCTGGGGTCAGCGCTTCCTTTTGCAGCTGTAAAGTAAGATTTTAGGTGAACCTCATGCAGAACCCCGTATTTTAGCACCCGGCCCAGAATTCCAGTGAACAGATAATCAGTATGTCCAATTCTAAAGAAAAACACTATGCTGACAGTAACTTAAGTTTGTGCCAGGCAGTGGCCATGCAAATTTACAGCAAACCAGGGTAGCTAAAAGCCTCATCACCCAGCAAATCCCCAGGTAACTGCCCGAGGGCATTTCTGGAAATGGTAAACACATCCCTACCTCCTTCACTTCCACCAGCCCAGAGAGAGTCAGAGTTGTGAGTAGCTTGGCTGCTGTCTTGATTTTGCCATTGTTTCCTGCAAGATACAAAAGCAGAGAGTAGGAGGAGGCAAGAACAAGAATACAGCTCACTGAGAAACCTGGAAGAGCAAGAACTTTAGAGGGAAATACTCAAGCCAAACCTCTGTACTAAAACTGAGCCCTTTCTACTTGACAGCAGGAACAAACCAGAAAAAGCATCAGCAGCTTATTCTTTAAAATAACAGCGCGGGGTCACAAAGCCATTCCAGCTCCAAATATGTTCTATATATGCCAAAACTTTTCTCAACCCAATCAATACCCATTGAAAAAAGATAAAAAACCTACCCCCAAACCCCAAACAAACTCCCTCCTAAACATTTTTCCCTGTTAAAGTGAACTACTCATGAAGTTTTCAAAACACAGACTCCTAAATACACTACATTAAGAAATCATCCTGTGTTCTCCTTCTCATGGATCCTCCAGCTGTCCCATGGCAGGTGCTCTGGCTTTTCTCTTAAAACTCAGTCCAAACACTTTTAACCTTTTCTGGATAACTATTTCTCAACTGGCTTCTGGGGCAACCTCTTCAGCATCTGTTACCTGTTTTTAAAACCTCTTCAGAAGCTCCTCAGAAACACAACATCTGCATGTACTTAGCATTGCACCCTTAGGAGAAAACAGTGATCACTGAAGCTTTTCAATTCTCAACTTTCAATTTTCAATTTTTCAAGCTTAGGAACAAGCCTATCCAGCACTTTTGATAGAAGCACAGTGACTGCAAACATCTCTGATGGATACCAGCTTAAGCACAGGGTAAAAACCTTGTGATTTGGGTTAGTCTGTCAGGAGAATTAAAATCTCTGAATGTTATTAGGGGTTCCTGTCCTTTCTATTTCAGCCTAATCCTCATGAGAAATGCTATGTTGCCACGGAAGCAAGATTCTCTCACCTGATTCTGTAACCACTGGTTCTTTCAGGAGGACACGGCCCCCTGGCTTAAGTATCCGAGCTACTTCTGCCAGGAGCTCCACACTGTGCTGTGCTGTACTGCCTGGTACCATGCCAGAGAGGATTACGTCGAAACTGGACTCCCTGTGAGCCGCTGGGAAGAAACAGGAAGATGGTACAATTTTACACATGTACACACACAGCTTAACACACCAGTTCCACCTCCCTCACCCCTCATGCTTGTGTACAACAGCAGTAACTGACTAAAGACACCAATCATAGAGGCATGGCCAGGATGCATCACTTCCACTGCTGTATTGCCCAGAGTAGGGTCAGCAGCAGGTGCTGTTGGCGTTCTCAGTGCTGACTCCCAAAGCAGGAAGGTGTCGGCTCACACAGCAGCAGAACCCTTTCCCTTTTAAGAAAACAGTGAAAAATTAAGCTCATTCTTACACTGAGGCAGCTGGTTAACATTTTCCACAGAGACACGACTATCAGCTCCCACCAGCGCCTGGACTTTATCCACCAAATCCTTCAGGGCTTCGACCGGCGAGGAGCTGTCCCAGACGATGGCCACGCGCTGGCCTGGAGTGACTCCGTACTCCCCCATTTCAGCAGCAGCAGCAGCAAGCCTGGCAGTGGCTGGGAGAGGAACAGGACAGGAGAGAGGAAGGGTAAGTGCCGAGCACAGCAAGAACCTCTGTGGACTGTGACGTTAATTGGCTGAGTTGTTTTAATAAATGGGGATAATTTTCTGGAGGCAGGCAGCACAAAGTTCCCACAAGCTGTGCGTTAGCAGGACATGAAGAAAGAGCTACACTTCAGGACACAATTCAGTTTCTCTCCAGTTCAGGCACTGGTTTTGCTGGGAGACTGCATGCCATGCTTTAAAGAAACCAAAAAGCAACAAAAAACTTACCTGCTTTCCTTAAAAATCTGAATAAGACAGGATTTCTGGATTTCCTGAGCAGTGACAGCTATTTGACGTTAAACACTGCCTTGTCTCTCCTACTCCAAACACAGCCTAGCAGAGTTTGCTTACATAGTACAACAGAAGAAAAAAGTAACTTTCAGCATTCCCAGCATTCCAGATTGAGGCTCTTCCCACCGTTATGATTGGTGGCACTGGGTGAGCAAATTACAGGGAGGGGGGAGCGGAACAGAACGTGCAGTGAGTTTTGAGAAAGCTGTCTCTACTGATATTTTACATGAGATTGTATTCTTCATATGGCAATAGTATCCCATCATCACCGGTTCTCATTGCAGCACCAGCTACCGAACCTGATGACCTTCCCTCTCTCCTGTATCCAACACAGACCTATTTTCTTCCTAATTTAACACCACCACAGAGAACAGAGAGCACTGATGACCAGAACAGCTGCCCAGTGTATCTTCAATTAGCTGCAAATCACACATCTGCTTCTGGACAGACAGTGGTAAGCAAGGTCTTTACCAGGAATCACTACATCACACATCCTGGGTAATGCCTTTATTGCAACCACGTTGTCACTAAAGCACAGCTCATGGATACGCTGTACCAAATTTAACTCCAGGCAGGTGGGGAGTGGATTTTGACCTACAGTTCCTCTGGTTCTGGGTGCTGTGGACTCCCCCTCTCTCCTGGAAACTGCAAGCGAGTTCAGAATGGGACATTCTGTCCTTTTTCTGAGCTACTTTGGTAGGAATTCACACTAAAACAACCACAATGCCAGCCAGGTGGGGAATGTACACCTTGGATGTACACTGCAGGTTATAACATCTCACAGATGGTTTTGCATGTGACACAAACTAAACAGCTGCAGCAGATAGTAACACTCATAAACACACATATTAATCCCATTAAAAAGTCACCTTTCCCAAGAAGAAGGCTGAAAATCTCGAAAGATACTTAAGCTGTTAGGCTAAGGTGGGAAAGACAAACCCGAAGCGACACCTNTTGGATGTACACTGCAGGTTATAACATCTCACAGATGGTTTTGCATGTGACACAAACTAAACAGCTGCAGCAGATAGTAACACTCATAAACACACATATTAATCCCATTAAAAAGTCACCTTTCCCAAGAAGAAGGCTGAAAATCTCGAAAGATACTTAAGCTGTTAGGCTAAGGTGGGAAAGACAAACCCGAAGCGACACCTTCCTCTCTGAACAGCAGGCTGTGACCTTTCAAGATCAGTCAGAGACCGAATTGCATCAACAGCAACACCACCTTCAGTGCCCTGAGACGCGGGGAGGAGGCCGAGGACCCCGGGTGGGTGGTGTGAGGAGGAGCCCTTATCTCCCTGCCGCACACATGTAACAGTCCCCGAGGAAGAGGGCAAGGAAAGAGGCTAAACAATACCGCAGGTTCCGCTTCAGTAGATCAGAGAGCTGCTGTGTTGGAACGAGACGATCGTGATCGTGGAATGGTTTGGTTTCCTTCCAACCCAAACCATTCCACGGTTCTGCAGCACGTCAGGGCTGTAAACTGCAGCCTCCTGACGCAGCAAAGCCAGCTTCCAGCGGCCGGGAATGCTCCGGCCTCCAGCGGCCGGGAATGCTGCGGCTTCCAGCGGCCGGGAATGCTCCGGCCTCCAGCGGCCGGGAATGCTGCGGCTTCCAGCGGCCGGGAATGCTCCGGCCTCCAGCGGCCGGGGCGCGGCTCAAGGCTGCGGGCCCTACAGCAGGTGCGCATTTTAAGCACATGGAGAACAGGCGGAACAAACCTCTGGGTCACCGAGCAGGGACGGTTTGGAGGGAGCAAGGACAGGATACGCGGGGGAATTTCGTGAAGGAATTACTTAACCACACACACACACACAGGCCCCCCTCCCCCACCGCTTCAGGCGAGGTCTCAGAAAAGATTTTTAAGGGGGAAAAAAAGGGGGACCGCCAGCCCCGTCCCCCGCCTCCGCGCTCCCCTCCCGCCGCTCGGCCCGCTCGGCTCCCCTCGCCCGTCCC
>VZRR01000047.1:0-19014 GCA_013398015.1 Oreocharis arfaki | reverse complement strand
AAGTTCTCCCCCAGAGTGTCGCTGGGTGATCGCTCAGTGATTAGCATGTGGTGTCTGTCACGGCTGTTCGGCTCCCGAGTAGGACTTGCCTCTTATCCCCTGCTCGGAGGTCAGCGCCTTCCTCCTAACTCCTTAATCAGGGCTAAAAAGGGGACAGGGAATGTTTGAGTGACTGGTTCCCAGCCCAAGACTGGGGAACTATTTGCAACACATGCCGTTTGCGCTGTTCTTTCCCTCACAAAACATTTTTGCTTCATTTTCTTCACGTAGACATGAGCTCAGCTGAGCCTGGCACTAATCAGAAGCATAAAAAAAAGACTATGAATTTGTGGGTTTTTCTGCTGCGTTCACCACAACTCTCCACCTGAATTTTCTGTGCTTCCTGGTGTTGGAAGGAGACGCTGACTCTTGGTTTCCCTTGCAGTGGTCAGGTGCCAGCATTCCCCACCACTCCGTGCTCTCCAGGCCTCGGCTGTGCTGAGGAGAGCGTCCGATGAGCACAAGAAGGAGCCATTGACATCTTCCTCTCAGCAGCACTTTGATTCACCTCCAGCTGGTCACCAGCCTGAAGAGGAACCTCAGGGCCCTCACTCCAGGTAACTCACCAGCTCCTTCTAGCACTGTCCCACCAACAGAGGGATTGGACGGCTTTTGCTTTCCTGAAAGTCACATCTGAAACTTGGAGACAACGAGATCCAGCGTTAAGGAACCCCAGAGTGCAGCACATGGAGAGCTGGTTTGCTGTGACAGTGCAAATTCCACCATGGAAACTGTATGGGACTTGCTTTCAAGAGGGAAGCTCTCTTGTCTGCAAAGTACAAGTCTTTGCTTCTGGATTTTTGTGTAAATCTAAAAAATTAAGGACAATATGTTGTCCATGTGCCTATAGCATAAAGCCCATGTTGGAAAAGGTTGTAGTTTAGTTTTCTGTAAGGGCGGGGGAATGTGGGGCTGATTGGTCTCCATGTAGGCATCTGCATTGAGCCCTCCTTCCCTTATTTTTCTCTTCTCTCACAGCAAAGGTGCGTTAAGAGTCGTTTTTCTGGACAGGGAAGGATTTTACTGGAGGAGGCCAGATTTATACTAAGCAGGTCTCAAAATGTGCCTGGTGTCAGCGAGTGAGTGGCAGAGCCCAGGGTTCTGATGTTTGGTGGTGACATTCCCCTCACTGTAACAATGCCTTCTCATAGTTACACTGGCCAGGGCGGCCAGGAGTCTGAGGACTATGAGAGCGAGGAGCAGCTGCAGCATCGAATCCTCACAGCGGCGCTGGAGTTTGTGCCTGAACATGGCTGGACTGCAGAGGCCATTGCAGAGGGAGCCAAGGTATGTGGGGAGAGAAGCAACAAACCAGTTGAAAACTGGATAGAGCTGAAGTGCAGAGAAAGCCAGGCCTGCATGCTTCCCCCACATACTCTTGGGCGATGCACCCTAGTCAGCAAATGCTACTGGGCAGGAATGAAACCCAGCTGCTACAGGATAACCCCTTCAGAGTTAGACTAAGGCACGAGGTAGAGTAGTGGTCCTAAAGAGAGGAAAACGTGCAGGAAGTGCTTTGTAATGCAGCGTTGTTTTGTTTAAATTCACATAATGTCTTCCACAAAATAAATGAAACTTTCTCTAGCTGGATCCTGCTTAGCAGTGTCTGACCTGCTCTGTGCTTCTCCCTTCTTCCCTACAGACCCTGGGCCTCTCTGTTGCTGCAGCAGGGATGTTTCACAGTGATGGCAGTGAACTGATCCTGCACTTCGTGTCTGAGTGCAACACCAAATTGTCCAAGCTGCTGGAGAAGGAGCAGAAACTAGTGCAGCTGGGTGAAGCAGAGTGAGTACTGGGTGTGGACAAATGTCTTCCTTTGCAGATTTTGGGAACTGGGTAGACAGAGAGGCCACCTGGGACACAGATGAGTTAAAAGTATAATTTACCTAAATAAAGCCATTTTCCCAGATACAGACTAAGACCAAAGGCATGAAAGATATATAATACTTGGCTTATCTATTGCTAAGCCAGGTGGAGATTGATCTTTCAAGATCAGAATTGAATTTAACTTGGATGTTCTTCCTAATTTGTTTTTTTCCTTACCCAGGAAGAAGCCTATAGATGAATTCTTGAGACATGCTGTGGAAGCCAGACTTAGGATGCTGATTCCATATATTGAGAAATGGCCCCAGGTATCAAAGTAATATCAACATTGTCTCCTTTGTGTGTGTGTATTATAAACACCCTGTGACTTTCAACATAGTCTCTCCACCAGATTAGTTCAAGGCTGTAAATGAAACCCTGGCTGGTTTCAAATGATTAGTAGCCTTCAAGAGGAGAGCAGCCTTGAAAGGAGGCAGTTAAAGGTGACCTTAGAGCAACTATTTCTCGCAGTTCTGGAAAGGCAAAGCTCTCTGTTGTTCACTCCACCCATCTGGCATCCCCAGGGGATAACCTGTGTCTCTGCTCAGTCCCATTTGCAGTGTCACTGCAAGTCAGGCTTTGTGCAGCGTTGTTGTGGCTGCACCGGGATCACCTGACACCTGGAAATGCAGAACTGCTTTGCTGCAGGAAACTGTCCTTGGCTGACAAACCCCTGGCAGCCTGAATGTAGAGCTGTGAACTTAGAGGGCTCCATGCTTCAAAATCCAGATCCAAGCCATCTTCCCAGGGTGGGAAGGGATATGAATTGTGGCCACAGTGACAAGCAAAGAGTTCCTAATCTTGGGCTGCAAAGATTGCTGCGAGGTCAGCCTCTGTCCAGAACCACTGCTGGCCTCTGGGCAGCTGAATCCAGCACCCCATGCACACAGAGAGAGTACAGGCTTCATGTTCTTCTTTCAGATTAGCATAATTTGCCTTGTGAAGGATGTGGGTGGTTCATGTCTCTCCTGGCATTGTGTGATTACGTTCAAAGGCTGCAGGATCCCAGCAGGGCCATTATGGCTGGCGCTGTTCTGCCCTCAGTTGCTGCTCTGAGTTCAAAGTCAAATTCAGAGAAATGAGAGATGTGACTCCCTGCCCACAGGGGCACAGCACAGGGTGAGTCAGCTCGGCCTCTGACGTTTCCAAGCCAGAGAGGCAGCTCAGGAGAGAAAACATGGGGATGCTTGAACTGAGCAGGGATCGTTCAGCTCCAGTAGGAGCCGAGGCCTGAACTTGCCAGCCATACTGTGTGTTCCCTGCACATCCTGTTGCTTGTAAGGACTGCACAGAGCTGGGAGGACTTGTCACTGGGAGCTGGAGGCAAGTCAGCAGCAACAGGGAAAAGATAACAGAGCAGAGCACTGTTGGTCTGCTTTAGTATTACATCCTTCTCTCTTCAGCTCCCATTTCTGTGTGTGTTTCCTTTGCAGGCCCTGAGTGTCCTGTTGCTCCCACGTAACATCCCTTCCAGCCTCAACCTCCTCACCAGCATGATCGATGATATCTGGCACTATGCTGGGGACCAGTCCACAGATGTGAGTCCTTGTGTTTGGGCACAAGCTGGTTCTACCCCTCAGCACTTTGGCAAAATCTTGGGTTCAAGCAGGAGTGGGGCTGAGTCCCTCTGCAAATGGCCCATTTGTTGAAAGAAGACGACATTTCAGAGGCACCCAAGGGTCCTTATAAACTACAGTCTAATTTCTAAAGATACTTAAGAGCCACTGAGACTGAATGTAAATTACAGCCAATGGGATTAGTGCAAATTAAAAGGACCTACTTTCCTAGGCTCTTAAGTGCTCTTCTTTTTTCTTTTTGAAGACACAGACAAAGTTGTTGAGATTTTGAAACTAAGAAGTTGATCCAGTTTTTAGTGAGTGAGCAGTGGGTCTGTCAAACAGCTCTCTTCCACCAGCAGTAGCATTTACAGACTTGACTTGAAAACCTTTAAAGAACCTACCTAAAAATACCAGTAGCTTATTAAAGCTTTCATCTTTCTGGCAGGAAATAAAAGAAAATCATAACCTTAATTATAGCAATTAATAAATTACTTTAATTCTTATAGATGTAGGGAGAGATGGAAAAAGCTAAATGAACCATTTTAACAAACTACTTTAATAAGCTTCTTTTATCTGTGTATAAAAGAGAAGCTACTGCAGTGAAAAATAAATAAGATGGCAGAAAAATTAAAGGAATAAACCAGAAGACAACTGAAAGAACACAATTGCTTCAGGAACTGAAAGTCACTTACATGTTATGCAAGTCAGATCAACGTGTTGGAGCCAGTGTCTTCACTGAGCTATTCCTGAAGTCTCACTGATGCAGGGATTAGGAGAGGTTCTAAAGTTGGTGTTTTGTTTGCACCTTCTGACTGGTTACATGAGTTTTCCAGGGAAGCCGTGATGCTGAGCCTGCTCCCTCTTTCCCAGTAAAGGGGTTTAAACTCCTCACAGCAGATCCCTCTTCCCAACACCAGGAGCCAGGCAGAGTATTCTCATACCTCAGAGAGCCCTTCAAGTGGGTTTTAGAGGCAGGAAGAGAACAGAAAGAGTTTTGTCACAGACCCTGAGAGATCCAGCTGCATATGGCAACTCCCCCTGTATGGGGAAGGAAGGTGCTGTGGGTGATTTTCCTTTGCCGTTCTCTGATAGCTGCACTCTGGATGCGCATTCAGATCACAGCTTTCTGTCTCTCCCCCTGTGCCCCTGCAGTTTAACTGGTACACTCGCCGGGCTGTGCTCACTGGCATCTACAACACCACTGAGCTGGTGATGATGCAGGACTCATCCCCTGACTTCGAGGATACTTGGCGCTTCCTGGAAAACAGAGTGGCTGACGCCATGACCATGAGCAATACAGCCAGTCAGGTAACCTCAGGGAATGCAGCAAATCCCTTCTCCCCAAGGATATATGTGGGCACACCTGGCTTTTCCATCATGCAGATCCCGCATCTGCTGAGAGACCCCCTTGTTGCTGTCAGTTCAAAATCAATAAATGATTATGTGTTTTTTAGTGAAATGACATGTAGGTGCCCTCTTTGTCAGACTGTCCCGATGGTTAGGACACATCCCAGGAACCCCCTTCCATGTGTCCTGTCTGTGGCTGTCACTTGTCTGTGGTGCTGTCAGCACCTTTCTGTAGCAAGTACATGTTTGTTGTGCATTCCATCTCTGTGTTTGGGGGCCACGAGTGCAACTGCAGGAAGCAAAAGGTCGTGTTCTCCCTGTGTCTCCCAGGTACAATCCACTGGAGAAGCCGTTGTCCAGGGCCTGATGGGAGCTGCAGTTACTGTAAGTAATGCTGAAACCAGCAGGGCTGTGAGGGCAGAATTGCTTCTGAATGTCAGCATTTGTTTTCCTCCCAAACCTAGAGGACAACATGGAAAAACAGTCGTCTGTCATGGCTTAGATTTATTTAAGGGTGATTTCCTGGGTAGTTTGGGGTTAGTTCACTGTTTTGTGGTGAAAGAACTTGTAATAGAGCATAAGGAAATTAAGTCAGAAGCTGCAGGGTGAGCTTTAGGGATGAGAGACAGGTGATCAGAATACATACAACTGTTCTCCGTTGCTTGTCACAAGATCTCTCCCTCTGCCAGGAAATCTTGTAGCCCTGTGCTGGAAATCTTGACAGAGGGTCAGTGGCTCCATGGATACTTGGGAGGTGGCACCTGTCCCTGAGCCACAGCAGGGTGACTTCCTCAAGCTGTTCCATTTGACCTCAGTGTCCTTCCAAGAATTCATCCACTTCTTGGTAGTGTCCTGGACTGCTTTCTTCCTTTGGGATACAAAATAGCCCTTTGTGTATCCAGAAGAGACTTTCGAAGGCCTTCAGGGCCTCGCTGTGATTCTATTTTTGGACAACTCCCCCCCCCACCGTTGCATTTAGCAACAAAGTGATTTCTTTGTTATCAGAAATACATTTACCTTTTATCAGGACAAGACAAACAGGCTGGAACATAAATTAGGAATTATTTTTACTGATGAAGCACTTCTCAAGAATTTCTCCCACCTCCTTCCCCCTGCAGCTGTGGTGGAATTTAGTGTCTCTCAGCCTTTCTCCTCTTTCACACCTGCATATGCCAAAAGGATCCTCCAAATAGAGAAGCCCCGGGCTCTGTTTTACATCCACACGATGCTCTCGGGTTCGGTATATCTCCCATCGCCAATGTTTTGCTCTGTCTCTGCAGCAGATCCACTGCACAGATAAACGGGAGGAACTGGATGGATTCTGAAGGGGGGTGGGATGTAGTCAGATGGCTTTAGGGCAGAATCATCCCAATACATAACTATTAGGGGACCACATTCCGAGCCTCCCATGTCCAGGGTGTCCCGAGGGTAGCAGTGTCCCGGTGTGCTGAGTGTACTCCTTTACAGGAGCGCTGAGTTCTGCAGGTCTCTGCAGGATGGATGATTGAGCGTAATGCCCCCAAAGCATAAATTCATTGCCGAGGTCTATATTGCCGTAGAAATAAACCCAAGCTGAAACCTACCGACCGGGAGAGCAGGTTCCGGTCAGAGGGGCGGCCGGAGGTGGATCCCGTTTGATCCTTGCCCGTCCCCAGACTACAGTGATGCCTCTCGCCCCCGCGTCTCTGCTCGCAGCACACGGGCCTCCCCTCGGCACCTGCTCCGGCGGCCGCCCGGGACAGCGGCACTAAACCCCGTTCTCCCTGTGCCCACAGATCAAGAACCTGGCGGGGCTGAACCAGCGCCGGTGAGGCGGCGGCGGCGAGCACCGGAGGGGCCGCGCCCGGCCCTTCCCCGGCACCAATAAAGTCGTACTCAGCCTGGCACGGACTCTTTTTGCGGGCGCACCGGGGCCGGAGGAGCGGGGCGGGGACGGACCGGGCGGGCGCTCCGGGCGGCGGGAGCGGGATCGGGGTCGGGGTCGGGATCGGGATCGGGGTCGGGATCGGGATCGGGATCGGGATCGGGATCGGGGCGGGGCGGCCATGCCGTACGCCAACCAGCCCACCGTGCGCATCACCGAGCTGACGGACGAGAACGTCAAGTTCATCATCGAGAACACGGACCTGGCGTGAGCACCGCCGCGGGGCCGGGCCGGGGCAGGCGGGCCTGGGGGTGAAGCGGCCGCGGGAGGCCCCGGGGGCTGCCCCACGGGCCCGGTGTCCCCGCGAGTGCCGCCGGTGCGGCCGGGCAGGGTCTGAAGCAAAGCCGCGCAGCAGCCTCGGCCGGCGCCTGTGCGGGCCTGCAGCCCTACGCTCCGTCATGCCTAAGTACGGGTGTTTCCCTCCCTCAGGGTGGCAAATTCCATCCGGAGAGTGTTCATCGCAGAGGTCCCCATCATAGGTGAGGCCTTTCGCTCGGCTGTGGCCGCAGTTCCCTGGGCTGCCCTCCCTGTGGTTCCCATCGCTTCCTTTCTTGTTCTCCCACACCTCCCCGCAGCTTTTGTCTCTCCTTACGCGTGTTCAGGCGGTACTGTGCCCTGCAGATGCTGCCTCGGTGTGTCTCTGCAGTCTCTGTAATGTTTTCTGTGCCCTCACAAGCTGGCGTTTCCCTACAGTTTCTCAGCCTGTGACTTTCTCCTCTCTGCAGCCATTGACTGGGTCCAGATAGATGCCAACTCCTCCGTGCTCCACGATGAATTCATAGCACACAGGCTGGGTGAGTGCTGGGATGGGGAGGAAGATGAAGGTGGGCTCTGGGCAAAATCAGTCCAGAGATGCTGAAGCAGCTTTGTCAGATGCTGTCCCTCCACCTGTCTTGGCAGGAGAGTTAGGGGTTCTTGTGGTCTCACTCAGACATTCCTCTGATTTCCTGCTTCCCACAGGTCTCATCCCGCTCACCAGCGAT
Source organism: Oreocharis arfaki (assembly GCA_013398015.1). Classification (NCBI taxonomy): domain Eukaryota; kingdom Metazoa; phylum Chordata; class Aves; order Passeriformes; family Paramythiidae; genus Oreocharis; species Oreocharis arfaki. The sequence continues at coordinate 11,299 of VZRR01000047.1, read as the reverse complement.
GACATTGTGGATAAGATGCAGTATTCCAGAGTGAGTCGGGCGAAATGCTGTGGGGAATCATTTTGAGGGTGGTGGGTGTTTGATGTGATGGGAAGCTCTGGCAGTTTCTTGCATAAAGAACCCGTGTGTGTCCCAGGACTGCACGTGTGATGAGTTCTGCCCGGAGTGCTCCGTGGAGTTCACGCTGGACGTTCGCTGCAACGAGGACCAGACTCGGCACGTCACGTCCCGCGACCTCATCTCCAACAACCCCCGCGTCATTCCGGTCGGTGCCATCCCGCTGCTCGTCCTGCTCTGCATTCCCGCTGAGGCAGGGTACCAAACACGTGGAATGTTGGCACAGCAAGGCCTCTGAGTGCGGTTCACATTGCCTAAAGCTCCACTTAAACTGTAGTGGGAGAGCAAAGCAGGAATAGCTGCAGAAGCAGCGTGCGTGCCAGTGCCCTCCTTGTCTCTGCCGCGTTGTCCTTCACTTGCTGTCTGATGGGGTGCAGAGCGGTATGGCCTCATCCTGCACCCCTCATCCCAAAATCCTTGGCTGCCCCTTGGCAGGCCTTTGGCTTGCTGGTTCTTGGCTCTCAGCATGGCAAGATGTGAGGAGCCTGGGCCAGGGCACTGCTGCCAAACAGCTCCTGTGCAGTCGTCTTGGGGAGGGTTGGTGGTGCCAAAGTGGGACAGATGCAAAGGGACTTACAGAAAATGTTCTGATAAACTGTTGAGGTGGATCCAGATGTCACCACAACGTAGGGCTGCTCCTACTGCCTGGTGATAGTGTCTGCCTGGATAAAGCTCAGCTGGAGCCTGCTGTCTGTTACTTGCCTTTGGCTGAGGTGCTCTGGGTGCTGTGTGTCATCTACAGCAGTTGTGGGAGTGACTTTGGGAACAGAGCAGATGTGCTGTGCAGGGCTGGAGCACTCATCCAAGCTGATCTTGTCACTAATTTGCTTGGTTTTGTTCTGCTGCTGCAGGTGACATCTCGGAGCAGAGACAACGACCCCAATGATTATGTGGAGCAGGATGGTGAGTGGTGGGTCACTGAGAATAAGAGCTGAAGGAGGAAATTAACTTTTCTTTCAGGTTCTTTGAACTCATTCTTCCTTTACTAGCTGTGCAAGTGTAAGGCAGCTGTAAATCTGACACTTCTGAACTGCTGATGTCCCTGCATCAGTGGAGTAGCATTTTGTCTTAATGCCGCTTAGAGGTTGTCCCAGAACTAAAGTCCTGTGTCAGAGGGTGCTTCTGTCTCTCCTTGTGAGAGCCTTGAGACAGCAGAGAGGTGAAATGGTGTGTTGTTGGCTGTTCCCTAGGGGCCTGTGCAACTCCTTTTTGCTTATCTGCTCTGGGGACACAGCTGACTCCCTCTAAAAATCCAGGCAAACCTTGGATGCTGGTGACATCTTCCTGGACACCAAAAATCTGCCTTTGCTGCAGTGTGATCCTGCACACTCATTTCTCCTCTGCAGCCTTCTCAAACCAGCGTGTGCTTTTCCAGACATCCTGATCGTGAAGCTGCGGAAGGGGCAGGAGCTGCGGCTGCGAGCCTACGCCAAGAAGGGCTTTGGCAAGGAACACGCCAAGTGGAACCCCACGGCCGGCGTGGCCTTCGAGTACGACCCTGACAACGCGCTGAGGCACACGGTGTACCCCAAGCCAGAGGAGTGGTATGTCCTGGTGTCTGTCTGCAGGGACTGGGAAAGATTTTCCAGCAGGCAACAGCTTACACTTCAGCCCTGGGGATAATTTGGGTCGGTGGGTGATGGGGAGTGTGCCTGCCACATACCCTTGCACAGACTCTGCTCTTGGGTTTGTGTAGCAAGGCCAGTCTCTTGTTTGCAGCTGCACACAAGGTGGACAGGTCATCTCTTGTCCTCCCTCACGTACCATCACTGCTGGTTTGCCTCACTTTCATGCCCTTTTTCACCACTTGTTGCTGATTTTTTTTCTTCCCTGCGCAAGTGTTTTGTGTGTTGGGGTAAGGTCTGAGGAAGGAACAGATCCACGTGAGATGAAAGAAGTTGCTATGAGAGCAAAGAGCAGAAGGTTGGGTTTCAAGGCTGATTTTTCAGCCTGGCTTGAGGAAGCCCAGTATGACTCTGATTTAACCCATACATCTCCTCACTCCTGGAGCCTGAGCTCTGGCAGGGTTTCCCTCTCTGGCCCTTTCCTCTCCTCTGAAATACCATTCTGCACAAGTAGCACGCTGCTTCTCATCCAAAAGTGACACGGTTTTACTTCTGGAAAGCTGATGTCCTGCTTTGGCCTGGGCGAGAACTTTATCCAGCATCACTTTTCATGAATGGGTACCTGAGCTGCTCCTGGCTCTGTATCCCAGTGATCACCTAGCAGGCATCCTGTCACTGAGGAACAAGGTGCTTCAGGCAAGGCAGGTTGAGAGCAGGGAGTGGGCAGGGTAGTGGATGTGTTGCTGTAAGCATTGATCGGTTGCAGGCTCAGGAGCCTGGTGTAGCATACAACAGACAGAGCACCAGGAAACAGTTTTTGAGAAGTTCTAGACAAAATATATGTTGAAGTTGGAAAAACCCCGAAAGAGGATTGATATTGGAGCTGCCAGTTCTTGATGATATGTCTGTCTTTTCAAGTTCATCCGACTCCCTGTGAAGACGATACAGAGCCAAAGACTTCTGCTGTCCAAGGCTAGCTATGATTTTTGGTTTAGTTTTTCATGCTAGTTGCTTTTGAGGCTGTTGGCAGAACACTGGCATGCAGCTAGACTCTCCAAACAGCTGTGAGGGTGGTGGAAACCTCTGCGCTGTTTTGGTCATGGGTGGTTCTGCAAGTAACAAGAAATCCCAATTCCATTGACACTTCATCTCTCTCAGTTGTTTGTAAAAGCAGAGGATTTGTTTGACAAATACAGTTTTATTTCAGGCAGATGATTACAGGGTGCTGGGATCAGTGTTTCTGGGCATTTCTGGGGCAGAGGGAGGCCAGCAGGAGACCTTGGTAGGTACAGGATTTTCTGTGCTGGCTTCTCGGACAGCTCAAGGCTTTGGGTTTTCTTGCACAGATTAAGGGGTTCCACACAGTCTCTCTGCTGTGGTAGCAGGTAGGGATGCAGCAGGTAGAAAGATGTGTTTGCCTAACTGATGCACAGGTATTGCAGTGATTTTGGTAGAGGAGTGGAGGTGCAGGACATCAGGATAGAGCTCACTGATGCACATGGTGTCTGAGGTTCAGGAGGTTTTTTTTCCTGCTGGGTCCAAGCCAACTGTGCCTCACAGACTTGAGTGCTGGAGTACTCCGGTGCTTTCCTGGCCCAGTGGGAAGTAGAAAGAAAAGATGACCCGAGGTCCATTACTCCATAAATGCATCCAGGCTCCATAAACACAGTTCCTTCAGGAATCGACATCCCTTCACTGTAAGCACCTGCCAGAGTGTACCAGTGTAGGTGGATGGAGCCACAGTACAGGGCTTGCTGAGTTTGGGCAGAGCAGGGCTGATCCCTTTCTTCCAGTGCTTGATGGATGACTCTGTGGCATTAATGAGGAGCCAGAAAGAGCAATATGAGACTGAGCTTTGTTCTGTGACTCGATGTTTGATAACCACCCTGTTGTGTGCTGCACGTTAGCCCCCGTGATCGCCCTCTGGGGCCAGCCTGAGTGCCTGGGCTCTGTGGGGCCAGACTGGAGCAGGGGCTCTGTGTAACCTCTCCTGCTCTCTGGTTCCAGGCCCAAGAGTGAGTACTCGGAGATCGACGACGAGGATGCTCAGGCTCCCTACGACCCCAATGGGAAGCCAGAGAGGTAGGGAGCTGAATGCAGTGCTGGGGTGAAGATGGGGTGATTGGCTGTGTGCATCTCATGGGCTCTCATTAATAGAGGAGTGTCTGTGCTGTGCTGAAATTGCCAGCCCAAGGAGCTGGCGTTCCCTGAAAAGCAGGGCAGGAGTTGGCGTTAAGTGGTGATATGCCCAGATCTGGCAGGTTTTCCCCTCGGGGAGATACTAGACAGTTCTCCTGAGTTCATTTTGCCAGGCAGGGTGGTGCACACTCAGTGAAGTGTGAGGCCTGCAGGGGAAATACCCTGGCTTAAGGTATTCATTCACCTGTGTGTGTCTCATGCTCTGATTGCTGGTGTTATTTGCACTGCAAAAGTGCCTCAATCAGCCTTAGTCCCTGGCCTGGGGCTCTGTGCTGGCTCGCAGGTCACGGTGCTGAACAGAAATCAATCTCAGAAGTGCTCTTGCAGCCCATGGAGCTGTGAATGTTGGTGTGACGGTTGTAGAGGGGCAGCACTGGCTGTTGCCTGCTTGGGAGGTGAATGATGGTGATGATGATGGTTGGGATTCCAGGCAGATCTCCCTGCTGTGGGTATGGATGGGCTGGAATGATATGCAGTCTGGGTTTGCACCTCCTTGCAGAGCAGAGGATGACTTAACCCCCTGCCTTGTAATCTCAGGTTTTATTACAACGTGGAGTCCTGCGGTTCTCTGCGCCCCGAGACCATCGTCCTGTCTGCATTGTCCGGCCTCAAGAAGAAACTGAGCGACCTCCAGACACAGCTGAGCCACGAGATCCAGAGCGACGTCCTCACTATCAACTGAGGTGGCCCCTTGCAAGAGAGTCCTGAGCTGTGAGTGATGCCTGGCTGAGATCTGGGGAGAGGCTTTTACCTCCCCATCATCTCCCTCTGCCTTTCCTGGCCCAGCACCTGGATTGGTTGGTGACGCCTCTTCCCTGGCCCTCCTTCCCAGGGAAAGCCACTGTGATGTGTAGGGTAAAACAGGAAGGGAATCATTCAGTGAGCATCTTAGGTGGGACAGGCTTTGTCTCTAAGTGATCCCAGAGTTTTGGTTCTGGTGCTGGATTTTGGCCATGTGGTGTTTGGGATCGGGAAGCATGTACCTCTGTTACACAACCCTACCTTATTTACATGTCCATTCTTTACTGTGCTGAATAAAGCCTTACCCCACATTCTTCTGTCATCCCTGAAAGCTCATCCAAGGCTGCTGGAGGAGATGTCACATCATTTACTTCTCTCCAATAGACATTAACTTAATGAGATCTGCTTTGGAGGGAGCATTGCTGGCTGATGCTGATTGCTGCTTGTGACATTATCTCCTGAGGAGAGCAGCACCCCTCCTGCAGGCAGCCCATCGTTCATTGATCCAGTGCTGTGTTTAAAGCAGATGTTTGAGGCCAGGGTGGGCGAGATGCTGCAGAAGCCTGCGCTGCAGGGGAGCCCAGCTGGGCCAGGCAGGTGAAGCTGTACTTACAGACTCCTCTGGAACAGACTCCACCCCTGTGCTGTATAACCTTTCTCTGAGGAGCTGGGTGGCACAGGATCTGTCAGTAATGGCCCCTGGCTGATACCTTTCTTTGTGCCCACAGCCCCCAATATGTGCTGGGCTGGAGCTTGGTGCAGGTCCCATGCCCTGAGCCCCCTGGCAGTGGCTGGAAGGCTCCAGCAATGGCCTATGTCACCCCTCCTCCTCCCCTCCATCAGTGCCCAGCACAGCTTGGGATGAGCTTCTTGGTGACACTTTCCTGGAGAGACCTGCAGCACCTGTACCATGGAGGCTGGGAGGGAGGGGAAGGCCTGTGTGCCCCTGTGCTCATCCCTGTGTGGATGGGGACGGTTCAGGGAGTGGTGACAGGGTCACACTGAGCTGGGGAGAGCAGCCCATGTCAGCATTGCCTTCTCCTCCAGGCTGCTGCTTCCATTTTCTTGCCATGGCAGAGCTGGCTGCCGCATGGGTCCCCACGTCCCTGCCCCTGGAGGGGTCACTGCGCTGGCTGGCATGGCTGTCTTACCTTGAGGCCAGCGCTGCCAAGCAGCCATGGCATGGATAAGTTACCTGGCACAGCTCTGGGAGAGCTGAGAGATGGTGTGCCTTGAAACACGTTCACCTGGGGACTTGGAGCCACCACTGCCCTGGTACATCCCTGGAGCCACGGGCAGCTGGAGGCGAGAGTGACAGTGGGGTGCTGGCATCCTGTTCCACTCCGGGTTCTTTGATGGAGAGTGGCAACTCGCTCCACCCTTCTTCCTCTCCCAGCGGTTTTAGGGCTTCACTTGAAATGTCCTGGCCACGGCTGGAGGCAGAACAAAGCCCTGAGCCAAGCGTGCTGCCAGGAACCTCAGGAAATCTCCCCCCATCAGCATTTTTCTCTCTGGCAGGCACTACTCCCACTTGCGCTTCCCGAGCGCGCTTGGATGGAACAGACAAACAGGAAGGGTGGATGTGGATAAGGGTTGTTTATTCATTGAGCAACTCCTTAAAAAACAGAAAACCCAAACATTTTTGGTAACAAATGTTAAATCTTTTCCAGATGAGGTGTGTAGCCAGGAAAAGAGCAAGTTCCACCTCTCACCCCAGGGAGAACACACTGCTGGGCAGTGCTGGGGTCCCAGAGCCCCTCTGTGCCCAGCCATGCTGCGAGGAGCAGCCCTTCTCTGTCCCCACGTCCCTTCAGCCTCAGCCACAAGCTACACCACCCTGAAACATAGTATTTACAGACCACAGATTCCCACATCACAACACTCCCTGTGCCCAACACGTGGACCTGGAGCTTTAAAGGGCAGAAATAAAACCACCAAGCATCCAACCCAGATGGAAAGAAGACTCCAAAGAAACACCAAGGTTTGCACGGCAATAAAAAGATAGCCCTTCTAAAGGAGGTCAATAAATAGGAGAACTAGAAAAAAATCAATTGCTTTTAAGTTCAGCACATAAAGCCCAGTTCCACCCCCAGTGGGTGAGGAGGGAGTGAGGGCTATGGGAATGCACAGAGGAATGTGGCTCTCTCCCCATCAGCATGGGTTTCTCTGCCCTGGGGCTTCTCATATCCACAAAGCTGCCCCTTGAGAGGCAGATGCTACTGGCCAAAACCAGTCCCATGGTTGCCCACCAGCAGATAAACTGGGGGCACGGCAGGGGGACACAGCTGTGGGAGGAGTGAGTGGTGTTGGGGTGGGAGAAGCCGGGGAGCTCGGCTCTGCCCGGCCACTCACCCCAGCCAACCCCCCTGGAAGGAAAACCAGTTTCTCCTGAGACATCTCAATTCTACAGCGAGTGTTTAAATAGCTTGAAGTGCAAAAATCCGCTCAGGGGTGGCAGGGTGTCCTCAGGAGCACCCCACTCTTCATGGGGGGGGTGGGACCCTGCACCATCAGCCTGGCACAGCTCCATCCTCCAACGCTGCTCCATGGCCATGGCAGAGTGATGCTCCAGCCTTCCTGCCACGTAGAAAACTCCAAATTTCTTGAGCCCCCCACCTCTCTTTACCTCCCAGCTGGATCCCCGAGAGTCAAAAACCTCTGGGCATCTGCCCAAGGGCTCTTCAGCAGCCACCACATTTGCATTCATGTGAGAAGGAAATACCTCTTACAATATGGATATTCAATATATATTTGAAGTCAGTTGAGGCTGAGCCAGCCATCGCCTCCACTAACGCCAGACCAGGGCATGAGACAGCGCCTGCTTCCCAAGGTCTTGGCACAGCGGTGCCCCAGCTCGGTCTCCTGGGGATTCTGAGGGGTGGCTGCCTTCATCCTTGCCACCCCTTGGAGAAGAAAAAGGGGACCCCTGCCACAGTCCCCCCACACCAGCTCACGGGGATGATGTGGGCTCCCTGCTTTCAGGTTTGTCACTTTTGGAGGACTTTGGCTTCAGCAAGATGAACCTGTTGAGGAGGTCGGTGTCCGAGCTGGCTTGGGCACCTGCATACACCTCCCCTGGGGACAAAGCAGAGGGTGGGTTCACCTGCTGGGGAAAGCTCCAGGGGCTGGAGGAGCAGCAGCTCCTCAGGGTGGGGTGGGGACACTCACCAGCATAGCTGGAGGACTCGGCCATGTTCTGGGAGCCGGTGATGTGGTGCCAGTAGGCACTGCGGGGCAGCATGGTCGTGGGGGTGCAGGGGTAGGAGAAGTGCTCAGTGCCCTTGTTCAGCAGCTGCAGTGGATGAGAGGGGGGAGGAGGGTGACACAGGGCCCCTGGAGTCTCCCCCAGCTGTGTTCCCCCCTCAGCGTGGGCTGGAGCTCACCCTGACGTTCTTCTCCATCTCCAGCAGGACCCTCTTGTGCTGCTCAGCGATGGCCAACGTGGCGCTGTGCACGCGCTGGTAGATCTGCTCACCCTCCTGCGTCTGGAAGGTGTAGAGACCTTCTCCTGCATCACACATCCTACAGGGACGGGGCACAGGACGTCACCAGGGTCTTCAAGCCAAGGGATGATAAAAAAAACCCACCCCAGGTGGCAGCTGGTGCAGCTTCCACACTGTTAGAGCCGTCCCTATGCCCCCTTCTTGGTGTTGAGCTGGGACCAGAACCAGCTCCAAGTCCCCCCTGCCAAGGGCACACTGTACAGGCCATGGGCATCACCCCACCCTCAGGCCTGTCCCATGGTGATGCCAGCAGTGCCACTGCTTGGAGCACCAAGCTGGATGAAGGCACACAGCAGTGACCCCCATCCTGGCAAGGGTGGCATCTCACCGTCCGGCCTCGAAGGTGAAGCGGGTGGCGTCGCGGCCGTAGCGGCGCAGGGAGCAGAGGGGCCAGGAGACCAGCTTCAGCCGGGGGTTGTGCGTGTCCCAGAGGTAGATGTTTTCGTGGGTGATCTGCAGCTTGCACTCGCCATAAACGTCCAGGTTGGGGCAGGGGAGGAGGAACACGTTGAACCGGTCTGGAGAGGGGAAAAAAATAGAAAATAAAATAATCTGCGGGGGGTGCAGCGAGGCGGAGCCCCGGGCGAGCACCCGCCGCCGCGCTCACCCGTCTGCTCGCACTGCACGCCGGGCGCCAGCAGGTCGGGCTCCCCCAGGCTGATGTCGTTCAGGCGGGCGCCCAGGCACTCCACTGACAGCGTCTTGTACCACTCCTCCGCCTCCAGCTCTGCAAGGCACCACGGCAGCCCCTGGGCGACCCTGGCCACGCCGGGGTGCCCCACCCAGCACCCCCAGCCCGGCTCTCCTGGGCGCTGCCCCGTACCTGAGTCGCAGGTGAAGGTCCGCGCGGAGTCGTCAGTGAAAACGATGGCCACCGCCTGCCTCTTGGTCTCCTTGGGCAGCCGCGTGATGCACTTGACATTGCTGATCTCGGTGACCTGCAGAGGAGCTGGGGGGTCACCGAGGGCTGCACCCACACCCCAGCTGCTGCTCCCAGACCCTGTCACCCGCTGCACCCAGACCCTGACACCTGCTGCACCCAGACCTAGCTGCATCCCCCTCCGGAGCTCATGGGGTGACAGCCACCCAGCAAGTTTAGGCAAAGAAGGACCTGCTCTGGCACGGGTCCCCACGCAGCGGGCAGCACCCCAGCACCCCTCCAGAGCACCCCCTCACCTTGGGGCACCCCCGCAGGCACGCCGACTTCTCATCCGGGTACTTCTCCAGGCGCTGGGGCCCTTTGCTGGAGGACTTGCGGAAGACCAGCCAGCACCGCCGGTAGATCTGCCGGACAGAGAGCGCGGCGGCTGCTTGGGGCGGGTGGGGGTCCCTGTCCCCACCACATCCCCACGTCCCCCTGTCCCCATCCGCAGGACCCGTGCCTGGTTCTGCTGACCCTGCTGGCCTGGGAGGGGATGCTGGCGATAGGGATATGCCGGGGCTGCCATCATCTGCCCCTACCCCCCGCCAGTGCTCATTACAGGGCTTAATTAATGAACACAGACAAAACTCTCAAGGGGACCGCTGTTCTGGCATTTCCCCGTCCCCTCTCCTACAGCCCCTGCTTCTGAGGGTGGTGGGGCCACCGTCCCCAGGCATGTCCCCCCCGCCTCGAGCCCGCTCCCTCTTTGTTCTCCCTAATTAGCATGAAATTACCCAGCATGCTCGTTGCTGCCGGCTCCAAGCCACGGAGATGGGCGACCAAACCCCCTGACCCCCCACCTATGGGTGCTGCACTCCCACACCACCCTAATTTGCACCCAGCAGCTCCAACCCCTCCCGATGTGGGGCATCCCCGATGCCAAACCGTGTGTGCTGGGAAACTGAGGCACGGGGGGGAAGGGAGGGCTCACGGACATCCCCCAAACCCTGGGTGACCTGGGACAGGTGAACGGGTGTTACTCGGTGCAGGATCCGGCCGGTGCAGGAGCTGGACCCCTGGGGCTGCTGGGTGATTCGAGTACCAACAAGTGGCCTGTCCCTGCCATCCCCCACTCCTCTGCCACCACAGCCCCCAAAATGCTGCTTATTCAACCCCAAAACAGGGGCACAGGACACTGCAAGAGGGACCTGGCCACATCACCTCACAGGGAAACCAGCACCCCAAATCCATGGGTGTTGCCCCCCACATTCCTCCATTCCCCAAGATCCCCACTCACCCCCAGCTTCTTGCTCTTCATCCTCACATAGCCCTGCTTGATGATGTCGTTAAAATTCGTCGCCATGGCGATGGCTCGATAGGGTAGGGGATATTTTGGGAGGGGGGGGCTGCCTTCACCTTCGCCCCCCCCTCTCCATCCTCTTCCTCCGTACCCCTCCTGTCTCACCACCGGCCCCGCTTGGTGCTAGCAGTGTCCCTCATGCTGGCTGGAAAAGAGAAATGACAGATCGACGGGTGACATCTTCCTCCTCCTCCTTCCCCTCCTCCTCCTCCTCCTCTTCCTCCTCCTTTCGCTGCCTGAACCATCCGAGTGGAACAGTCCGGTGTTAACCCCTGCCAGCACGGTGGAGCCAGGATGGCCCAGACAAGCGGTCGGTCCCCTGCCACCAGCTCCAACATGTGTCTGAGGGGATACCCACACCAGACCTCGCCCACAGGTCTCCATCACCTCTCGCACTCCCCCTCTTTCCTTCCAGGCTGCTCGCTTGGACAGCAACGTAGTCCCGGTGGCCGGGCAGCAGTAGGGTCCAGTGGTAACGACCTGCTGTTGGCCAGGCCAGCTCTGGTGTGGGGTGTTTCGGCCGGCACTGGCTGCCAGAGGGACCCCGGCTTCCAACCTCGCACCCCCCGGTGAAACCCAGCCTCTCTCCAGCCCTACCATGAGCTCGGCCTCGCTCAGCTTGGTCCCTTCTGGTTCCCCCAGCCCCAACCGGTGGCACCAGGTGGGGACCAGGTTCCTTTCTCAGCTGGAGAAGTCCCGGGTAGAAGGCAGTAACCCAGGAAACAGAACAGGGCTATCCCCGGGGATGCTCCTCCATGCCAGTGACGCCCTGGTCCCCAAAGCCCAGCACCCAGGGAATCCGACTGGGACAGCACCTTGGGAACCGTCCGCTGTCCCGAGAGAGGCCGGGGGAATGTCCTCCCCATTCCCTCATCCCCATCACCCCACCCCACGCACATGGACACCCCAAGGGAACTAAGAGATGCTGGGAGACGCCACCTGCCCCCTACCC
>VZRR01000046.1:359970-469094 GCA_013398015.1 Oreocharis arfaki | reverse complement strand
GGGAAGGAGGAAAGGAGGGAAGGAAGGAAGGAAGGAAGGAAGGAAGGAAGGAAGGAAGGAAGGAAGGAAGGACAAAGACAAGCAGATCACTTGCCAGTTTGTGCCTTTCCCACTGCAGCTGGCACACGTGGTGCTTCCCTCTCTCAGCCATGCTCCCTCCATATCCTACAGATAAAGAGTCAAGGGGTGCAGAACAGAGCAGGCAAAGCTCTCTGTGCTGTATCTCCAAATGCTTTTAGCCTGGACGTGCATCCTTAGACCCACAGAGGAAAGGAAAGCTGTTCTCAGCCAGCCTGAGAATCCTTCCCCACTTAACTGCATTCACTTAATCCAGCTTGAATTGCACTGGCTCCTGCTTGGGCTGTTATTTCTGCCTGGTTTTACTGTCACATCCACAGGTGCAGAGTGCTCTGTGCTGGGCACTCTGGGCTGTACAAATAACTGTGGTCCCTGTGCTGGAGCTTGACACGCTGGGTGACCGGCAGTAACTCGGTGTGGACCCTACCCAAAGGCTTTTCCCGGGCAGGGAGAGCAGCCCTGCAAGCCCCCACGCCACCGCGCTGGCCAGGGCTGACAGCTGACGTCCTCCCCGGCCCGTTTTCCCCTGGCTGCTGCCAAGCCGCTCGCAGAGCGCTCCTCCAAATGAATTTTCTGGAAAACAAATTAAAGGAGGGGTTACATCACGCAGCAGACAGCCCAACCCGCGCCGGGCTGCGCCGGCAAACCCTGCCCGGGTTTTGGGCTGCGCCTCATTGCTCGCAGCTGCTGCTGGAAGCCGCGGCTCCCCACCCGAACGCGCTGCAACAATAAATGATCAAAGCAGCCCCGCGCTGCTCTCTGCTCTCTGACGGGCGGCGCGGAGCGAGGGCTCCCGGAAACCTCCGCTCCCTTCGGTTCTTTCCCTGTGCAAAACCACAGACAAACAAAACCGGGGGGAAGCGAAGGAGACTCCGGTGGGTGTTGCGGCAGCGCAGCCGAGGTCTCAGGAGTCAGGAAATTCCAGTCCCGGCAGCCTGCTGGTCGGAGTGCATGGAGGCCAGGGGTGAGCAGGAGGGAACAGGACATTCTGCCTGCTGGGAAATCATCCTGAGCTAGGCTGGGACCTCGGTGACCCGGCCTCCCTCCCCTGCACTGCCACATCCTCCTCGCACAGCCCTGGGCATCCCGCTGCAGGTTCTTCCTGCAGGAATCATCCCCCTCCGTCAGGTGTGCCCATCCATCAAGAGCTTCCCTGGAAAACCCAGTGTGGCCCCAAGCCCTTCCTCTGTCGGATACTGGTAAATAAAGCAAGCAGGGATGAGTTCCCAGAGGCTCAGCACAGCTGTGTGAGGGCACGGCAGCAGCTGGACCAGGATGGGGATGGGAATGGAGTCTCTGGTCTTTGCCCAGAGCAAAGGGACCGTGCCAGCCCACACCTTTGCTTGTGCAAAACCTCCAGCCATCCGTTCTCCCCCGAAAAATCTTTATTCAGGTGAGCTCATCGGTGCTGCCATGGAAAACAAGCGCTGCTGCAAATGAGTAGTCATGAATAATCATGCTGGCTATTTTGAAAAGCTTTTTATGCTTTCCATGAGAGATGCAAAGAAGATGCGCTTTTAAATGGAAGAATAGTCCTTTGAAACGTTTGGTTCAGTCCGCAATCAGGAGATGACCCGCAGCATCTCACCCCAGGGACAGCGAGTCCCTGCCGTGCACTGCCGCAGGGTCGGGCAGAGAAGGAGGGAGGATGGGGCAGCACCAACTTCTGAGCGTCCATCTCCTTCGCCATGGGCTCTCTGCAGCACCTTGGGCTGAACCTGCCCTGCTCAGCTCTCCGGCCGCACAGTGGGGAAAGAGCCGCGTGCACAGGCATTCAAAGGTGATGAAATTCTATCCTAGACAGGCTGGGAGAGCTGGGAGAGTTCAGCCTGGAGAAGAGAAGGCTCCGGGGAGAACTTAGAGCCCCTTCCAGTGCAGAAGGGGGCTACAAGAGAGCTGGAGAGGGAGTTTGGACAAGGGGGAATAACCTTAAGCTGGAGGAAGGCAGGTTTAGATTAGATATTGGGAAGAAATTCTTTGCTAAAAGAGCAGTGAGGCACTGGTACAGATTGCCAAGAAAAGCTGTGGCTGCCCCATCCCTGGAAGTGTCCAAGGCCAGGTTGGAGCAACCTGGGAGAGTGGAAGGTGTCCTTGCCCATGGAATGGGGGTTGAAACTGGGGGGTCTTTAAGGTCTCTTCCAACCCAATCCATTCTATGATTCCACGATTGCATCCTCTACAGAGGAAGCTCTCTCAGTGGCTGAAACTGAGGAATGCAAACAGCTTTTGAGTGAGAAAACCCTAAACCCCAGCTTCTGCTTGTGCATTACCATGGCTCCAGTGAGAGGTTTCTTGTTACCTGTTTCTACTCAGGCTGGGTACCTCACACCTATTATTTACAGAGATGATTTAATTCCTTCCAGCCTACCCAGTTCCTTCTCTCACTGCCCAGTACACCCCAACCAGGAATTAAGTATACAAATGCAAAATCTCCACTTGTTCTTTAACATAAGCACTCAGCCCAGCTCTCCAGCCTGCCCTGCCCAACCCAGGAAAGCCCAAAAAAAAAGAGGGAGAAAAATGAAAATGAAGAAAATGCTTGCCTTGCTGTAGTTAAGCCTGTAGAAAAATATTTCTTTTGCTACCTATTTATTAGAATTCTGCTACACCAGTGGAAGGGTTATCAAAACAGTTACTGGGCCATGGGAAACCTCTTTTTTTGCTGAGAATAAGAGATTTTTGGAGAGTAGCTCCAGTAGCTTTATGCACTTCTTTTCTGAGGAATATTTTCATATTCTCAATTTCAATGCCTGGTGACTGTTGTGTTGGTCCACATGGTGCACATCTGGTCCAGGCAGAGCAGACACATGCAGGGCATGTTCTCGGTGTGATCCTCTTTCACGACACCTCCCCTCAAACCCAAACATCAGCCATGCTGCCCAGTGGTTTGAGCCAAACAAGCCACCTTCAGAAAACAAAACCAGACCCAACTGATGTTAACAAAGAGGAGTAGAAGCATGGGAGGGGAAAAGAAAGCTGAGAGAAAGTGGGAGGAAGAAAAATGCGAGGAGCGAATAGCTGGAGAATGATCCGATAACCCCCACAGAGCAGCAGCCCCTTCTTTGTGAATGGCAAAAAACCACAAACAGCAAGCAGGCAAAATTTGCAGAGAAGATGAAAACAGGATTGGTGGCAAGTAGCCGTGGGCACAGGCTGGTTGTGCAGGCAGGTGCTTCTGGCTGAAGTGGGAACCACTGAAAATTCATTTTGGTGTGGCCACGGGAAAATGCGAATGTTTTGGAGCAAGTGATGGGGGTCACACCTAAGGGATGTGTGTAGGGGGGGAGACATCCTGGAAATCAGTGACTCAGAACCAAGTGGAATGGTCCTGGTAGACAATTGCTGGTGTTTGAACTCCCAGCAATGCCTTAGCCAAGAAGGTTGGAGTAATCCTTGGCTGTGCAGACGGCAAATGTGAAGTGGGAGTGCTGAACTGATATTATCTCTGTAAACAGCATTAGTGAGACCATTTCTGCAAAAGTTATGTCTAGTCCTGATGTTCCCATGTCCAAAAAAAGATCTTAAGGAAACAGCAAAGATTCCTGCCAGGCGTTGAAAGCCTACTTTATAGAGAGAAAAACATATCCAAGGGGAGAATGAAGTGACTTTACTGCAGGTTATCGACATCTGCACAGGTAAAAACCCTGGAAACGGCATCAAGGAAGGTTGTAATGAGATGGAGTCTGGGAAATTCAGATTAAATCCAAGTGAGAGATCTGAACCAGCTGGGCAGAGGTCAGGTTTCCCCCCAAAAGTCCAGATGACATCCCGCCATCCAACATGGCCAAAGGTCGGCAGGTTTTTATGCCAGCTGCTCAGCAAGGTGGCCTTTGGCTCGGTAGTGGGCTGACCCCAGCTTTGGAGGAGTAGAATGGCTGGGTTTTGGTGCAAAAGCTTGAGGTCATGCCACTGGTATGACCCAGAGATGTGGGTGGACCTTCTGTTGTTGCTGTAGGTCATGGTTTTGGGGAGATTTGTTGGGACTGGGTGAATCACAGCTCACAAAGTCACTTTGTGTGTGGAACAGAAGGCTGGCACGGGGAGATTTTTCTTAGATTACTCAGCCAAAAAGGTAACAACGAAGGTAATCGGGCAGGAGAGCCCTTCTTTTGCTAACTGCTAAGAACCATGGAGGAAAACAGATGGATCCAAAGTTGTTGACGTTGATGGGGATCTTTCCAAGCGCCTTCAGTGGGGTTTTGGCTGAGGTACATATGCTCCTGGATATCAGTAGGCTGATCTCCACAGCAAATGAAATGGCCCCTGGATGTCACTGCTGTGCTGCAGTAGAGCAGCACAAGAGCCTCATTCTATGGGATGTAAAGAAGATGGAGATAAGGCCCGGAGACAAGGCCTGGATAACTGGAAGCATTGGCTCGGGCCCTTGGGCTGCCTCCAGCACAGATTGCAAATGACTGCGAGTTATCATCTGACAGATGCTCTGTCGTGGCTCCAGTCCATTTCCTACTGCACAAGTCCATACATCACAGCCCGCGCTGTCGTCAAGCCTGCGTGGTCAAACCAGCCTTGGCTGCTGCTTTCTCTCCAGTTTCTCCTCTTTCCTTCTTCAAACTCTTCCCTTCTCCAGGGGAAAAAAAGCAAAGCAAACCAACCAAAAACCCAGCCAAACCCAATCCGCTATCCACCACAAACTGAATTTGTTTCAGCCTAAAGTCTGAGCCTCATGCTCTCGTAGAAGATGTAGGAAACCAGTTCATTGGTGTCTCCTCCAGTTTGCAAATTCCAGTGTGAGAGATGCTGCAACTCTTAGCAGGTTGATAACAATGAAACCTAATGATGACATTTAAACATATTATTTCTATCAACGGTCTGCCTGGGGTTTAATTTGATGGCATTTAAACATCTCATTCTATCAGCACTTTGCCTGGGGCTTGGTTTGATGGAAGGCCTTCAGATGAGTTGCTTGTTCCTGGGAAGGCACAGGACTGGATTGTTTGGGGTGGAGGAGAGAGAAGAACCCAAATTCCTCCCAGTACCCCTACAATAATTCTCATGAGGGAAATATGTGTAAGTCAGCACAAGAGCTTGTGGGAAGTGTTGGGGTGGAATACAATAGTTTGAATTTAATCTGAGAATGAGAACGACTAGGAAGAGTGGGGCAATTGCATCACACGTTTTCCTGTTGGCTGTTTAATTCAGCACTGAGACTTCTGCTGAATTCTTGTCCACTGCGCTAAAGTAAAACAGCCTTGCTTCAGAATTGACTTGGACTTTGCAAACAAGGCTGCGGGAATTCCTACCCAGCTGACCACTGTCATTTATTTAAGCAGCTCAGTGCAGGATTAAGTAGCCCTGGAGCCTGGGATAGCCTTTTATCTTGAGAAGTGACTGTCTCAGGTAAGAAAGAGAGACGGAGCAGTGGGAGACGGGGGATTTCTCTCACCTGACTTCATGTATCCCCAGTGCAGACGTTCCCAGCAGAGCCGGTCACCCCGGGCTCCCTTTGTAGTCAGCAGAAACAGACACTTCTAGGGCATGATTCATCTGCCCTATTTTCAACATCTGTGTTGGGTTGGGATAAATTACAACCAGGACTCCAGAGACTGCACAACTGAGGGCCTCAATCAACTGTCCCCAAATATACTGTGCTTGGAGATGTGCCCTTTGTCCACCAACTTCCCATGTGGCTCATCCCCAGACCTCCTGTGTGGACATCTCTGCTCACCTGAGAGGCCTGAGAAGGCACAAGATGCCTGCAAGCCTGCAGAGCTTCTCAATTTTGCCTTATTAAAGCTCTGACGCCTAAAACCTCTGAGGTTTGTCACCTTATGCCAGTTGTGAATTCCTCAAGGTGGTGAAGGTTCAGCTCAGGATTGACAGAGGAGGATATTCAGCTGTTTGGGACCCTCTTTAGGCCAAGGAGAGGCTGTTGCTTAAGTGCCTTGGCACTTTGTTCTGCGTTGAGACCCCAGGAAGAGTTTAGGGATATGTGGGACACTCTCAGGTTGACTCGTAGCTCGTTTGGCAGAGGGAGAGGGAGATGCATTACTTTTTGGGAGAATCCATACAAGGTTGGTTGGCTCTAAACAGGCCATGGGGCTAAACTCATCCACGGAAAGTTCAGTGGGAATTAATAATTACAGCTCCATCTCAGCCTGGTCTGTGGTTTTCACCAGGTGGGTTCCATCTTTTTTTCAGGCTCAAGTACCTATTCCTAAGGAATCTGAAGTGTGCCCTGGCCCATCTGGGGTGGGTTTTCAGTCCCCTCCTCATGTGTAGTCTCTGGTCTGGTTGAAGATGTCCTTGCTTGTGGCAGGAGGACTGGACTAGATGGCCTTTAAAGGTCCCTTCCAACCTGGAACATTCCATGGTTCTGTGACATCCCTGCCCTGGTTCTTTGGCTTTCCAGACACGTGGAATCTCAAACAAAAACCAGAAACCACACATACCCACACACACAGTTTCTGAGCCTTCTTGCCCTAAATGTGGGCTGTCTGCCCCTTGACACTGCCTGGGCCTTCACCAGTGGCTGGAACAGCGGGAGTGTGCTCTGACCTACACCAGGGCACCTTCATCTACTCCTTTTTCCAACCCTCTCCTGGGGAACCTTCCACGACCCAGGACTTCTGCTCCAGCAGTGGGTCCATGGGTGCTTCCAGCAGCCCTCCTTGTACAGCTCAGGTATTTCTGAGAACTCCACCGTGCACCCCACACCCTGAGGTGTGTTTGTCCGTCCATCTGCTGCTGCCGCCTTCCCCTGCTTCCCCCTGTGGGGGTGCGCTCTGGAGCAGAGGCAGAGGCAGGACAGGAGCTTTCTAAAGGGCCAGCAATCCCTCTGAGGCAGAGCTGTAATTACACTGCAGTTATATTGCAGTTGCTATGCAAACAGCCGCTCGTTTTGCTTTTCAATGTGTAATTATCACTAAATCATCTGGGTGGAGGTTTAGCTACCTGAGTCGTTTACTTTCCTCGCCCCTTGGCTCTCTCTCAGCACTCAGGACTGACCACCTGGAGGAGGCTTGGCAGGGTGCAGCAGTGCCCCAGGACTGTGGGTATCTAGGTGCTGGAGGAGATAATCCCAGTCAGATCCCGATGGTTGCGCTAACGGGGAGCTGCCACCGCTCAAAATTCGTATTTCTCTTGTTCAAACCCAGCCTGTTTTTTACCGTTGCTCAAAATTCAAATTGCTCCGGTTCAAACCAAGCCTGTCTTTACAGAAGCAGTCGGTGGGTGCACGTCGCAGCCCTCAGCCCTGCCGGTAAGCACGGAGGCAAGATTTCATCTTGAGAAGAGGCTGGGCGGCGGTCAGTGACCCACAGAAGCCGTAGGATGGCCCACGGAAGCTCGGATTCCCCCCGGGGCTGCATTAGCTGTAGGAAAATGCTTCCCCAGAGGAGACAGGGTCATCCATCACCTGCTCCCATCCGGGCTCCCCGTGGGGTTTGGGCCAACAACCCCCACACGCCTCCACCGCGCGCTTTAATAGCAACGTCCCCTACCCCGGGGGCAAGACAGAGGAGATAAATAATTCACTTTGTGGTGAGCTGGGTGGTGGACAGCGACAAAGATCCCCTTAACCAAGGCCTCTTAGCCTGAATCTTCTCAGCCCAAGAAGGTTTCAGGTTTGTCAGTGTATAAACCACGCACGGGGACACCGGAGCGCCCGCAGCAGCATCCCTCAGCTCCACGGGGCTGGGGAGCCATCACCTCGTGCCCTGCACGTGTCCCCTCTCCTTCAGCACGGTGTCTGCCACGGCAATTATTTCTGTGGCACATACGCACGTTGAGCTGGCATCAAACCACCGGCTCAGAGCTGAGCCAGCTCCAGAGCCATTAACAACCTCTGGAATTGTGCAGCCTCCCTGCTGGCTGCCTTTTACGATCCCTTTAAATTGTCAGCTAACAAGATGGTGGGGACGGCAGTTTAATGATCATTAGCAAGACCCAATTAGCAGGGAAGCATAATGAATCCTCAAATGCAGGCTCGCTAATTTAAATACGGATAATTCATGGCACCAGTTGAGTGCTTAAACAAAGATTTCAGAGGTCTCTCTGCGTGTCAATGATGTGGGCACAGGCCTGATCGATCTTCACGAATGACAATGGGTTGGAGGCTTTGGCGTGTTGGTGAGAAGTTTAACACGATTTGTCTGCAGCAGCAAATGCTTCGATAAAGCTCAAGCTAAGAAACAGTCAAACTTCCACAACAATCTATCAGATTATCACACAAGAGAAAGGAGTGAAAAGCAGGAGGGAGGGAGAGAGAAAAGGATCTGAGCACAGCTGCAAAATTTATTATCTTATTGTACCCTGAAACTGTATTTCTTCTTCCTGTTGTGCATGTGACTGGGTCATTTTACCAGCTAATTCCTGCATCTCAGAAGCACTCAGTATCACAAGGCAGTGGGGCTTGGAGTCCAGGCTGTCAGCTGAACTCTGGAAGTTAATGGGCCAGGCAGCTTGCGTTGGCGGGAAGCGTTCCCGGAGAAAACATCTTGATAAAAGAAAAAACATCCAAAGAGTGACAAATGGCCCTGTGAGGCCAGAGAGGGAGCGAAACCAAGACAGTGGAAAGAAAATAACGCTGGGAGGAAAAGAGAGGCTCATAAAAATATACATTTGTGTATACATGTGTGTGTCTGACAGAAAGCACTCGGTGAAAACAGGCAGCCCGGGCACGAGGGATGCAGAAGCAGTTGTGGTTTCAGGCAGATTTGTCACAGAGTGGGGTTGGGTAGCTTGAAACTTGCAGGAGGAAAAAGAGAGGAGGAGAAGAAGAAGTTGACTTGATGAAATAATTATGAGCGGGACAATGCGATGGAGAAGGGAAGAGAAGGCTTCACAGCTGGCAGGCAATTGAAAAGGATGGTCAGATCTGGCAAAGGATGGAGGGTTTAGCTCCCTCTTTTTGGGTCTCCACATCTCTCTCATGGCCTGAGTGCTGTGAGGGGCTTTGCCCCCACAATCAGAGCTCCCCAGGCTGGGGAGGACAGCAGCTATCAGGCACTGCTGCTGCAGATGCACGGGCTGGTTTGGGTAGGTTGGAGCTCACCTGTCTCTGTGCTCAGCCCCATCTGCTTTCCAGCACTGCCCTGGATGCCTTGAGCTCCCTCCCCCTCGAGCTGCCCTCCTTGCTGAGGCTGTATAGGTAGTGAGGACTCCCCATGTTCCCCCTGGAGGGCACAGGAGGGTGAGGCTGCAGCTCTTGGTGCGTGGGATGACAGCACTTGGGATGAAATGTCCACAGGCCGTGGGAGACCATCACCATTTGGCTCACAGAGCCCCACCATGGCCAGTGCTGAGCTCTTCATTTCCCTTCTCACATCTGACCCTCAGGGAGAGCCAGGGATGTCCTTCATCGCTCACACACAGTGGATTATTAACCACAGAGGCAAGATCCAGAGATTCCTTAGCACCAGTTAAGTGCTTCCTTGTTCATGCTCAATCCTGGGTGGGCACAGCAAGACACAGGACAGAGGATTGTCCCTGTCAGCTGCAGGCAGCACATCCAGAACACATTGACCCTGACATGGAAGAATAATTCAGTGCTTAACATAAGCAGCCAGTGGTTTTGAGAAGCTCCAGAGCAGTCAGGACAGGGGGCTGACAAGTCTGGCCTGGTAGGACATCCTGGGCCACCTCAAATGGCACCAGAAAACCAGGGGTGGGTTGTGACCCTCTCTTAGTACAAGCATTTGTATCACAGACATGCAGATAAGTGGCTGGTGAGCCACCTCACATCTCCTGACCGTCAGAGCACTCCATAGGGAGGTTAAAAATTAACTTCCCTCAGCAGCTTTGGTGGCCTCGAGTTTAAAGGTCCCTTCCGCCAGTCCTCAGCAAGGGCCAGTCTTCAGTCTGAGATATTAAATTAGTAACTGTGATTTCTTCTCAGCTTCATCTGTGCTTGCATGTCTGGAAGTCACATTTAGAGCCTCTCAGCTGAAAATGGAAACCTGTGATTCTCACACCCTCGTGGACTTGTGACTGGAGTTTTATAAAAACATAAAGGAAAAAAAATGAGACCTTTGTGAAAGTCAAAGGTGAAATTCCCAGGGGCCTTTTGTGGACTTGCCATCACCATGGCAGCCTGAGACTCCAGACAAAATCATGAGAAATGGAATGGCCACTTTGCAGCATCTTACCCAGCCTTGACCCAGAGCTGAGCTCAAAAAGCTCTCCCTTCACGAGCCTTGGACATCAAGAGATTTCCTTATTTTCTCCTTCCAGAGAAGGTCACCCTTGTGTAGTTTTCACTGATTTTCTTAGAATCCCAGGATCATTAAGGCTGGAAAAGACCTCTGAGATCACTGGGTCCAACTGTGCTGGCACTTTGTTGGTGCTGTTGGCAGACCAAGGGCTGGATTTACTTTGTGCAGCAGCTCAAGCCTGTAAGAAGTGTTCTCAGACTTTTGGAGGGTTGGCTGAGCTGCTCCCAGAAGCCAAGGTCTCTCATTTTCTCCAGAGACATGTGTGCTCTTGCCCGTTTGGAAAGCTTTTATTTGGTCAGAGGAGCAGTAAATAAGGTTTTACTGACAGCACCAGTGCTGTGAGCAGTGATGGATTGTCACCACAGGAGCGTAACTTCCCAGTGAAATAAGCTCCTATTTAGTGAAGAAATGCTCCTGAGAGTGACCATCCGCAGCTGATCCTGGGCCAAGGGTTATCTCTTTGAAAAGGTTGGTTAAATGACAGAGCTGAAAAGAATATTAATTGCCAACATGCTTAGATGTACCTAGTTTTAAAAAACAATTGAAAATCGAATTAAAATTAAACTCTCTGCTTTTGAGTCGTCGTTCAGTCTTGTTGGTCTGGAAGCAGAAAGCTGACACTGACATTTCTTATCCTGGCATGTGATTTATTGATAAAGGTGCTCAATATGGAAACTGGGCCTTTGATCTTTCCATGAGGAATAGTTTTCCCATCTGTAATACAGGGGCTTTTCTATCAGCTACTTTATAACTCTGTAATAGCCACAAAATATGAAATGAGTCTGAATAACTATTAAGGAGGTGGGATTTTCCTCTAATCAATTAGCTTTTGAAAGCCCTCATCCTCCAGCAGCTCTTTCAGCACCGGCCCACAAATGGGATTGCTCATGCCAAAAAAAAAAAGAACACACAAGTTTTTTTCCACAAGCCTTGATGCCGTGATGGATCTTCCTTTTCAATGAATTTGGAAAACCCCCCATCATTTCTGTGGATGTGGTTGGCATCGCTGGGACTGAGGACATTCCATTATTTTTCCCCTCTCATGAGCTATGTTAATAATACCAAGACAAATCTGCTCTTAGGGAAAATTGCCTGGTGCAAGTGAAAGCGAAGCCTTTGATCCACGAACCTTCTGCCCCACAAGAGCAGCTCCCCAAGCTTGCTTAGTCTACTGAAATGGGAGCTGGGATGGGATGCAGCTGCTGTCTGCACATTTATCTCAGGGGTAAACATGGAAGATCAAAATTAAGGGCAAATGAGCTGAAAGTGAGGCCGCGAGACCGAGTGGTTACGAGAAAGTTTCTGACTCCCAGAGCAGAGCTGTCCTGGGCAGCCTCTGGGGAAAGGAGAAGGGGCCAAAAAACCTCTGCTGATTTAACACAGAGGGTCTGAGTGAGGAGCAGGAGGGAGGAGGAGTTCTTGGAAACACTTTATCTTGCCAGTTCCTGCCTTCTCCTCTCCCATCCTTACTGTTCCGAGCAGTGGCCTTGGCCACTGGGTAATGGAAGAGGGAGGAAACCCCAGAGGAACTGAGGAGAACAAACTGCAGAGGATAAAAAGCACAGCACAAGTCATTGAGAGCCTCTGGAGAGAGGTTTCTGCACCGTGCTGGGGGGTGGATGGATGGATGGATGGATGGATGGATGGATGGATGGATGGATGGATGGATGGGGCAGGGATGATTGTCACTCGAGTGCAACACCCCAAAATACCGTGACCACCCCCCAGCAATGCCCTGTCCCGCTGGCACCCCACATTTCTCCCCTCCCAACAGCCTCTTCCCCCAAGTCCAGCACTTCTCCTCCATTTGGAGCGTGGTCCTGCAGCTCTCTTAGCTGAAGCCCCTCACGTCAGCAGCATCTCTTTGGAAGCTGAGCGTGCCTGTGAAAGCGATCAGAGATGCTCTTTGAAGAGTCGGCAGAATTTTTCATTGCAGATTCCCAGCTGCATTTTCCTGCTAACCTTGCATTCCTGAGGACGCAAAGTGAGACGGGGACGTACGTATGGAGAACATGTTACCCCTCTCACAGGCTACTCCCACAGCCAGGAAAATATGTCCTGTGAGTTTCCTCCCTGAAGAAGGCCAAAAATCAAATCAGTTTTTCCCCCGGAATTTTCCAAACGCTCCCTGGGCCGTTCCTGACTGCGTCGAAAGCCCACATTTCATCCCACAGCCCACAAAGGGTCCAGCATGGATATCTATCACAATAACACTGCCATCATCTTCCCTACTGCAGCTACCATTATTTAATTCTTATTTATAGCCCTGGGCTCGGAGAGGAGCAGCTTGTGTTAGCACACACACAGAGCGACAATAAGTGACTGCTGACAACCAGTCCCTGGCAAGACTCGCCCCTCCTGTACTTGGGGAAGGAACTGGCATCTTTTTATTATTATTTTTATTATTTATATGTTATTGCAGTGCCCCACACAAGGTGCACAACGGTGGATAAGGGTGGGGGGTTGGGTATTTCTTGTTAAGTTTCTCGAAGCTCTGCTGTGGGGAGCACAGATGTGTTTGAGCTTGGTGAGGGGTGGGGAGAAGGGAACCAGCCCCAGTGGCATAACAGGAGAAGGTGCAGGAACCCTGGGACATTCCAGTTCCACCTCCTGCTCCCAACACGTGCTCTGCCCAAGCCAGGAGCCCTCACAAATCCACAGTCCTTGAAGGTGATGCTGAGGTAATGAAGGTAAGGAAAGGCTGGATGCAGTGTCAGGAAGGTTTCCCTGTTCCCTCCTCAGGGACAGCCAGGACTGATCCATGCCCGTGACCATTCCCAGAGCACATTCCTGATCCCAGTGGTGTCAGTCCTGTTACTGCCTCTCCAAATACAACCCATCATTAATCATTGCTCATTAGCAATAGTATTATCATGACTACTATTGTATGAACATATATAATTAATTATTCACTTTCTTAATTAAATACTTAATGGCATTAATGGTTTGAATCAGGCCGTCGAAGCACTTACAGCTCATATAAAATGATAGCAGCACTGAAAGAGATCCTCATCCCCACCAAGGCCTGTCCATTTGCTTTTGGGTTAAAAATGGATACATATTAATGAAAATAATTAATAGAATTTAATACAGAATGTTAAACATTAATAAAAATAATTAAGAAATTATTTGGGCTAAAACCGGTGTGCTTAGACTCACCACAGCATCACCTCATCACTCTGTCTTGACGCGTGAAGTCGTACAAACTGAAAAAAAAATAAGGTGAGATAGACAAATGTCTGAAGAGACAGATGTTGAGGGTGCACAGCTGGAGCCACTGTGCGTCCCATGGGGAGTGGGTGTGCCCACGCTCCTGCACAGACAGTGATACTGCCACGAGGTTGTGGTGAATGAAGGAATTCCCTCCACCCAAGTCACCTGGAACACACACTTTTTGTTTCACACCTGTGTTAGGCAGAGGATCCACAGCAGCCAGCAGCCACCAGGGTGGTGAGATCAAATCCTGCTGCTCCTGGGCAAATCCTCTCCCTGGCTTTGGGGGTTTGATTTTGCTGCTTACCCAGAGTGGTGCAGGCGAGATGGGATGTGAGATGTGGGATGTGGGATGTGGAATATCCCTGTCAGCTCAATGCAAGGGCTACAGAACATCTGCAGCATCCTGGAACTGTGGTGGGAGACCAGGAGAGAGACCTGGTCTACAGCAACAAGAGATCTCTGTCTGTGTGTGTGTGGGCCCCCCATGCACGGTGTCCAAATCTGGAGCTTAAACCTGATTTGAACCTACTGTAACTAACACACGAAAGGGAAGGTACCCAGGCATTTTATCAGTCACAGCATGGTTTGGGTTGGAATGGACCTTAAAGATCATTCTGTTCCAACCCTCTGACATGGGCAGGGACACCTTCCACTATCCCAGGCTGTGCCAAGCCCTGTCCAACCTGGCCTTGAGCACTTCCAGGGATGGGGCAGCCACAGCTGCTCTGGGCACCCTGTGCCAGGGCCTCCCCAGCTCACTCCCCTCACATTGCATGGGAACTTGGTGCACTCAGGACAGGATCCAATCATCCAGCTCCTGCTGAGAAGTGAGATCTGACTCCATGACCATCTTTGTAGCTCTTCAGCACTGGATTTCCCTGCTGCCAGCAAGAATCTGGGGTCACACCACCTAAACCCTTGAGTGTTTGTGCTGTCTCCTGGGTCCCCACCTTCCTGAGCTGCTCAGTGCTGGTTTCCGTACTCATTGATTTCTGCAGCAATTTCTGCTCAGTGTTTTTCTGTGGAAGGCAATGACCTGCTTGCCACCCTGTGCTGACAGATTTAACTCTGCAGCCTGCACTGACCTCAGCTCCCACATCCAATAAAGTGCCTCAATATCCTTTCCCCTGCAGCTCTCTGAGGGGGCAGCACGTTTTGATCACGGAGTGAGGGCAAAGCATTTACAGGTTGAAAACAGTGTGCAGCTAACTTGTGAGACAGAAATTCCTGAAGGGCTGTTAAGGGAAGGAGCAGCACTTCTGGAAGTCCAAGAGCCACAAAGTGAGCCCAGGGCCTAGTGCTCACATCAATACCACTGCCTGTTTTCCCTGCTCTCACACTGTTCCCCAAGCTCTTGATCCTCTGCTCAATTCCTTGACTCTTGAAGCCTTGGTGGACACAGGAGCAGAGCCAGATGGGCCATGAACCAACGTGTGTGGATGTTCTTCACTCTGCACTGACTCCAGGTGTCCTTTTGTGAAGTACCTCAGCTTGCACCGACCCATCCAAACCCTTTGAAGTCGATGTGACTTCAGGGTGCAAGAAGCAGCCTCAAGGCACCCCTGGTCTCCTCTTTCATGTGTCTGTGCTGTGTGGGGTGCACAGACCACAGAGTGGTGGAGACTGGGAAATGCACCAAG
Organism: Oreocharis arfaki; assembly: GCA_013398015.1. NCBI lineage: Eukaryota > Metazoa > Chordata > Aves > Passeriformes > Paramythiidae > Oreocharis > Oreocharis arfaki. The sequence goes on along the minus strand of VZRR01000046.1, from coordinate 453,988 downwards.
ACAGAAAGTACCCTTGTGCATGGGTTGGTGGCAATTAACTCTAGGAACGCTCTGAATAAATTAAATTATGCTGCAATCTGAAACGAAACTGATTCTTAATTGAAAGATAAGAATTTTTTTAATCCTCAGATGATTTAAATTTAAAAAAAAAAGTAAAGTGTGGGAAACACAGTCACCCTTGTCAGTGGCTGAGCAGTTTCAGTGCTAAGGCCCTGAGCCATTCAGAGTAACCTCAGAGCTGGCCACTGCTACAGCCCTGCTCTGAGCAGGGTGCTGGGCAAGGTGACCCCCAGAGTTCTCCTTCAAACCAAATCAAGGGCATGTAGGGATAGGACAAAGGTTAATGACTTTAAACTGAAAGAGGGGATATTTAGGTTGGATATTAGGAAGAAATTCTTCCCTGTGAGGGTGGGGAGGCCCTGGCACAGGGTGCCCAGAGAAGCTGTGGCTGCCCCTGGATGCCTGGAAGTGTCCAAGGCCAGGGTGGATGGGGCTTGGGGCATCCTGAAATAGTGGAAGGTGTCCCTGCCCATGGCAGGGGAGTGGAATTGGATGATCTTTAATGTCCCTTCCAACCCAATCCATTCTATGATTCTGTGACTCTCCTCTACTCCTTGCATTGTGAACTCAGCTGTTGGATGCTGAAGGATCAGGATCTGGTTTGGAGACCTTGGTGATGAACAAGTGCAGCAATCAAGTGTGAAAGAGCACGGTGTAGTGTGTCAGTAAAAGCCTGAATATTTCCTTTTTTATTTCCAAGTTTCATTCTGGAGAATAGTAGGTGAGTTCCTCTAATACCCAGAGAGTGGCCTCTGTGTACTGAGAAGTCCTTATTCCCAGGACCAGGAGTTTCTGCTCCTGTTTCCCACTGAGCATGAGGACTTGGAAATCTTCCTTTTATCAGCCCCCAATAAATTCTAGGAAATATGGAGAAAACCCTCATTCCAATCACTACAGACAAAAAAAAAAGGTTCCTGCTTTGTCTTGTTGCTTACCAGGGGATGTGCTACAGCACAAAGGTATAACTTATGGCTAAATAACACGCTGCAAGGAAACATAAATCACCACAAAAAGCCAAGAAGGAAAGCCTTATACAAGCACAATCTAGCCCGTGGGAGGCAGTGGGTTTTGAGGCTGGGAGGAATGAAATCTCAGGCCTGATGGCTTCCCACAATGATTTAGTCCCACTATCACCTGAGCAACTCCCCCTTTATTGCAGTTGTGAGAGGGAAGAGTAAGTCTGAATAGTCACTTTGCCTTGACAGTCCCAATGCAGGCTGTCTTTTTGTTGACTCAAACTCAGATTTTTTTTTTCCCCATTATTAAAATTACTCTTTTCAGTCATGGCCTTTTATAGGCTGCTCTGCTGCAGTGCAATGAAGCACACATTTTAAAACATTCCCATGAAGCCGAAAGCACTGCCACAGCCCATGGCTGGGTCTGGTTCTTCGCTTCTGGAGGAAGCCTCAACACCCTGGGCATCGACAGAGCTGCTCCTGATTTACCCCGCTGCAGACAAGGAGAGAAGTTGCCTTCCCACTCCATGGCTCATCACCTTGAGTGCCGGCAGGTTTGGTTCCCTCAACAGGAGAATTTAGGGTTTTGCGGGATGTTGGCTTGGACTCGTGCCTCAGCCAAGGTCCTAAACCAGTCTGTCTCCCTAAAAACACTGTAACAAACTGCCCCTTCATGTTTCACAACTCCCTCTTTGCCTCTGCTCCTGCAGTGAACTCCATCGCATTTCACGGGGCTGAGTTCCCGTCTCTGAAAACCCGGGGACAGCGATTTTGAGACAACTTCCCCTGTAAACAGCAAACTTCTATGTTTTTCATAATGGTTGTCCTGTTACATCTTAAAGCCATAATTATTTCTTGAATTTTTTTCCTCCCAGATCCATAATCTGTTGCGATAAACAAAATTCAATGATTAAAGAGGCTGTACTCTTTCCTTCACTAAGGATTTTTTTCAGCATTTTTATTTAAAGGCCTATCCTTCCCCAGCTGTAAGGATTTTATGGATGTACTCGCAGAGAGAATCAAGATAGATATGCAAAGTTAAAGCTTTATCAGCTCACATAGAAGTTTTTATTTTCACGCTTCTACTCTGGAAATTGAAAGTCATACCATCTTCTCAGAGATACAGCTAAAAAACTCGTTTTCCTTTCTGTGTCAGAAATTCCAAAAGGAAATTTACGAAGCTGGCCCAAAAAGTCATAAGGAACCTATTTTATATGCAGCTCTCTTCCCAGGAATGCTGTAGGTTTAGGGTAATCACTTGTTCTTGCAGTTTTGTGGGTTAAAATAAACGATCACTGTAGTTTGTTTTTCTTACAGCCCAATGTTTAGGTCTTTGCCTTACTGATTTTAACTGGAGCTGGGCTGTAGAAAAGGCTGAAGGATTAAGAGTTTAACATAATTTAATCTCTTCAAATCTTTTAGCAGGAGACTGTGTGGCTTGCAGATGGTTTTGGGTTTGGTTTGTTGGGTTTTTGTTTTTGTTTTTTTTTTGTTTCGTGGTGTAAGCCTGGGGCTGGAAGCTGGAGCTGGGAGCCCATATCCTGATCTTGCACTGCCACTTATTTCCTGGGTGGTCTGGAAGAAAACACTCTTGAATTTCTTGTCTTGGGAACTGGGTGAGGATGTTCCTCTCCCCTCATGAACATTCCCACGCCATGGGGCACTGAGCAGAGCAGGTATCGGGGTGGGAGCAGCCTGTGGGGTTGGGGGCCTTGGGGTCTGGAATCATGGAATCATAGAGCCATGGAATCATAGAATCATAGAGTATATATTTATATACTAGAGTTATAGAATTGATGCCTGAGATGGCCACCTGAAAAACAGAGACTAGAGAGGAATAAGGGAATAAAGGTGGATATTTATCTGAAAGGCCTTCAAAGGTACACCCTGGGGAGCCAGAGGCTACTGCCAAGATGGACCCCAAGATGGATGATGAGTCACAAGTTCTTCACACTTTTATAGGTTTGGTTCATCTGCATATCAGGGTTAATTCTCCAATTAAACTTCAGTTAATGATGTAATTTCCCCAAGATCATCCCCCTTTTCCAAGATGTTGGTTTGCATATTTTGGGCCTAGGACAGGCTGGATGTCCTTGGAGAGCAGGCCTGGAGAGGCTTTGTTGTGTCTCTGGCATTAGAGAGCAGGAGCCAACAGGCCACAAGAAACTTCAGAGTCACACACTGGGCAGTACAGGATTTGAAAAATATAAAAGTTAAAACCTAAGGCATCATAATCATAAAATCATAGAATCATGGAATCACAGAATCATGGAATCATGGAGTCACAGAATAGCTTGGGTTGGAAGGGACCTTTAGGGGCCATCTAGTCCAGCCCCCCTGCAATGAGCAGGGACATTTTCAATGAGATCAGGCTGCTCAGAGCCCCATCCAAACAGACCTCAAATATTTACAGGAATGGGGCAACCACCACCTCTCTGGTGAACCTGTGCCAGTGCCTCACGACCCTCATTGCAAAAACATTCTTTGGTTTGAAGCCATTACCCCTTTTCCTATGGAATATTGCATGGTGAGGCCCTGGTAGAAGTTGCCCAGAGAAGCTGTGGCTGTCCCATCCCTGGAAGGATGAGACAAGGCCGGGTTGAACGGGGCTTGGAACAACCTGGGATAGTGGAAGGTGTCCCTGCCATGGCAGGGGGTGGGACTGGGTGAGATTTAAGGTCTCTTCTACTCAAACTATTCTGTGCTCCTGTGATTTTATGACTCAGATAAACGGCGTGGGTTCACTGGGAGGGTGAAGCTGGCACCTCCATCTGGGGAGGAGTTTATTGCTAACTAATAACGGGTTGGAGGCAGCAGGACTTGTTTGTCATGCCTGACCATTTTCTGCCCTTTTTATTTTAACCTCTCTATCCATAAACAACACCAAAGCTCTTGTCCCTACACCCAGCCCAGTGGATACTCACAATCCCCCGTGCTGGGGATGATCCCTGTCTGTGCTGGCCCCTGAGTCATGCCCGAGGTCTGCCCAGGAGATCCCAGAGAAGCAGACCAGGCCCACGCCATGGCCACGACTGACACTGCACCTGACTGAATGAACATTTCCCAACACAGGCATGCATTTCCTTATTTCCTGCTTCATTAGGAGCACGCCCACTGCCCCAGCGCCTGCTTAGTGGAGGATGACTGATCTTGGAAGGGGTATTTAGGAGGCCACTTGCGTGATGGAATCTTTCTCCTGCCTGCCATCAAAACCCCCAAGGAAGGGACACACAGACCCTTGTGTCCCCCAGAGCCTCCAATTCCTGCTGCTTGGAGAAATGGCCTCGCCCTCGAGCAATTACAGAAAAACCCAGAGGTTTTTGCCATCCCAGGAAAGCTCTAATGGACTGTGGAAAAGCTGAGTGAGGGTATGGTCCCTGCTGCAGGGAGAGGAAGACAGAGAGAAAAGGAGACTCAGAGGTGACCTTATCACTCTCAACAACTTCCTGAAGGGTGGCTGTAGTCAGGTGGGGCTTGGTCTCTTTCTCCAGGCAACAACTGACAGAATAAGAGGACACAGTCTTAAGCTGCACCAAGGGAAATTTAGGCTGGATGTTAGGAAGAAGTTTTTTATGGAAAGAGTGATAAAGTACTGGAATGGTCTGCCTGGGGAGGTGGTGTAGTTGCCATCCCTGGATGTGTTTAAAAAAAGATTGAATGTGGGGCTCGGTGCCATGGTTTAGTTGAGGTGTTGAGGCATGGGTTGGACTCGATGATCTTGAAGGTCTCTTCTAACCTGGTGATTCTGTGATTCTGTGACTAAAACTGACCTTAAATGGAAAAGCAGGGCTAGATTCCTCATCCCTGGACATCAGGGCATCAGTCTCGTGAGGAGGCAAAGGGGAGCACAACCTCCCTGTGCATGGCATGGCTGACTCGGGAGGAAAGAGCCCATCCTCCCCATCCCATGGCATCCGTGCTCTCTCTCCTCTTCCCACAGCCACAGCCCGGGACTGGGCTTAGTGATAGACCCTCAGAGTGAGCAATTTGCAATCATATGTACAAATCTCATCAAGCTTTCAAAGTGAGGATGGATTTTTTATTCATAAAATCCTAGAATGGTTTGGGTTGGAAGTGACCTCAAAGATCATCTAAGTTCCACCCCCTGCCATGGGCAGGGACACCTTCCACTATCCCAGGTTGCTCCAAGCCCCATCCAGCCTGGCCTTGGACACTTCCAGGGATCCAGGGGCAGCCACAGCTTCTCTGGGCACCCTGTGCCAGGGCCTCCCCACCGTCATTCAGTTTGTCAGTGGGCAGTGTCTGCCCTTTGCTAGATGTGGTGCTACCAGAATTATGTCTGTGGCTGACCAGCCCCCATTGCTCTTGCAGAGGTGCAAACCCCCTCTCTGAGCACAGTGACCAAACCCAGGTGCACCCCAAGGTGACCTTGCAGGTTGTTGTAGGCATCCCTTGTTCTGGCAGTGACACCACCATCCCTGGGGAGTGCTGGAGTGATGGCTGCAGGAGCCAGGGAATTGGGGAAGTCTGGAGAGCCTTGCAAGCCACCTTCCCTTCCCCCTTGCCTCCCCAAGCATTTATATCCTTCCAACCCTTCCTCCTCTAAGATAATTAAGGGCACAGGAGAAATTAAGCTAATTCTGCTGGGGCTGCTGCATGTCTCTTATCACCAGTTCTGCCTTCCCTCCTTGCTGCATATGTGTAATTAAAGCAGGTTTTTCTGCTAGAAAATAAAATACTTTGTTCTTCGAGACCGGTTTCGGTCACAGCAGTGCTTGGCCTAAACTTTAAGTCCTTCTCATGGAAACTCCTCAAAACCTCAGCCAAAATGCTCAGCTGCCTGTGGATTCAGGGTGAATCCCCCTTCCCAGGCAGTCCCTGGGATGACCCTGCTGTAAAGGGCTGTCAATCTGTACCAGGTCACCTCGGGTCACTGACCAACCCTCCCTGCAATCCCTGCCCAGTTGGCATTAAATAACAGCCTGAGCCATTTTTAAATGCTGCCCTGGCAGTCACCGTGGCAACCTTGAAACAGACCCCCCGTGCCAAGCCCTGGGGCTGCCACAGCCACCCCGGGCCCCAGCATAGATTTAGTAGGGCCATAAAGCAGAGTGGAACCAAAGGGCACAAGGACAGCACAAGGCCTTTCCTGCCTCTGCAAAGGGAAGGATGAGCCTCGTGAGATCCCCGCTGTGTCTCTGTGCTTGATATTGTGGGAGAAGGGACAGGAGTGGGAGGGAAAGCTCTCAGTCTCCTCTGCCTGCAGGAAGCCTGCAAACAAGAGGCAGAGCTGCCAGGGAGCAGGGAAATGCCCTGGCCACCAACATGAGGAGGTTATGGCCAGTGCTCTGGGGAGAAAAAATGCTGGGTGACCAGCTCAGAGACCTGGAGGGGCCTCATCTGGGGGAAGGCTTTCTGCAGATCACAGAACTGCACTTGTGAACTCAGCCACCAGGCCCTGCCCCCCGGAAGGGCCCTGAGCACTGATGTCCCCCCTGCAGGTGACACTGACCCATCCAAGAGCTGTGGTTGCTTCCTGCACACCCTGAGTCATGGAGTGACAGAATGGCTTGGGTTGGAAGGCACCTTAATGATCATCCAGCTCCAAAACCCCTGCCATGGGGGGTTTAATCCTCTAGATTAGGTTGCTCCAAGCCCCATCCAACCTTGAACACTTCCAGGGATGGGGCAGTCACAGCTTTTCTGGGCACCCTGTGCCAGTGCCTTGCCACCCTCAAAGAGAATTTCTTTTTGACATCTAATTTAAGTCTGCCCTCTTTGTGTCTTTCCCCCTTGTCCTGTCCCTCTATCTCTTGTCTCAAGCCCCTCTCCAGCTCTCCTGGAGCCCCTTTAGGCCCTGCAAGGGGCTCTGAGGTCTCTCTGGAACCTTCTCTTCTCCAGGTGAACACCCCCAGCTCTCCCAGCCTGGCTCCACAGCAGAAGGGCACCAGCCCCTGGAGCACCTCCGTGGCCTCTTCTGGACTCTGTTCCAACAGCTCCATGTCCTTGTTGTGTTGAGGGCCCCAGAGCAGGACACAACACTGTAGGTGGGGTCTCACAAGGACAGAGCAGGCTGGGACAATCCCCTCACTCTGCTTCCGTGCTGGATTTATGAGACTCTGAACAGGCAGTGCTTTATGAAGCCTTGGATCGGTGCCACTCTCCCTTCCTTCTTACCCTGCTGTCTCAGGTTCAAGGATACAATTCCCACAGAGTGAAGAGTTACAGGCTGATAGCTGAGCCATGGTTGCTGTGTTTTCCAGTGCCAGGTGTTCCTCACAGATGCAAGGTGGCATTTTCACCTCATGTCTTTCATTACAGCTACAGGTGTGCATTCCTTATCCCTCCGAGGCCCATGTAAGCCCCAGGATGAAGACCAAGGCTAAGGGTCACAGGAGAGGGGATCTTTTAGCACAAGGTGCAGTCAACAGTGTCCAGAGAAATAAAGGTTACAGTGATGTCACTGATAGTGAATCCCAACCTTGTGCTAAACCCAGGATCACCCAATTCCCCCATAAGTCAGGAGTTTTTGGGGGAGGAAAAATGTGTTTTCCTAAGTTCTTTTTTTCTTTCTACCTGAGAGTTCAGGTTCAGCAGGAGTGGGTGCCTCTCCCAAAGACTCGGTGTCAGGTTAGGCCAGCTCTGAATTTGTTCCTGCAGCTGTTTTTTGTGACCATGCTCCCACAAATACGAGCTGAGCAACAATTGCAGGGAATATTATGGTTGCCCCTGCCAGCACCTTGAGGCTTTACTACAAGGTGGTTATTGATCCTGGTAGATAACAGCCTTTCCTGAAGAAACCAATAGTATCTCCCACAGCTGATTAGGCTGTAAATTATTGCTGATTATTTTCATAACTTTGGACTTGGCTCTAGTTTGTTGTCTTTTTTTTTTGAGGGGAAAAATAGTGGAGGTTTATTTCCATAAGAATCTTCTTAAGGCTTATTGATGGGAGTCAGTTTCAGGGCTCATTTAAATGAGACACGTCCTCAAAGCCTTTGCTGAATCAAAGCTTAGAGCTCTCCCACCACTTCGAGTTTTTCTCTTTTTGTTTTTTTTCCCCTTTTTATTTCCACTTCACCTTTTCGTTACACGATCCTGAGGGCAGAGATGGCGTGATAGGAGTTTCGGCTGCGAGGCTGGGGGTGCTGTGATTGCCAGCAGGATGCGGGCTGGCGATAAGGCACGGCCCCGTGCCGTGCGATAGGCGCTACCCGTGTTGGACGCATTTGATCCTGAACCATGCAAAACAAGGGGAACGTTGCATTCCTCGGCCTCCCATTCATGTATTTCACCACAAGGGCTGTTCCCTGGCCATTCCTCAGTGGGTGTGAAAGATTAACATCTACGACAGCGGAGCCAAACCCCGGCTGCAGATAATTATGCAGAAGGTATCTCATCCTCCCCGGGGTCACTCTGCTACCAAGTGTTTTTACTCAACCTGCCAGTTTTTTGGGGGCAGATAAGCTCGCTTGAACATGTCTGCTGAGTTGCAGAGCTGTTAATATTGGATAGAACTGGCTGCTCATTTCCTCTTCTGCCTGTTCTCTTCTGGGCTTTTGACAAGAGAAATCTTTCGTGCTTCTAAAACTGCAGTGAGGATGTTCCCAGTGCCTCATAACTTGAAAGCACCAGGGCAAAGAGAAGCTCAGCCATTAAAGCTTGGTTTGGAATGCAAAGATGTGCCCAAAACAGCCTCTTCTGTCTCCAGTATTTGTGGGTTCATTAGGAGATCAAGGGAGCAATGATCATAAAATCCCAGAATGGTTTGGGTTGGAATGGACCTTAAAGACCATCCAGCCCCACCCCCTGCCATGGGCAGGGACACCTTCCACTATCCCAGGTTGCTCCAAGCCCCGTCCAGCCTGGCCTTGGACACTGCCAGGGATCCAGGGGCAGCCACAGCTTCTCTGGGCACCCTGTGCCAGGGCCTCCCCACCCTCACAAGGAAGGATTTCCTGACATCTCATCTAAACCTCCCCTCTGCCACTTTAAAGGCCTTGCCTCATGTCCTATCACTTCATGCTCTTGTCCAAAGTCCCTCTGCAGCTCCCTTGTGTCCTCCTTTAATGATAAAGCCCAATGAACTCTTCTTTGGGCTTTTCTGCTTTCCACAGTCCACAGAGGAAACTAAAGAACACGTTCAGATCCCTCCAGTTAAGGGGTGAGACTCATCTCACTCAGGATTTTCACAGGAGTTCTCTACAGCTATGCCCAGGCTCCCTTTAGAGCCAGGAGTGAAGAAATGGCAGTGCCTGAGGGGACCTATTTTAAATGTCAGTTTTGGGATGAAGTTAATCATGTTCCAGCAGTTCCCATCGCTCTCCACTCTTACAAGCAGAGTCTTGAGCATTCCAGAGGCAGGAACCTCCCACCAGTGCCTGCTGTGGGTGTTGTGCACCTCTCTCAGTGAGGTGCAGCCTGTGTTCATGTGAGGAGCAACAGGAGAAGGGATTAGGCTGGGTAAAAGTAAGGTTATTTTCTTTTCCCCTCACTGCTACTGAAGGACAAGGAAGGCAGCTCAGATTATCTGCCCCTCTGAGGGCTTCTGCCTTTGTCTTTTAGCTGCTGTGGTTATTGATTGATGAGCTAGAGGAGCAGAAGAGGTTTTGGGATGTGTGGCTCTGCCATCCCAGCTGGTGAGATGAGCAGGCTCAAAGCAGGAAATTAGTCCTGCTCCTGCAAAGGGCCCTCTTAAGATGCCTAAAGCTGCATGGACCAATCATTTTGTATTAAGTTGATTTGGCACAGTTTGCTCTGTTGCCTCTTCTATGGAGAAGAGCAGCCTTCCTCCAGAGACTGAAAACCACCAGCGTTTTCTAGAAGTGGGCAATGACAAAAGAAAAGGGAACTAGAAAACCAGCCATTAAAAAAAAAACAAACCCTTTTCAACAGCAGATGAAAGACATATCATGCAACTTTCGGGGAACTCAGACAAACCTTGGCATGCTCCAGTCACCAGAGGTGAGAATGGAAATGTAGGAAGTGTGGTGTGAAATTGTAGGACCCTCCTGGTTCCGCAGCCCGCACCCAGAAAGCGCCTCGGCGAATTTCTGAACTGCAGATTGAGCACAGCATCCTGGGAGAGCACATTTCAGTTCCTGCATTTCATTCATTTTGATGCCTTTCTAATGCAGATGCAGCTGAACTATACCATTGATTCGTGCACACACCTCTTTTCCATATAGATGATGACTGCATCAAAGAAGCCAGTGCTCTGAAATAGCACACAGTGAAATACCACAGCAATTCTCATTTGGAGTCTATAGTGGGAGAGCAATTTCCAAAAATGAAGGGCAAGGTTCCTAATCCATAGCAGCTTTTTGCCAGAGAGATGTGGGAGAGAAGAAACAGGATGCATCCTGCATGAATCATCGCTGTAACCACCCTGGATTTATTAACTGAAATTATGAGGAATAACCAAAAACGATTAAAAGCTCAGATGTCTGGTGAAAGGCGTCGCCTCAAGCACTGGGTGTTGTGAGATAGTGCCACAGCTTTCCTGTTGATTTCAAAGAATCAAGGGCTAAAAGGTCAAGTTTTCAAGACCAAATAATTCATTGTTTAAAATTACAGGACAATCGTCATCACCACCTATCACAGAGAGGGGTGAAGACATCCCCAGGTCCTGGGAACTTTGTCCTTCCCCAAAACAGGGTGACTACAACCACCCCTTTTCCTGTACACTCACCAGCTCATTGGTATTTGCACAACTGCTGCCCCCCACTCCTACCTGAGAGACCCCAAATTCCCCCTTCATTACCACCACCACCACCAACCTGTGGATTCACCCTCACCAAGGGGTTGAACCACGTCTTCTGCATGGAGAATATCCAGCTTTGGGGCCCAGGATCTGGCAGAGCAGTGATGGTTTCTCCTTGGGGTTCTTCCACCAGGTGTTGCTTTCTGACCCCACCCTTGACTGCCTGGCCAGAGGGAGAGGGCCACACCTTCCCCCCTCACGCTGGAAGTGGCTCTTCTATATCCAAAATTATGCTCAGTACTGCGTGTCCTGAGCTGGTGCCTTTGACCTTCCTCCAAAACAATCCCTGAGATCCCAAAAGCTGGAAACTCCATGAGCTCGGGGGCTGTGAAGGACCCATGGGGTGATCAGTGGAAGGAGCAGCACTTTTCTCGCCCTTGACTTCACATCCCTTCCAGTGCCCTCGCTCCATATTTTACAAGCTTATTTGTACATTCAAATTCTGCTCAGTTGTGTCCTGGCTATCACGGATTCCAAATCAAAATTCCTGCTCTACCCAGCGAGTTCTGCAGGGCTGTCCTTGGCAGCTGGCTCCTGCAGGCTCCTGGAGGGAAGCATGGGCTGCTGCTTTCCTTTGCTGATTATCTCCCAATCTCTGCTGCAGACCCCCTGCTCCTCCAGCGCCCTGCTCAAGCTCCCCCTTTCCCTGCCCTTGGACATCTCCACTGTCCACGGACTCCAGTGCCCCTGGTTCAGCCCCATGAGCTCCCTTTGGGATAACAGTGTGCAGGAACTGTGTGGCCCTTGATTTGCCACGTCCTGGCCTGAGCTTCTGCCCATTCTCAGCCTCGTCCAAATCTCCCAGGAGGGAGCTTTATGGTCCTCAACAGAGAAAGCATCACTGCAGTGAGAAGTACTGGAGAATCAGAGTCCAGAGCATCTCCTGAGTGCAGGAAACTGCCCTGAACAAGGTGGAAGAAAAGTTTCACTGGGTAACGTCAAGGACACACATCAAGGACTCACAGTGAAGCTCGGGGTACACAGCCCTCATCTCTCTCTGTGCTCACTTAACAGCTGGGTCTGTCCCCACACCCTTCTTTGCCAGCTGCCAATGGAGAAGTGGGGAGGGAAGCAGAGATGAAAATACTCCTCTGAGAGGGGTCTATTTCTCCTCGGGCAGCCTTCAGGATCTGTACATGACAATGTGTTTCCTCTGTATTTTAGAGGGGCCAAGAGAGGCAGGGAAGCTCAGAACTAAGTGACCAGCCAGGTCATTTCCACTCAGCGCTGTCAGAGCTCAAGCAGAGGCAGGAGAAGGGCTGCTTGTTGGTTTTTCCCTTCCCAGTTCAACAGACACAGTGATGCTTCAGCATCCTGGAAAACACGGCAGGGGTAGGTGGCTCTCCCCAGGAGCAAAACAGCCTGAAGTGCAGCACTTAGACAGAGACATCCTGTCAGCGTGCTGGTTTCTGTATAAACCAGCCAAGGGGTGAAAAATCTGGAAGGGATGGGCATGAATTTGCCAGGCAGAAGTAGAGAGGGTGAGGAAGTCTTGGGAACAAGGACTGGAAAGAGCATTGAGAGACCAGGCAGCCTCTCCATGGTCTGCATGGCTCAGCTCTGGGCTCTGCACCATTGAAAGCTCTCCCCACATTCAGGGGTGTTCATCTGGTGAGGCTGGATACCCACTCCTTGCTATTTTTAAAGCTGAATGTTAATATCTTTAATTGCCAGAGCTCCAGGAAGAGAGCCAGAGCTAAAAAGTATCTACTAAGAAACTGCCAAGAAACACTGTTAAACAGGATCTAGGAAAAAAGCCAGGCACAAAAATTTATGATCTTTATCTCTGCAATAATAATTTCTCAGTGGTCAACCGAGGAGCAGAACAAAGGTCACTGGTTTTGTATCAGCTGGAGTTTGTGAAATCCTTTGTTTCCTTCACTGTGAGCTCACCCTCCACATCTCCTGCAAGAGACCCTACAAATGAACACAAAAACCTGACAGTCCAGATTGACCCATTTGCCCCCATTATTTCCCTGAGACCCAAAAATTCCAAGTCAGAGACCTTCTCAGCACTAGACAAAGCCCAACCTGGATCCTCATCCAGGGAAGAGGCGTGTTTCCCCTCACTTATTAAACAAGATATCCATAGGAATGGTCCAGTGAACTTGTGTGTTGCTAAACCCACCTCACTTGAACAGTTGATTCTATCTAAGAATTCTGCATTTACACAGACACAAGAACCAACCTCGTCTCGGGTTTCCTTCTTCCCAGCATGGTGGGGGACAAGCAAGGGACCCATGAAGACCTCTGCAAATAAATTAAAGGAGAAAAGGATCTTTTTTATTATTATTATTTCCTGGTTATATAGTGGAAACAATTGTAGGCAAAATATACACAGTTTGCTTCTCGACATGGCTGCCAAGATTCCCAACTTTACAACGAGGATCAGATTTCAGAATACTTCCAAACCAACCCCCACGAAAATTAATTGACTATCCAGGAAACTCTTGGCTTTGGATGTTGTTTATTTTTAAGGTAAAGTTCTGATCCCAGTGACTGCGGAGGGGAACTTTGAAAATATGATCTCTGTGAGCCCTAATGACTCAGAGGGTGGGATTCAGTGCCTACACACAGGAGCTGGTGCCATCTGAGCTGCCCTTGTATGTCTGAGACATCCCACAGTGCTGCCAAAGGGACACAGAGCCGAAGGAAAACGAGCAGTCCTCAGAAGCAAGAGCTGGAGTGTGGGGCTGGATACCCCAGAGCTTCTAACTTGGCTCTGGGAAATGGTGTTTAGACAGCCAAATGCAGCCCTAACGCACACATATAAAATATATATAATCAAATCAATCAGCCACTCAATCAATCACAGGAGATACTTCCAGATCTTCGGGTTTCATGTCAGCTCTGGAGGCAATTTAAGCAGTGTTTCAACACTCAGGACTGTGTTAGAAACACACTATTCGCTTCACTGACACTTCCAAGCATGCTGAAGCACTCAGCTGGCCCAGGCTCCCTGCTCCCACCCTTGCTGCTCAAGTCCTCTTCTCCATCCTCTGTTCCTTCTGCAGCTCTACCACAGATTGCAAGAGAAAGAGCAGTGGATTTATTACTTTTTTTCCAAAGGAGAGGTGTGCAAAAGGCAGGAGGCAAAGACTTTCCGCTGGGCAAAGCTGTGACGAGGTTTATGGAGCCCTGAGGGGTAATAGAAGGGGCTGGCACATGAACCACCAGCAGCTCTGGGGCAGAATTACCTCAGAAAGTCAGCGCCCTCACGGCAAAGCAGGATATTTTTAGTTTACCCAGTGTATTTAAATCGTCGTGGAGTACATTAAAATTATAGTAATTATCCCACCTTCTCATGTGGGATTCTGGGAGGTGATGGATTGGTGGATCGTGTGCTCATGGAGTCATCTTTGGTGAGGCCCTTCTGCAAAGCAGAACTGTTTTGTTTTCCTCATTTTACAGCTGCAGCATTCCTGGCCCATTAATGCCTGCCATTTGAGTGCCAGGACCTGTTCTCAAAGCACCCTTCCCTCTCCAGCAGCCTCCTCTCAGCCCCCCAGAGCTGAGACAACCCCCGTGCCACCAGCTCCTTCGAAACAAAAATGCATTTACACGCTCCCAGAGCTGGGAGCTTCCACATGCAGGCGAGGCTGATGTTTCCTTCATGGCAGCATTTAACCTCTGAATCATTCCTGCTTTCCCCTTCATGGCTGCACTGCAGGGAAATGCAGAAAAATCTGATGGTCCCCCAGCCCCTGCTCTCATCTCGCTGCCCCACCAGTGCAGGCAGCAGAAGGGGGTTTATGTCACTGCAGCAGCAGCAGCTTTGAAAAAGAACTGTGAAAAAATGCAACTTTTTCACAGGAAAAAAACCAAAAAAAAGAAAGATTCTTTCCCAGATCAGAAGCTTCATGTTTCTGATTGCAAAGAAAAAAAATAGGGAGGGATTGAACAAAACAATCTTGACGAAGAAACCATTTCCCTTATAAATTGTCATCAGCAAATTCTGGGTTATCTCCATTTTTAAACCCTCTGTTGAAGGACAGTGCTTCTGATCTCAAGGTAAGGTCTCTTCTCCTCCTTTTTGTTTCTTTTCAGGAAAACAGGAATATTTGTCTTAAAAATGGTTCCTGATTCTTCTTGATGGATCAAAGGCAGGGAGAAGTCCGCAGCATCTCTCCTGGTGGAGTGACAGGTTTCTGCCAAGCCATGAACTGTTCCCCAGCCTGCAGTGGCCTCAGAGGCTCCCCCAGCCCAGCAGGACCTTGGAGGTCCCCCCAGCCCCCTGTGACCTCGGGCTCCCAAACCACTGTGGCAACTCCGAGTCCCTGTGGGGTGTGAGACGTCCCCACCGCCCTCCTCTGCACGTGGGAAACGCTGCCAGCATCTGGCCATTCCCCTGCCTCACACCCATGTCCCCTGGCCCCTTCCCAGCTCCTCCAGCAGCATGTTCCTGATTATTTACTCTCTCTAAATGCTGCAGAAAAATGCTGCTTCTCCTGAATACTAAGTAAGGAAGGGGGAAAAATAAAAGCTCGTTCCCTCGCTGGACTGTGTTTGTTCTGTGGTTTGAAGTTTGCTGTTGCTGCTGAAAGCTTCTGTGACCCTTGTAGGTGTTTGATCCAAGTGACCTCTGGTGTTTGGGGCACTGATACCGTCCCACACCGAGCTTGTTCTTGCACAGATCTTGAATATCTGTGCATCCATCTATCCATACATAGAACTGTCTCCCTCTCTCTATCTCTCTCTCTCTCTCTCTCATTCCAGTGCTGGCTGATCAGTTCTTGGCTTTCCTTGCACTTCTTTCATCAAATTATTATCTTTCCCCTGAGGATGTGTTCTCCCTCTCCCGGGTTTTCTCTTTTTATACCCTGTCATTCCCCTCTCCCTCCTGCCTCCTCCCGACCCGCTCCCCTTCCCTCCGCGCTGCCGATTCGCACTTGCCTTATGTCCCCAGCATAACACACACATATATATATTTAAATGGGGTGATTTCCACTAATGTAAGGAGTCTGGCCCATTAATTTCCATCGTGGAGCTGACAGCCCAGGCCTGGAGTCTCATTGCCTGGTGACACATGAGCACAGCTGCTCGAACTTGACGGGGAACTGTTTCCAGCGCCCCGGCTGCACATCTGCAGGAGGAAGGAAATTCTTTCTGTAGCGCTGGAAAAAATAAAGCTGCCTAGATTTCCCTGCCTTCCCCCCCACCCCCAGATGATGATATTCATCATTCAAACGTTTCAGCTGAGTGGGTGTTTAATTCAGAGTTTGGAGGGGGACGTTTATAGTGTGTTACGAGCTTTGCTGTTGAGCCTTTGTTCCAACCACGGTGGTGTTGCTTTTACCAAGGGCTTCTCCCAAAGCCCTCAGAGCACCAACGACATCCAGCAGTGCTGGGGACCCTGAGGTTCTCAGAACCAGGTGGTGAGTCAAAGCAGAGGATGTGTCTCTCCTCAATGAGGTTGTGATTTTGATAAATTAGAGCAGGGGGACAAGCAGAGCGGTTTATCTGACATGGCTCTAGCAGGAGCTTGAACAGACAATGCCAAGTATTGGTCAAGTCCTGGTCTGAGGCATCATTGAGGGCTTAAAGGCCTTTGAAGATGGTGAAAGGCCTAGAGGGGAAGCCATGTGAGGAGCAGCTGAGGTCACTTGGCTTGTTCAGCCTGGAGAAGAGGAGACTGAGAGGAGACCTCACCGTGGTCTGCAGCTTCCTGCTGGGGGAAGAGGAAGGTCAGGTACTGATCTCTGCTCTCTCATGACCAGGGACAGGACCTGAGGGAACAGCTGGAACTGTGTCAGGGGAGGTTTAGGTTGGATATCAGGAAAAGGCTCCACACCCAGAGCGTGTTTGGGCACGGGAACAGTGTCCCCAGGGAATGTCACAGCCCCGAGGCTGCCAGAGCTCATTGCTCTCAGGCACAGGGTGTGATTCTGTGGGCTGTCCTGTGCAGGGCCAGGAGCTGGACTCGATGATCCTTGTGGGTCCCTTGCAACTCAGGATGTTCTGTGATTCCATGGTTTTATGACCAGCTTTGCTGATCGGACCCAGAAGACCACGTCAGCAAAGCTTTAGGAATTGACTCAAACTTTTCAGGGTTTTGCTTCCAGCTGTGCCAGGAAAATGTTTTCATTAACACCAAAAACCCCTCCAGCTTTGCTTGCTCAGAGTGAGCTGAGTATTCTCACCCACCACATCCTCAGGTGGAACTGCAGTACCTGTAGGAGAGGTTTTGTGCTGCAGCCTTTTGCTGAGCTGTGCTCCCGCATTTCACCCTGCATGTGATCTCCTCCTTCTTAGACAGAAGGAGAAGGACCATAAATGCCACTCCTGGAATGTGGCCACGGGGGATAATCTTCAGCTCAAACCCAAGTGAACACGGAAAAGAAGGGAGAGCCGTGGAAGCAGAGCTGTTACTTTCAGTAAGAGAACCCAAGTCCACAGGATGGATGGCACACTCCTCTCCCTCAGAGTACAAACCAATGTTTTCAATCTCTGATGCTCCTTTTCCATCGTTCTGAGCAAAAATCAGGTGCTGAGGATATCGACCTGTCACTATTTATATCGTTCTTGCTGCAGCATGCACCAGCTTTGCCTGGAAATGGAGGGTGAGCACAGGTCTAAACGTGTCACAAAGTGTCAGAAAGTGCATTAAACTCTGGGCAGCTCAGGGTGAGACACTGAGAGCTTTGGGCTGGTTTTGGAGGATAATCAGCTGCTTTAACGTGGAGGAAAAGGAAATGGCTGCCACTGAAGTTGTGGGGCTGGAATTCAGATGATATTTAGAATACTAGTGAGGAAATATATAGGGAAAAGTCACCCAGCCTGCAGTGCTGCCAAGATCTCCCTGGATTAGGTCTTGGAAAGCAGAATTTTTGCACAGTTCCTGCTGAAGGAGAGCAGACTCACTCACAGACCTTATTTCTGAACACAGGCTGGAGAAGTGTAAAGATATGAGCAACTGTTGAAGTTGGCCCTGCTTTGAGCAGGGGGATGGATTGGATTAGTTCCAGAGGTCTCTTCCAACCAGATTTTCCTATGATTCTGTGGTTCTATGCTAACATTTGCTGTATCTAGGTGGAAGCTGAATTCTGCAGCTGCTCAAATACAGTGGGCTAAAGAATTTTGGCCTTTAGGTCAGAGATCTTGTGGGAAACCTCATCCATTCACTCTCCTACCAGGCTCTGATCCCTTTTCTTGATGAGGGAGAGAGTTTGTACAAAATAGGTTTGGCAGTGCCAAGCACCATAGATACCATGGACTTTTTTTTTCCTAAAAAGAGACAAATCTGGTCTGAATTAAAAAAATCAAGATCTGCTTTCGGAAGTCTGTTTGAAAGGCAACAGCAAGAGCCATTGCTCTGTAACTGAATAACCAAACTCCAAGAGCCAGTCAACTGATCCAGAGTACATATTTGCATTCAATAATGTGGTCATTTATTGCACCTTGTGACCTACTGAACAGGGCTTTTCCCTTCCCTGTATTTCACTGAGTTTCCTTGCAACACTACCCCAGACGTTTGACAAGATGAGCTTGGATTTTCCAGAGAAAACTCCTGCCTGTTTTGTGGCTTTCATTTTGAATCCTTTCTAGATCAGCAAAGTCCAGGTGATAAATCAGAAGTGGGAGGGAAGGGGCATTGTTTTCCTTAACACAGTTAAGAAAAGCTTAGGTTTTCTGATGCTGAGACACCCTGGGAAGCTGATGGGAAATTTTACACAAATACCAATGCTGAGCCAATCTCTGCCTTAACAGCTTTAAAGGCCTGTGTCCAAGCATCCCTTCCTTCTTGGTTTGGCTCAGAGCAGGTAATTAGGTGCTTCTAGTTTGTTACCCTGTCTCACAACTGGTTTGGGGCTGAAATGGTGCAACCCCAACTTGTGCTGGTGATGAGCTGAACCCTCGTTGGGAGCTCTGTTGACTAATCCAGATGGATCCCAGGTTAGTCCCAGGGGCAAGAGACCAAATGATCCAACAAAAGTCTTCTCAGCCATGTTTTCAGGTCGCATCTCCATTCCCAACACCTTTAAAAGCACGTTTAAAGACCCTGCATTCTCTGGTTGCCTCGTGCACAAATCTGGCACTACCTGGGTGTGCTGAAATGAAATTCTCTTAAACCTGCAGTCCCCAGGAGTCCAGTCCTGTCATGTTGGAGCCCTGTGACAGCAAGCACAAGCCTGTCCTCCCCTCTGAGCCTCTTGTCCCAGCCCACAAGCACTGCCAGTCCATGGCCCTGCTGCAGCTTTCCCCAGAAGACAGGGGATGATGCTCATCCGACCGTCTAAAAGGGTTCAGACAAGTTCATGCTGTGGAAATGACCCCTCCTCTCCACAAAGGGAGCCTTCCAGGATCAGTCCTTTAAGAGACATCCACAATGTGGCCATCTAAAGGCTGGTGAGATGAGCCCTAGTCCAAAGTCACAGAGAGATTCCTCCTAGGACCTGGGAGAAGAGAATGGAGACGTTCTTTCCCATCCTTGCTTTTGACTCATTTGAGCTTGTTTGCTTATTGCAGAGCAGTAAAATAACTGTATGGCTGCTCCCTTGCCTGTCTCTGACTTTGAATAGGGCTTTGAAAGACACAGCAGGAATGGATTTGGGCTGCCTCAAAACACGGATCACATGGTAAATTATTTATTTGCCTGTTTATACCCTGTAATAAAAAAAATACACAAACAAAACCTTCTTCTTCCCCTCTTAAATGTCCTGATTTGTGTGCGTAGATAGTTTACACAACCCCCAGCTCAGTTTGTTTGGGTCATACTCAGCGTCTGAACAATTTGCAAGCACTTGGAGAGCTTCAGGGGCACAAACAAGTGCCGGTGCCCCTGGTCCTGCAGAGAGGGCGCTGAGGCACATTTGGAGCCAGCTCCTCGCCGAGGTCACAGGCAGGACAGGATTTCAGGTTCAGAGGAGCAAACGTGGGAAGATCTGCAGAGAATCTGAACTTTGCAGGGCCAGAGTCCAGGGGCTGTGTCCTGCCTTGCATGTTTGTTACTCTGGCTGATACTCCTTTTTTCCAGACAGTTCCTTGGGTCAGGAGAAGATTCTCTTTACAAATTTGCAGCCAGCACAGGATAACGGGATTTTTCTCTTGAGTAACATTCATCTTACAACTCCCTTCCTAACCTAAATGCTGAGGAAAACACAGCCAGAGGTTTCCTGACTTTGGCATTAAATGTGAACTGAGATGTCCTGGGATGCAACTTGTGAGTGATGGGTTTTACAGTGATATGTAGGGTGAGCTAAATCCCACCAGAGCACAGAGGGTATTGAAAATGGGCACTGCCCATGAGTCTCCCAGGGCAGATTTGGTCCCAGAATTAATGTAGCTTGTGGACATCACCTTGATCTATAAAAGCAGACTGGGAGTTTCACTTGCTGGCCAGCTGGATAAGTGCATCCCGTGTGTCTGTTCCACGGAGAAATGTTGCAGCATAACCTGTCTCTTAATCACCTAAAATGAGCGCTGGGGACATCCCGCTGGGCCTGAGAGCTGAGCTTCACATGAGGATGGACAGAATCAGCTTTCCAAGCTGAAAGGAAGATAAAATAGTGTTTTGGTGAGAGATCACGTTGAAAAGCAGGTCAGAGAGGAGAGTCAGCCTGTTGATAATCAATCAGCTCGTCTTGCTCAGAGTGCTTTCCAGAGCACCTGACAGCATGTGATGTGTTTGCCCTCACAACTCACTGTGGGGCTGTCACAGGCAAGGAGAAAGCTGCAGTGACTGTCTTCCCCAGGTCTGCCTTTATCTGGGTGTTCCCAGCTCAAACCTGACCTTTTCTTCCCTTTAAGTCAGCTGCCTGTATAGACCTGTTGAGTGATGTGGGGGCAGGATGCTGATGTGGGCAGTGCTGGTCCAGAATTACCAGCTCCACTGTTTAAAATGACGACTCCCATCCCATCCACCCTCAGGAAAGCTGGGTGTTCACATTGATCAAAAATGGTCCCTTTTCTTCATTGCCACAGGAACCTAAAATATACTTCCCCCCCAAAAAATGAAACCTTGAAGGGCCTGGTAATTGCCTGACCCCGGGGAAATGGAAGAAAAGCAACGAACTTCATGGGTCTACCAAGGAGAGCTGGAGGTGTGTTTTCCTTTTGTGTTTGGTCAATGGTACCTAAAATGCCACATTCACCAGAGATGTGGAACACTTGATGAAGTCTGAAGGAAAATTGACCTGAGGGTTGAATGTGCTGCCCTTTCCTTGTTCTGTTTAACTGCGCTTCTTTCTGAGCAAAAAAGAACTTGCTGACGATTTTCAGAAATGAATTTCTTCTGCTTCCCGCTTTCTGCTCGTACAAAGGCTATTGTATGTTTTTACAGTGACTTTAGTCACTATAGCTACAAGAACATGGTTGGTACCTTGATATTTGAGCTTTAGTGTCCTTGCTGTGCACGTTGGGATTCAGCTCTTAGACATGGAGTCCTTTAAAATTATGTCAGCATTAAAAGTGGTGTTAGCGCTAATGTCTGCTGCTAAAACTTTGACAAGCTTCAAAAACAAGCATGACAACAAATTCAGGTCTGATGTGGCTCTCTGAAATTTCCTTTAGGGCCACCACATCCCTGCTAGACATGGCCACTTCTACCATGGCTGCCAACAGGTGATTCCAGGAGGGAGATGTTCGTGGACAGACCCCCAGGAATGCACAAGTAACCTCTGTGGCCACACCCAGGGGCACAGCTCACACCTTTGCCATGGCACAGGGCAGGTATTGCCTTCCTCAGGCTGAGAGGAGCCACCAAGAGCAGGGCAGTGATTTCCTTCTGAGGAGTGTCATGGCTTTGCTTAAGTCCTCACCACATACAAGGACCTAAATTAGGGTAATTTGGTCGCTGCATTGCAGTCATGGGGCTCCACGTGTAGCTGTTCCTCAGTCTGCAGGGGACTGTGCCCAGGCAAGTGTGGGGTTTGTTGTTCATTCAAGGGAATTCTGCTGAGAAAGGTCCTCTGGTCCAGAGCAGACCTTGCCAATCTCCAGCTGCAGGAAGCATCTCCACATGCCTGTGCTAGGAAGCATCTCCTTTGGTTTATGTCCTTTGTGGACGTCTACCTCTAAGCTTTTCAACCTGAACATTCTTATATTTTTTTACAATTCAGATCTGTCTAAGCAGTCTGGGCAATGGAGACTTGCACACAATTCATCCTGAAGCTGGCATCTAAACCAGAGCAGATGAATCATGTCTGAAAAGTGCCTGTTTCATTCCACTGACTGAAGGAGGGACCTGGGACAATGTGTTCAGAGACGGACATTGGTGCTGGAGCCATCTAAGGAGAGGTGAGTGAGATGCAATCTCTGATTTCTGAACCATCTCCACCTTTACCCGTGTGAATGAACAGGGCAGAGCTGCACACACAGCTGGGGAGGGATCCACCCCACGCTTACACTGGTGGGCACTGGAGCCCAGAGGGCTGCTGTGGGTGGGAGTGAGCAGCTCGCTGCTGCCTGGAAGCCAGGCTGAGAACCAGAAGCAGATGGGAAGATGTGGGACCTTGATCAATAATGATTTGAGTGCCTGCTCTCTACAAAAGGCTTCTCATGAGCAGATCTCAGCGTGTCTTACGTGGTTGTCGGTGTCTGAGGCGTTACCTGTGATCACTTTGCAGCCAAACAAATCTCTGGAGACCCAAGTTCAAATTGGCACCACGCATGTCTCCTGAGTAGAGCAGACTCCAACCAGCCTTCAAATGCACAATTTTGGAGTCAGATCTGGAGGCTGTCTGGATGCAAATTCAGAGGCAGGTCTGGGATCAGACTAGGGATGGCCTGAGGCACAAGACACATGCCAGCGACAGCTTTATGTGGAGTTTCTCTTTTTTTCATCTTCCATGCCAATCTCCTGCCTTTTCTCTGCCTCCTGTGGCAGGACCTGTCCGGTTCTCCACCCTCCTCTCACTGAGATGCTTGTTGCCTGGCTGAGGACTGAGGCTGAAGAAAAGACATTTCTCTTTGGAAACGGGCTCTCCTTGGGCTGGTCAGCGGTTTCTGAACTTCTCCACCTTCTCACTGTGCGAGGCGTAAAATTTTAGTGCATCAGATGAGAACCTCATTTAAAACCAGCATAACCTGGAGGTCTCCGTGTATCCCTGAGCCCTGCCTGCCTTGCCACGTGTGTGCTTCCCTTGCAGCCCAGTGCTGCAGACACATTCCCAACACCCGAGCAGCCGTGACAGCCTCGGCAGATCCAAAGGGTGTTTGCACAACTGCTGCAGCTGCACAGGCCCCCGTGGCCAGGCACACGTGCACAGAGCCTGTTGCACACCCAGAGTGCAGCTGTGGGAAGCACCAGCAGCCCAGAGGAGCCGTCCAAGCCTGTGGAAAACCTGGCAAGGTGGATGCAATCTGGAAAAATGCCTTTCTTCCATCCGCCCCGTTGTGCTTATCGATTGGAATATTAACAAAAACTTGTTCAAAGCTCCCTCAGCTTCCCAGATTACTTGGGAATAGTCCAAGGCTTCAGTCCCAGCCATGCTTGTAGTGAGGGGACTTGAGGATCAAAAGCGTTTTAAAATGGCCTTGCTAATCAATCATCAACAATTGGGTAAATCAAGCCCTGCAGTCTTTCCTCTGCGAGCGAGGCATCTGCCGGACGTGTCCTTAATGAGCAGATTCCGATCCCCTTAATATTCCTTAATACCTTTCTGGAGGAAATGAACCACAGGGAGACTTTGTTGGTGGAATGAGAGGAATGCAGATAACCGTGGGCCTCTGCTTTCTCACACTGAGGGCTGAGAAAACCCCTGGTGCACAGGGGATGTTGGGCACGGCAGGGCAATTTCCTTCCCGAGATCCTGATAATGCTCGTGATAACGCCTTTGCCCACTGCCGTTGCCAAAAGCAAGTGTTTGTTTTCCTTCTCATGGCCAAGCTGAGCCCTTTCCTTACTCATCTCCTCCGAGGATCGCGTCCATCTGTGCCTTCGAGGATCACGTCCATCTGTGCTGAGGGCTTGTTTCCTAAACCCACCAGGGGAAATGAGCCCATGCCCAAGGTAATGGCCCTGCAAGCAGATTGCTGTTAATTATTAACACACAAGAGGCAGTGCAAATATCCCAGGAAGGCAGTGAAGCTTGGCTCATCCTGGGGCTCTGTTGGGATCGCTGGCATTTGTCACCTTTTCCCGTAGAAGGAGGCATGGCTCGTTCTGCAGCTGCCTCTGGGGGGCCTTTAATGAGTCCCTTTGGGGCTCAGGTTGTGCCAGGGGAGGTCTAGATCAGACATAAGGAAAAACTTCTCCACTGAAAGGGTGCTCAGGCCTTGGAACAGGCCACCCAGGAAAGTGGTGGAATCACCACCCCTGGGAGTGTTTGAAAGCTGTGTGGCTGTGGCACCTGGGGACGGGGTTTTGGGGTGAACAGAGTGGTGCTGGACTTGATGGTCTTGGAGGTCTTCTCCAATCTTAGTGATCCAGTGATTTCAAGACTTAGGACATGGGATACATCCTCTGTGTGCCTTCCTCTCTTCCTGTGGCACATTTTACTTTTACTTTTGGTCTTCAGTGTGTTAAGAGGGGGTTAGAGAGAGTTTTGTGGCCCGTTGTAAGCCTTGGCTATGGGACGATGGGTTCTGCAGGCCTTGTGTGCCCACAGACATCTCTCACACTACTGTACCCCACCCCAAAAATCAAGACACCGGCACTTCTTGGCAAGTTTGGGAAACTTCTAAGCATGGAAATCGTACCCGTGTACAAACGGTACCTGTGTGGAAAGGGATGGGGCTCCTGAGAAGGCAAATTCAGGTAGATGCAGACACGAATAGTTTGGATTCTTTGGCTACTTGCTGGAAGATCACCAAATTATGTGTAGGAGAACTGCTGTTCCCACATGTTAGGATTGCAGTGATCTGAAAACCAGGAGAAGCCTCAGACTCGATGTTGCACGGGGACGTTTCCCAGCCGGAGGGAGCGCACGGCGTGGGCAGAGGATTTCAAGGAGATTTAATTCCTCCAAAGGGAGCCCAGCTTGGCAGTGTTTTACCTCTGAAGTGCGATGGCACAGCAATTAGCACAGGCAGCGTTTAGCACCCTCTGGGAGCGGGGGTGGGAGAGCAGCGAATCCGAGCTGGAATGGAGAGTGCGGGCACGGCTGCAACCACAGCGGCCTGGGGACCCCCTCCACCTGCCTTTCCCGAAGCATCCACGGTCTGTTCCTCCTGCACAGCCACTCAAAATAAAAGGGGATTTATGAGATTTTGTCCACAGGCAGCGAAAGCCGCTATCGATTACTGCAAGGCTCTTAAACGAGAGTAATTCACAGCCCTCTTCAGTTTGGAAGGCAAGCTCTAATTTAATATCATTATGTCTTCATGCCCCCACACATTCCACTGTCTCATTCACTGAGCTTTTATTGAGCTCTGGATAATTTATGGCTAGATATGCTGCCTTTTATCTGACCTATTTTTAGCTATTCTTGCTTTTTACATATTTTTTTTCCCCTGCCATCACAACTGGTAATTAAAGTTAAAAGATTAAAAAAAAAAAAGAAAAAGATAAAGTTCCACCCAGCTTTAACCTTTACTTCTTCTCTTTTGTGTGCCTGAGGATGCCTTTGTTATTGCCACAGTATTTTGAAGACAGGAGTTAACAATAAAAACAATTTCCCAGATTTTATTTCTTTCCTTTTTTCTTCATTTCAATGAAGTGCAAAGCAACTTCGACCCAGCGGCTGAGTACTCCTAAGTCATTCCATTTTCCCTCTGTGACTGAGGTTCAGAAACTTTCAGAGACTTTTCCTGCAGGAATTCAGATGTTCTCAGTCCTCAAGAGCTTCAAAGGAGCTTGGTGATGGACAGCCCCAAGGTTGGACCCCAAAGTTTTCAAAGCTCTTTGATCCAGGAGGAAAAATAGGGACAATTTGTACCCGGGGGTCAGTGTGAGTGTGTGTATTTTTTTTTTTTTTAATAAGGAATGTTTGTTTTCTGATAATATAAATAGAAATAATATTTTGGGTTCATAATTAAATTCTACAGGAATAGAATATATACTGTACATAGTTTTATTTATAACCGAAATGTTATTATTTAAATGTTGGATATTGGAATGTCTCAAACATTAGAATTATTTATCTGAAACAGCTGAAGAAATTAAAGAAACGTTTCAGACTTTGAAGGCTGAAGATGTCCTTGTGCCCCTGAACCTTTGTTCGTTTTTTCCAGTAATAACAGTTGATCTGCCTTTTAAAAAAGCAACCAAGCCACTCCAGATATCTATTTTTCATGCTGTTTGGATTACAAGTAAGGCCACATGATGCTGTAAATCACTCCCACCGACTTCAAAGCTCTTATTTCCTAAACTTTTTCCACTAAAAATTTCGCTCCATGAAATCTCCCCGTGGGGAAGGGTTTGGCCTTTTGCTCCCACACTGCAAGCCTTGGGTCCTGCGTCCCCTGGGCTCTCCTCTGCTCTCCAAGGACAAACCAAGGTTCTCCTGGGCTGGGATGCCCAGACAGCATCTCAGGGTTGGTAGATGGGGAGGAGGGTGGTGGCACTGCTGTGGCACTGGGGGGACAGGCAGCCCAGGGGGGGCACACAAGGAGCAGTTTGGCCAAGGGCACCGTGTAACCATCCCAGGAGGGACTTGCACGCTGTGCATGACGGTGGATGGTGTCTGAAAACACAAAATCTTCCACAGGACGGGGAGGTTTTGCTGGGATCCAAGTCACCTGCAAGGGCTTGGGAGCTTTAGCAGAACTCATCCATGAGAAGCTTTTCTCTTGCCTCAATGCAGCTTGAGGCACTCAGAAACATTTCCTTTGGCTGAGGAATTTTATACAGTTTTTCACTGCTCCCTTCTTCACCTTTTCTGTTCACTCCCCACCTCTGTAAACTGAGGCAAACCCCAGAGTTCTGGAATGTCTCACTTCAGGCCTCCCACATTTACTTGCAAAAAGTTCTGCTATTCTGAGGCTTTTCTGATATTTTTAAGGAAAATGTCATTATGTTGATATTTCCTCCATACAACAATTCCAGTTTCTGGATGTATTTTTAGACAGATTTTTGTTCATAACTATTAGATCACTTGTCATGCTTCTTTTTTTTCCCCTTCTGCATTTCTGGTAAATTAAGAATTACCTCGTTTTATTTCTAAAAGCATCCATAGCTCAGTGTGACACTATAAATATTACTTGTAATTAACTCTGATATTGATATAATTATCCCAGATGAACAGAGGAGTGTTAATTAAACATATTGAACACACGCAACTTCCCAAGTGCCAAAAATCCATCGTTTAACTCAAAATTCTGGTGAGCCAGGGCTTGACTTCCATCGGTGTCTGCCTCATGCTGTGGATCCCCCTGGATGTGCCAAGGATCCCGTGGGGATTCCTGGCTTGTCCCAGCCAGGGAGGAAGAAAAGGGATGCTGCAGTAGCATTTTGTGTTGGAGCTGCACATTCCCACACGTGACAATCGTGACAGTGCCACTAACGAGAACCAAGGATCACGAGGCAGATCTCCCTCTCCGCAGCCAACAGGGAAAAATCATGAGACTGGATTTGGAAAAAAACCACAGGGTATTAAAGACCATGCGTGTTAGTTGTTTTCACAGATGAGTTTCTCTCAAGCAGCTTTCTCCAGTCACGAGGGAGGGAAACTTTTCTTTTTTTTTTTTTTTTAATTTAAGAAGGAGAAAATAAGTCCTTAAACTGATAAATAATCACCAGGCTCCAGGAGCTGGGGATTTTGAGCAGGCACTGCATGAGGCCATGGGTGGAAGGTAAGTTTTAAAGGATATATTTTGTGCTTGAGTCACACTGCAGCTCTCTAGTCACCATACACAGAGAAGAAAATAACAGAGAACAAATCTAACATAAACACTCTAATCCCACAACACTAAAATATGAGGAGGAAAATATGTGGCAAGAGTTTACTCTTGTGTCTGCCTGCTTATTGTGTTTGCCTGCTTGTGAGACACTGTGCAGGCTATTGTATCAACCCTCAGGCAAAATCTTTCCTGGCTGGAATATGTAGCAAAACCACTATAAATAAATAATGTGAGGGGCTTTTTTTAAAAAAAAATACAACCTTAAATCACCTGATACCATCTGATTAGAACATCCAACTGCTGTATTTAAAGAAGAGGAAAAAAAATTATGAGTATTTTATCACTGAAGGTAACGTGGAGTTGCTTTGGAGATCTCCTTAGGAGAGAGAAGCTCCCCAGCAGCAGCAGTTGCTGCAATCTGTGCTCTGCAGAAAACTCATGGACGTAGAAAAGGGAGTGAAAAAGTGATGTGTGCCTCAGGTCATCAGAAGGGCTCTTTTTAGGTTATATGGTGCTTTCCTCATAGCTTATATGGGCTTTTTTTAGGATATATGGGGCTCTCCTGCTGGGTCATGCAGGCTCCTGTAGGATGCGAGGCTGTTGCCCTCTAGGTCACAGGGGTTTTTTAGGGATATATGGTGCTTGCCTGCTTGGTTTTACTGAGGTGCAGGGGGGAGCAGAGCTCTTGCACTCCGCTGTCACCCAGATATAGTGGTACCAGGACAGAAAAACTACAGCCACACCAGGTCCAAGCCTCCCAGCTGCCCCAAAAGCTGATTTTTGGGCGCTCCAGTTGCAGGGCAGGTTGGTGGGAGGTGCTGAGGTGGGGAAAATGGTGTGGGTTAGATCTGTAGAATCATAAAATCATCAAGGTGGGAAAAGGCCTCTGAGACCATCGACTCCAGCCCAGCAGAGTTTTTGCTGGAAATCAGACCAGGCCAGGCCCCAGCAGGGGCAAGAGGAGGGTTGGGCTGTGCTCACCACTGTGATAAGTGCACACGTGCTCTGCAGGGAGGGGAAGTTCACCGAAATCCATAAATTAACTGGATCTTTTATCACTTTTCAATCAACACTGCGCTGGCACACAATGCACTCGGATACCTCCGAAACGATATAAATAATAAATGCAAACAGCAGCAATTTCTCAGTGCAGTGGGGTTTGGCTGGATCAGTATCGATCCCTCTTTACAACTACATATTGTCACAGATAAAAAAATAAAGCATTCCTCACTCACAGAGTGGTTAATTACTGCCTGAAATAAATCAATATTAACTGGCCAAGAAACATAACCCGTTAGGTGTGTTGAAAGTGAATCAATGTGATTTTTTCAGGAATTATTTGGGGGGCGGAGTTATTTACATTTCTAGGTGTAAGGAATTTGGGTCAAAGAAACCTGTGGTACTGATAACAAGCACTTCACTAACTAATTAAGCTGATAAAGCAGCTCAGTGACTGGTATAGTTCACTGAAAGTTCAGATTTAAGCTGACCAGAAATGCAATTCTCAGAAAAATTTGAAGACAATCAATCAATTAATAAGGAAAAAATCTTGCTGAAGGAAGCATTTCTTTCAGCTGTGAACTAAGGAAGTTCTTTTGACTTTGGAAGATTTGAAACACTTGTAAAAGCTAGAATTAGAAAAACACTGAAACCAAGAAACCAATTGTAAGTGAAATATTTTTTCTTGATTTTAGAATCCTGAAAGGCAAACATCAGATTTTACTGAACATAATTCCTACAGACTCCTTTTTTTTAAAAAAAAAAAATTGTTATTTTAGACAATTCAACAAAAGATGACGCAAATCTGCACGGCATTTCTGGATAGCTGCATTTCCTTTTCTTTTCCCTAAAAAAAGGTTCGGTAAAAAAACTGGCAGTGCAATTTAGAAGCGTTTGAATAAGAGAGAGCAGAACCTCATGTTCCTTTCCTCCTGAAGTGTCCCTGTGCTTTGTGCCGAGGATATTATTAGGACATTGCTGTCCTACAGCAAAAATCCCAAGCTGAGCTCAGGGCCTCGCCGAGTGCCTTTGCAAAGGAAGACTTTCTTCAAAGCCCTTCAGAAGGGGGAGGATTGAAAACCTCGGAGAAAGGATGGAATTGAGAGGGAGGAGAGGACAAAGCCCACCTTGTGGCAGAGCCACGAGCTCCTGGCACAGACAGGATGCACCTCCCTTGACGTCAGGTACCCTCAGGCTGCCGTGTGCCTCGGATCCGCTGGCCCCAGACCCACTTTATGATTAGTGAAGAAAAATAGACGCTTCTAGGATGAGGTTTTTCTGCCCTAAATTCTGTGATAGATTTAGGAGAAGAAACCCATGCTGGGCTCTCTAACTGCGGAAGGAACCCAGAGTGGTCTGCTCTTCTCCGTGTTTGGGAGCAGGAGCAGCAGATGGAGGTTCTCTTTGCATCCCCTCACCTCTTCCTGCTCAGGCCTTTTATCTGGGAGTGCTTCAAAAGGCTCATCACCTCTGGCTGAGTTACAGTCTGTCAGCCAGAAAAACTTCCAGACGGGATTTAAAGGCTTCGTGTGCAGTTATAAGGAAGCATTTTCACGGCTTAATCGTTCGTGCTGTTAAAAAGTGTACTTTATTTCTGCTTCCAATTTTTCTGGCTCTGCCTCTTACTCTCTGGTCACTGCCCAGCAAGGGCTACCTGTCCTCCAAAATCTGTTCCCTGCACAGATACTGGCAGACTGATCAATATTAAGATATCCAATGCCTTGTAATTTTCTGTTGGATAAGCCAAGTGGACCAAACTCCTTAATTCTTTACTCCTACAATGGAGAAGATGGCTGCTCCCAAACAGCCTCAGAGGCCTGGGTTTGGTCCTTTTCCAGGGGCTAGAGGCACATTTAGCACTCTGCCAAATGGCTGGAGCCCTTGGATCTTCTATGTCAAGGAAAATCTTGAACCTCAAGCAGGGTGAAGGACATATGCCTTTTTCACAGCCAACCAGAAAATTCAGGTTTTTCATTTATAAGATCAGCAAAAGCAGCAGGAGATCCTGGGTTAGGAGCCGTTTTCCAGCTTGTCCATCTTAACTGGAAGATCTCAGTCGCAGGAACCTCTGAGACCTGCTGTGAATTCTGTTCTTCGGGTTTCACCAAGCAGCCTCAGGTCCAGCCCACCCAGAAATTTCTTCTGTGGCACCAAGACAACCTGGTGATCCAGCACTGCCTTGGTGACGTGTCCCAGGAAGCCCCAAAATGTGATCCAGCCCTTCCCACAGGGGTGTGAGGGGGAAATGCAAGGTGGGTGGTTTGCTAGCACAGACAACGCCCAGGATGCGATGTGAAAGCGAAAACTGACTTGTGAAAGCCATCAAGGAGCAAAACAGGCTGGGAATCCTGGTTTATCCCAACCCAGCACAGGGGCAGCTGCAGTTCTGTGCTGCACCACGCTCAGCTCCACAGCAGATGGTTGGGAAGGCGCTGTCTGGCTGCCCTGGGTTTGAGCAGCCTCCCAAAGTGCTCTGTCCTCCTCTGTCACTCCCTGCCCGGCTGCACAATCAGCACTGCCCTGGCAGGTGGTGGGCTGGTAAACAGAGCACTTGGACATCGCCTGGTGATGTCCTGGCATGTGCTCCAGAGTCCTTCCTTTTGGACAAATACCTTGTTTTCCTCAAGTTTCTAAAGAGTAAAGAAATAGCTCAGTTTCTGTTTAGTCACAGTGGCCAAAGGGACACTCAGACACTTCAGTCCATTGTTGCTTCGCTGGGGTTTGTGCCCCTGCTCAGTCACTGGAGGTGTCCAGCCAAGAAATTTCAGTGCTCTGGTAAAATAATTCTTGAAGTATGTGAGATAACAAGAACCTTTATGAACACGAATCTCAGATGTTCCTCAAACATTTCTGCTCAGACACAAAGGTCGATGCGGACCCAGGTGGGAGGGAATCTCTCCTCTGCACCACGGAAGGGAAACCAAGGGCCAAGGAGAGGAATCAGAGCAAAGCAGTGATGAGGATGCACCTGAACATCCCCTCCTGCAGAGATGGTGTGAAGGCACTGACCCCACGTGCTGGAATCAAACAGCCTGGTGGTATTGGAGAAGCTGCGTCTCTGACCTGGGCAAAAGGGAACAAATGGATGAATAAGAGACTCGCCCAATCTGCACAGCCCGGGGACAGGCTGACATCCAAACCCATCCCTCCCCAGGCTGGGGTGCAGGCTGAGGTGCAGGGTTCTGGTTTGAGCTGCTCTCGAGCAAAGACGTCAGGCACGCTGGCTCAAGGCTTTCATTTTTTACTGCAATGCCGCCTGCCAAATCAGCTGAGCTGGGAAAACAATCTATAATTGACTACAGAGGCATGAGGTTATAATGATTTACTCCTTTTCTGAAGCATGCACATAACCTCTGCCAATTAGCCAAAAGTTAGAAAGATTTTTAATGACAAAACATCCAGAGGAGGAGGGCCCTGGGTGGGGCGGGGGGAATTGTGACTGTGAATTACCAGAGTCTGAGCTGCAAGTCATGGGAGCCTGAGGTCTAATGATCAAAGAGGAGAAGGTACAGTGAAGAGATTTTCCAGTTGGAAATGGGAGGCAGCCTGGAGCTGATTAGAGAGTTTTCCTTGCTGGCTAGAGGGTTGCAGGCTCGGTGCTGTGCCTCTCTTTCCTCACCATCACCCAGCACCGACACGTGATGCTGTGGTTCATGGCGGGCTGTGATGCCTTAATTTTTAACTTTTATAATTTAAAATCCTGTACTGTCTAGAGTATAACTCTGAAGTTCCTTGTAGTCTGTGAGCTGCTGCTCTCTTAGGTCAGATGGACATAACAAACCCTCTCCAGGCCTGCCCTGCAAGGACACCCAGCCTGTCCTAGGCCCAAAATGCAAACCAACATCTTGGGAAGGGGGGAGTGAGCTTGGGGAAATGACATCATTAACTGAAGCTTTAATTGGAGAATTGAACTTGATATGCAAATGGACCAAACCTATAAAAGTGTGAAGAATTCGTGACTCGGGGTCCATCTCAGGGTCCATCTTGGCAGTAGCCTCTGGCTCCCCAGGGTGTGCCTTTGAAGGCCTTTCAAATAAATATCCACCTTTATTCCCTTACTCCTGTCTAGTCTCTGTTTTTTAAGGGGCTTGTTAAGGCATCAGCAGAAGCAGAGTTAGTAATGGACATCTGTCCTCTCCCATGGGAAATCTGGTGGCTGAGACCTGGGGCAGTGCCAGGGCCAGCTCTGTGTTTGGGACAAGACCAGCTGGCCCCAAGGAGCAGTGCCAGCATGGCAGCAACCAAAGGGAGCTTCTTATCAATGGGGCAGGAGAATAACTCTTCTCCACACAGCCTGAAGAGCTGAAGGAGCTTGGAGTGATTATTCCCACATTGAACACAGATAGAAATCATTTGCAAGTGCCATTACCTGGGACCCAGGGAGGACACAAAGGTCCTGCTTCTCCTCCCATCCCTCCTGCTTTCCTCTCCCTCACTCCCAGCTCTGCTGTCCTCCTTCTTCCCTTGTGGCTGCTGGACTCCACTATGAGTGGCTTCAGGGAGAAAACTAACTTTGCCAGGAAAAAAAACACAGGAATAGGTTTTTTTTCCAATGTCATGAGTTGAACTGGCTCAGCCAAACCTTGAAGAAAAGATCTGGGCTGGGCTGCCTGGTGTGAGCAGTGGAAGAGGATCAGGTGCCCACAAAACCTCACAGAGATCTGCTGCTGTCATCATTGCAGAGCAGGCGGGGAAGAAGCTGGGTGAAGGCCAGAGAGCCTGTGGGTTCATCTTCTTGGAGCCTGGTTTATATTTCTTCACAGAATCGCAGAATGGTTTGGGTTAGAAGGCACCTTAAAGATCACCTCGTTCCAACCCCCTGCCATGGTCAGGGACACCGTGCTTCCTGGGATGCAATTCCTAAAGAAGGCTGAAGGGAAGCAGCTTTGCCACCAAGATCCAGATCCCCGAGTCACTTGGTGCAGTGAGTGCAAGAGAGAACCTGCCCACCCCAACGCCTCTGAGATCCCACTCTGCTGAACAGCCATGAAATCAATGGTCTTAGCTGGATATTGATTGGACCCAGTGGGTGTAAATCTGACCTTGACCCTCTTTAATCTTGATGGATTTGCCACAACTTCATCAGCACAGAGCTCTGAGGCTGGACTTTGGGAGCCTGGGTTTGACAGCATGTGCTGCATTCTCTGTTTTTCAGATCCAGCTGTGCTGGAAACATAAATCACAGCTTTGCACTTCAGATGCTCACATCTCTATATATGTAAGAAGGAAAATATATAACAAATATTGCCATGTACTCAGACTAGGGTACATAAAAAGGGAGTGATTCCAGCTTCTGGCCCTTCCACATCAAAAAAGCTGCAGAATTAGGATTGATTAAATACAGGTGCAGGATCCTGACAGCGTGCAAAGTGGTGAGAGGAGTTCTGTGTGTTTGCTGCTTGCACCACACTCCCCCCTTGGCCATGGCAGCCACTGCTGCCTCTGGCAGAGCCAATGGAGACTTAAAGATCTGACGCACATAGACAAGGAAAGGGAAATATCTGATCCCTTGTTCTCCTCATGAAGTCAGCCCAAGCTTAAAAAAAAGAGAAACCAAGCCAGCTACTCTGCTCAAGATAGGGAGCCCCTTCCCTCGGCTCCCTTGGCTCTGCATGCTTTTCACTCCACCTCTCGTGTTTACTATCACGTTGGGCACAAACATATTTGTTGCTAGGAGGAGTCCCGGGCAAGATTAGCTATCTCGAGAGCCAGAGCACAGCAGGCTCCACGCAGAGATTGCTTCAACTGGAAATTCAGGGCTGATGGCAGCGAGGGCTCAGCACTAGATCCACTCGGAGGAGTCAGGCTCTGAGCAGCACCACCAGAGGAGCAGGGTCAGTGAAGCCTGCAGCCCACGCTCCTGCAGCTCCCACGCAGCCCACGGCAAGACCCGGTGCCGTGATGCCAGCCCATGCACGAGTCAGGTGGGCAGGAGGAGCCCTGAAGGAGAACAGCAACGCAACAGCCTTGGGGAACTCTCCAAGCTACAGAGCACAGAGTCCGTGCTGAACAACCTCACTGCATCCAGGCAGCCCTCCAGGGAGGCAGGACTGCACAGCTTTCCTGGGAGCACACGGGGCTTTGGATGCTCTGCTCCACACCAGCCTAGACGTGGCTTCTTTGACCTCTGGGCAAATGCTTTAGGGGTAAAGCTTTGTGTAATGACAGCCAGACCCTATCTGTGCTGAGGTAGGAAGGCTTTAGGACTCGGCTGGACAGAAATAATTCCCTAGGCAGTAGGTTCAGGGAGAAAACACACGGAAGGGAAAGTAGGGAGCATGTTGCCTCTATTATCTCGTGAAAGAAAATTTGTATCATACTCCAGAGGGATCCAAGGCCCTGTAGAACACATTTGCACAAGTTTTCATGGGCTTCTGGCTACATCCAGAGCAATCTGGGCTCATGAGGGGAGTAACTCTGCCCTGGCACAGCACCTTGGTTTACACAGGTGCCCAGCCCAATGATGTGAGATGGTCCTCGCCTGGTGTTGTGCTCCCCAGCTGCAAAAACTCCCCCTGAATTTCAAAGGCTACAGAAATTCCAGTCTCTGTTCCAAGCGTGTTTGTTTTCCTTGGGTCCCTCTCCCTACGTAATTTGCTGTTGTGTTTATAGGAAATAGGAGACACATTCTTGCCGAAGCGGGGAGCGCCGTGTTTAATGGAGCCCTCCGAGAAGGTTAGAGCAGGAGCTCTTCTTGAGCAAACAAGCCTCACACTGCATCATGATCTTCAGGCTGAAATGAAGCACGGGCTCCAGACAGCGGTGGGGAATGTGACACGTGCAATTTGCATCAGAGCTTCACTAAACAATCGTTCGGAGGCCGATGAATATAAAGGAGGCCTGGCTCTTATCAGCTTTGATCGCAGAAGCGCTCACAGGAAAAAATTATTGAGCAACTACATGAGCAAAACTCTTTGTCTTCTTCAGTTGAATTGCTACTTTCATTTGTCTTTAATAACATGGTATTTGCTCACTCTCAGACAGCCGTTTGCAAGGTTGTTCAGATCCAAGGCTAATTTGCTCAGGCGCTTGGCTCTCCCAAAGTGATCGCTGAAACTCCTGGTACACACAGTACTTTTCTTGAATGTTAAAGCATTTAAAGCTTTCTTTTTCTATTTTTTTTCCCCTTGTCCGTGCCTCGAGTAAGTATTTACACCTAGTCAGAGACAGCATATAAACAAGTTAATGTTTCGGCAGGGGAATGTTTTACACCTCGTTACACAGGTGGCAATGGGGCCTGCGCAGAGCAGGGCCAGGCTATTTCCAGTAGGTCATTTTCTTGTGCTGGTCAGCCCTCATTTTAGGCCAGCCCTACCCCACGGAGGTATGTGCAACCACGACACTGAGTCCTGCCTATTTCTGGGGGCTGCTGCTGAGTTTGCATCACACAAAGCCCGGAGTTATCTTCAACCCAGCTTTGGCTGCGGAGCAAAAGGAAGTGGCTCTCTGTGCACAGCCTCTTGTAGGGGGCACCAGCCTGGAAGTCCCACCAGAGAAAGTTGTCACAGGTGGGTCCAGGGCCTGTCTGACCTGAGGCTGCCCACGGTATGACCAAGACTAATCTGATATTTGCAGTCTCTCATGGCACAAAGGAGAAAAACCCCCAGTGTCACGTCCCACCACATTTGGGCACCAGCCCTTTGAACATCAGGGTCTGCAGCTGCTGCTGAGGCCTTGGGCTGGTATTTTTGGTCAGAGGATACAAGCCTGCTTTGAGTGGTAGATCTGTGGTGTGGGTTGTGGCCACTGAACAGCTGGTCTCCTTCTTCCTGCCTTGCTGGGAATGATGAGAAAGCCTTGAGCCAGAAGGGATCATTGGATTCTCTCCTCCAGCAGACCCCATCTGTCTGAGGTCCAGCACCCAGGAACTGGTGGCATGATCAGAAAACGCTCTGCCTGGATCCTAGGGGATGGAGCATGGTCCCCTCGCCAGAGTGGTTTTAACCTTCACAGTTAAGGGGAATACACAAATCCTTTTCCCTGACTGGAGTTTGACCGGCCTTGCACTCCAGCACCACTTCTTGCTATGGCTTCTCTGATAGATTAAAGACATGCTTAATACCTGGTTTTGTTTTGGTTTTGTTCAAGAGAAGGTACTTATGAGCTACAACGTCCTCTCCATCATCTTGCTGGTAAGCCAAACAGCTCGAGCTGTGCGAGTCTCACATAAGCCATTTCTTTCAGCCCTTGTATCATTTTTGTGGCTGTTTTTGGCACCTTCCTCAATTTTTCAACTTCCTTCTGAAAACGTGGGCATCAGAACAGTACTCCGTGTTCCAGCTTCGGGCTCGGCAGCTCAGACACTGTCTAATCAGCAGGACCATTTCCAGTGTCAGAGCCTCGGAGGAGGGAGAGGGGGAGGGAGGAGGAATCCTTGGCAGCAAGCTGTGCTTCATCGAGGGCCCTCTGCTTTGGGATTCACACTCTTTTCCCAGCTCCAGAAACCAGCCTCTGTCAGAGCAGATCTGTTTCCACAAGCTGTCTCCCCTCGGAGTGCAGGAAGACCTTGTCTTGTACCCTTCAGGACCCCTGATTGGGCTGCCCTGAGCTTCGGCTGGTTCGGTGTTTGCCTCTGCATCGTGCAAATATGTACAGGGAAAGCCTGACAGCCACCTTTCACAAGCCTTAAAAATCGACATTCTGGCCTAATGCTGCTCTCCTCTGCCTCCTGGCTCTGTAACAGGTAAGCCTGAACAACCCTGAGTCTCAGGACGCCGGCCCGAGGCAAGTTTCTGCCCATCTGCGTGGAGGCTGCACGGCTCACAAGCGAACACTGAGTTATTTATAGCAATTCCCATGTCCTCAGCAGCTCTCTCTTTCGAGGATGGTGTCACCGTTGCTTTGCTGCCCCTGTCACCACGCCAGGGCTGAGCTCTCACACCAGTTTCAAGCCACCCTGGCAGCAAAGGAACAGATGACTGTGTGGTTGTTGGCATCCCCGTGCCCATCGGGGAGGCAGGGAGTGCAAAGGTGCCCGTGCAAGCCATCTGCAGCGACAGCCTCTCCATTCCTTGCTGCTCAAGCAGGGTTTCTCATCGCAGATGGACAAAATCCCGAGGTCCTGTGCTTTGCTTTTGGCCCTGCTGCACTTTTGCAGCTTCTCCCGAGCTCTCACGATCACGCCCAGGAGCTGATCCCTCCACCAGGACTCCGGGTAAAAGAGGTGTCGTTGATAAATGATCTTTTTATTCCCTGGGCCTAAGACTTCCAGGCTGCCATGCAGAAAATCAGGCTTTCCACGGTGCTACATATTTAATCAGTGCATGAAAAGGCAACTCATCCAGAAGGACAAGCAGAGAAGTTCCTCCCAACCCTGTCCTTGTGGCTGCACCCACAGGCAAGGCTGTATGGCTTTGCAAAGCAATAGATCAGCAAAGCCAGTGAAGTAATGTCTTATTGCAAGAGCCAGGCTTTTCCAGTGCTTTCCTAGAATGGAAAATGCTTTCCAACTTAGTTTCCTGAACACCACCCTATTCATTAGTAAAGTCATGGATCACCTTCTGCTGCCCACCAGCAGGCAGCCGCTTTTCCGTGAAAGCTTTTTCTTTTTTCACAGTGCCCTTATTCTTTGAATAAATAGAATAAAATACATTTTGGCAGAAATAAGGCCTAAAATAGCATGTTTTGGGATAAACTCCCTTCCCAGCTATTTGAATGGGAACTTCAGGTTTCACTCCCTCGACACCCTTGCTGTTCAGTCCGTGTTTCCGACGGAGCAACCAAACCAAGGAGGGACTCTGAGCCCCAGGCCTGCATGAAATGAGAGCAGTGGCTGAGTCATGTCAGGAGAGCCACAACACTTTAGAGATTGCTAATCATGGAGCAAGTGAGGGAAAACATCCGA
The DNA here is from genome assembly GCA_013398015.1 of Oreocharis arfaki. NCBI lineage: Eukaryota > Metazoa > Chordata > Aves > Passeriformes > Paramythiidae > Oreocharis > Oreocharis arfaki. The sequence continues at coordinate 415,686 of VZRR01000046.1, read as the reverse complement.
TCCAGCCAGCTACCAGCATGGTCACCAAAGGAAACACTGAAGAAATAGACCAAAAATGGAAAAAATCTTTGAGAATTAATCCAGATTTTAGTGCAGATTTGACATACATAGTTGTGAGTGAAGGCTTTACCCACCAGAGCAATGTGAGATTCTCCTTTTGCCTCCCTTTTCCCCATCTTTCTGCAGCTGAGGAATGTGTTCCCCATGCTTGGTACCCACAGGTGCTCTGGGAACAATAGCAGCCTGGGCTGGATTCAAGATACGCCCAGAAAAACCATCACTCATCGCTGCCAGACATTTTTATGGAGCTCCTCAACTTATCCCTCGAGTGTCTTACAAATATTAACATACAAATCCTCACACTTCCTTCCTCTAAGAGGCTGTTATTGCCTAGACTTTAAAAGTAAGGAAGCTAAGGCCGAGAGGTGAATAGACCGGCCCAGATCACAGAGGAAATGTGTGATCTTTGTGGTCTGGGCACTCCTGACCCACAAATCCTTAACCTGGCTTCTTGCCCATTGCAGATAAGAAAGGGTGAAGTTTTGAATTACAATTTTAAGGGGGAGATTCCACCAGCTTTACTGTCCCCTGCAGAGACCAGGGATCCCTGTAGGGGCTTCAGGGACATGGACCCCATGGGCACGTGGCAGGATGAGAGCCCTCACCCTGCAGGCACCCCAGAGTTTTCTTAGGAATCCAGTGGAGAATTCTGCACTTTTATATTTATTAAGACCATCATAAAGGCAGGTGCCTGTGTCCCGTCCTATCCAGCTGGATAAAATTCAAGGGCAACCCAATAAACCCCTCAGCATCCTCTGCAGTGGCTTTGCTTTGTTTAAAGCTGGCACCAATTTAAAGTTCAGCACTTCAGCCTCTGCTCCTGCATCTTCCCCGAGATGACAGTGAAGATGGCAGCACTTAGAGGAATTACTGGCTGGAGCACAGCTCGGGCTGTATGATTTTCATTAGCACTAACAAGCATTAAGCAGCTGATGTCCTGCTCAGGAAAATGACTGGATCTCCAAGCCCTCATCCCAAATGGACGTCCTTGGGGAGCAACGGGCTCTGCAGCCTTGGATTTCTCATCTCTGCAAAAGGATTTAACTCTCCCTGGGTTTTCCTTCTCTTGTTTTAGCGATGGTGACATTTGATAACAAGCCCGTGTATGATTTGGAGTCTGCTTTTCCAGCTTCCCCAGTCATGTTCCCCAGCTCCCCCAATCTGTTTGGTTTTTCATTTAAATGAGCCCATGGATCCTGAAGCTGAAAACTGTGTGCAACATATCACTTCAGTTTTTAAGATGGTTTTATGAGTCTCTCATCCCTGCAAGGAACACTGAAAAAGTGAAAAGCACCACAGCACCACACAGCCCAGCCCTACAAAGTGCAGCCAGCCAGGAAAAGTACCCCGTGTATCTTGTTTTTTAAAAAATAAAATTTGATGGAGATGTTGCTTCCTCGGTTAATCTCAAGATCCTTTAAAATCTGACTTACAGCTTCAGAGTGGTTCAAGGCTTCTGGGAGTGGCAAGGCAGCAAGAGGCCTGTGAATTGGCTTCTGGTGAGGCTGAGGAGGTGACAGGATGCTTAAATTGGACAGGGCCTGTTACTCTGCCCTTGGCCATGCCCATGCCCACCCTTCTGCCTGCAGAGGAAGGGCTGGGGGCTGATGCAGAGGGGTTTATTGGGTTGTCCTGGCCCCAGAGCTGAGACAGGGATGCTCTGCTGGCCCTGCCTACTCCTGCAATGAAAGATCTCTGCCCCAGGGAGCAGAGTCCTTGGGGAGTCACTGCCTGCAGCTTGGCTGATATTTCCCCTGCTGTAGGTGGAGGTACCAAGGAGACAACCGGACCAAGCAGGAGACAAAGGGAGGTGGGTTCATCCTCTGATCACGATGCTTGGTCCTCACATCTTGCACACTCTGTTGTGTGCATTCAGGGGTCCCAGAAATGTATTAATTGAGCTGGATTGAGTGAATTCATTGCTGACATCAGTGAAAACCAAAGCAATGCTGAACAGGCGTGAGCGCTCAGCCTCTTCGTGGTCAGAGGCCATGGCAGGAATTCCCGCTGGTGCTGCTGCCCATCCCATCACCACCATCAGCCCTTGCCTCACCATTAGGGTGAGGGGGTGATTCATGGTCTCCTGGTGAGTCTGGGAAAGCCTGGTGAGTCTGGGAAAGCCTGGTGAGTCTGGCATGATTTGTGCCCACAGCTCATCTCTGCCGGCGGTGCTCACCGGCAGCCGCAGCTCGCACTGGAGTGCCGAGGCCACTGCACCTCCCCAAACAGCCTGGGAGCTGCTGGGAGGGTTTGATCCTCTCCGTAGCCAAGCGAGCAAGAGGCAGTAAATAACACCTCCATCCAGGGAAAAGGCAGGTGTTATGTGTAACAGGGGAATCCAGCCACGCCGGGGAGTGGGACTGGCTTCTGAGGAGAGACGGGAGAGATGAATAATAACACATAGATCTCAGCTAAATGGCAGCCCTGAGAGGCAGCACTTGAATCTATATGCTTTTCAAGAGCATACCCTAAGATGAAGAATATTTAGTGGCAGGCCAAGGGGACAGCAGTCACGATACTGAAGTTTTTTCAGTCTGTCTTAGTGTGAAAAATGAAGTCTGTGTGGATACACTGGAAGTGATGAATGCCGAGTGAGGGGATGCCTGGAGAGTCTGAGCACAGGCAGAGCAGCCAGGATGGAAGCAGCAAGTTTGCCTTTGTGGTGAGTGGCAGGGGAGGGCTTATCAAGGCCTTTAATCAGTCAAGGGAAAGCAACACCAAAGAAACAGTCAGAGCACCAGGCTCTCCACATCCTACAAGATGTTCCCTGCAAGAAAAATCAGGAGTTTAAGGTGCTGAATGAAGGTGAGGGATGGAGACAGGCAGACACCAGGGTCTTATGAGGGTGGAGGAAGCAGTGGGCTTTGCTGTTAAAGTATCCCAATTTCCAGCTGTGCTGCCAACTTTTACATGCCCTTGGACTATTCTTCACCCCATTTTCTGTGTGTGCAGTGAGGGTGAGGATGCCAACCCCCCGAAGCTCTGCAGAAATAGGATCTACGCCATGTAGAACACAGACTTTGTGGGGCAGAGCAAGCAGAAATGCTGCTCTGTCCTACACACACACTGAGGGTTTACTTGGAGAAGGCGAAATCATGAAGCAGCAAGCATGGAAAAGAGAGAAATCTAATATAACATATTTTTAAGACAAATATGTGACTTCTAGAAGCCATCAGAGGATATTTAATGACAGACTGAACATGTCCTCTGTACCATGCTGATCAAAAGACCTGAAAAAGCTCTAATCAGCTGCTTGTGAGCACTTTTTTTCCTACTGTAAAAATGGAATTTAATTAAAAATGGAGAGACAGAGACTCAGCTGACTCAGTGGGACTTTGGCCCCTGCCTCGCAGAGCACTTGAGGACATGTTTGAAGTCCCAGCTGATGGCTCTGGAGAATCAGTTACTGGCTGGCTCCACGATGGATTCCCCACTATGTTTGAGGGTTGTGCTCTTGGGGGATGGATTTAAGCACATGCTTAATCTCAAGCATGTGCCAAGCATCCTGTTAATTCAGGATTTTTCTGAGAAGGTCCCGGTGTTATTGTTTCTGCTTGGAGCCTGTCCCTGTGAGCATGACATGTGAGCAGACACGCCACAGCAGCCTGGAAAAGCAAAGCATTTTGAAATGCTTTTCCAGACAGCAAACTCAGGACAAATTTATTTGGTTTGAACAGTTTGGCACTGGTGAACGTAAGCTTCTCCTGGCTTTTATTTTCCTCTGCTTTCCACTTTGAGCAGTATCGATGTCAAGCTGCTCATGGACTGAGCTCTCCAGTGCTTGGGCAAAGGAAGTCTGTGAATGGGTAAAAGCGTTTGCAACAGCCCAGGGGAGAGCTGAGCACAGCACATCCTCACACACCTGCACTTCTTCTGGAGCCTGGATGGGTCCAAATTGTTCCCAGGTATCCCAAAGTACCAGCCCTGAGATAGCAGTGACTGATGGTGGAGGGCCCTGAGCTCATTTTGCTGCCATTTTGCTACCCCTTCCCAGACCTTTAATGACTCCTGCCTGTCAGGGAGGATACAAATGGAATGAATAACTTGGACTCAACCTCATGAGCAAAGGACCAGCTGCTCGGTTGTGCCAGAGGAGATCGCTGGGGCCCTGCAGCAGGACAGACAGCCTGAGGGAGAGATGGCAAAGGTTTCAAACAGCCCACAGGAATTTCTCCCCAGAGTGGTGGCACTGATGCCCTAAAGGATGCTTTAGTCCACTCTCTTGTCCTGGGATGATTCAATGTGCTGAAGAGGTGTTGAAATCCCATTTGTCCTGCAGGTAGGCAGTGGCTCTGGGACCCAGGGTGGGACACCAGCCTGCATTTCGGGGGTCTAACTGGCAAATCAGACCACCCCTCCCATGCCTTCTGCCTGCCCAGCTTGGCATTGTTCCCCTCATGACCTGTGCTGCTGCTGAGCCCAGCACTCAGACCCAAACCCATCAGCGCAGCCTGTTCACTGAGGGACACTGGAACGCCCTGCTTGATGGGGAATGTTATAATTAACGCTGTCTGTACATGGCTGAAATGTTAATGCTTCTATTAGCACACTTTTTGACTTGCTTTTAACACCACAGGTGGCTTTTCAAGAGCTCAGGCTTGATTTAAATCATATCCACTCCTTATTGCTTTAATTATGGAAATGGACAGAGCAAGGGAGCACATTTCTGGGTATGGACTCCCATGAAAAGCATGAGGGAAGTAAAGTGGCATGGTTTTATTTTCTGAGTGGATATATGGAGATCAGAGAGAGGACTGGGCATGGATGACTCTCCACAGCCTGGCCTGGACCTTCCTCAAAGATTTGCCATGGACATAAAGAGAATCCACCACTCAGTGTTTTCCAGCAGTGTGAAATTGTGTTTGTGCTGGAGCTGGGGTGAGAAACACAGAAATAACCTCATCCTTCAGCTCAGAGCAGAGGGCTGTGACCATGTTCCAGCCCCACTGTTGCTGGCAAATCTGGATCCCAGCAGGTTGGACAGCTGAGGAGGTGCAGGACCTCATCTCCAGCCCCCAGGCACGAGCAGGAGCCTCCTCTGGGTCCATCTGCAGGGAGATTACCGGGCCCAAGGCTTCACTGCTCTGCTCCTGGCTGGAAACCCCAGGAGGAAACAAGTCCTCTGCCATGTCAACAATCCCTCATCTACCTCTCATCTATAGTGCTGGAATTGCAGGGGAGGAAGTTTGGCAGGGAGGAGCAGGGAAGGCAGAGTTCCCCCACCAAAGGACGAGGGAAAGGGGCTCGTCTTCACTCTGAACCTCCAAACTGCTGCCATGAAGGAAGGCGTGGGGATGCTCCCTTGCCTTTCCCTGCATGGCATGCAGCTTTCCTGCAGGGTCTCTTCGCTTTGCAGGGGCTGGGGCTGGAGCAGGTGAGGCCAGAGCAAGCCCAGAGCAAAGCCCTGCGGCTGCACAGGGAGGCTGGAAGGTGGGATACCCCTGTGTGGCCATCAGTGCCTCTGCCCCACCATCCCCGTGCCAGAGAGGTTTTCCTGCCCCTCAGTGTCTGTGGGGTTGCATCCAGCCCTTGGTTTCCATCCCCACTCCGTGTGTCTCCCGCTGCCTGCTCCAGAGGCATTTCACAGCTTCTCCAGAGCCTCCCTCAGCACATTCCCCTCCATCCCCTCCTCCCTTTCACTCTTCCACCGGCGCTGGACTTTGAGGCAAAGCCTTTCCCCCCTGTTTTTATCTGCATACCACTCATGGCACTCGGCCCTTGTGCTGTCATGCAAAACTGTGAGGAATGAGCCGGCTGATAAAGCAGAGGGAGCCAAAGCATGAAGGCCGTGAACCCCCTGGTTGTATTTCGGAGCCATAAATTACACCCTTCAGCCACGGGTTAAGCAGGTCATTAAAAAGCAGAAAACACCGGGAAAAGGTTCAAAAAACAGCACCCCTTCAGCTCTGCCCTCCCTCACTGCAAGGGAGGGAAATCACAGCCCCCTTACCTGTGTTCTGGGATGCAGCCAGCTATGCCAGGTATTTTTGGCATTGCCTCAGCCGGGGCTGTAAATCTTTATTACTCTGGCTGAGCTGACACCCTGCCAGAAAAGTTTGTTATGGGATAAACTGAGTGACCCCGGGGTGGGAATGTGGCTGGGGGGATGGCAGGGGCTGAGTGTGGCACTTTGGCTCGAGCTGGGAAATATCTCTGCAGTCCCAGGTCCATTCCCACAGTTTTTTCCAAGGTAAGGCACTGCCAGAGTCAGGGAAGCACCATCCCCTGAGCAGGGATGTGGGAGGAAGAGGTGATGAGCAGAGTTAACACAGGTAAGGACTAGAAAAGGCTGGTCCATGGGTACAGCCTGGTACTTTCCAGCGAGTTAGAGCTTATAAATCATTTTGACAAAATAATTAAAGCATGTATATGCTGTGATTTATAACACTGCCTCTCACTGTAACACCCTGGGCCGGACTGACGCTGGGTACAGGGATGCATCAAACCGAGGGAAAAGCTGTCAGGGGTACAGCTCAAAAGGCTTTTCTTGCCCTTGCAAAGTGAGGCTCCAAACCCAGAATGACTCCAAACCAACAACACTGCCCATTATCAGCGTGGCTGCAGGTTGGGTGACTGTGCTTCAGCTGAGACCTGCTGAGATCAGTCTCCATCACAAGAAGTGGGGTTAGGCTGCCTGGCTGCACCCTCTGCGCTGCTTGAGCGGGAACCATAAGGAAGACAGAGTGAAAACTGGAGGCACAAACAGCCACCTTCTTAAACCCACGTGGTGTTAAAGCAGAGTGAAAGCCTCTTGCAGAGGCAATCACACAAATGCATGTCTGGGTTGAGAGCTGAGCCTGACCTACAGCTCTCAGGGATGGGCAGACATTGTTATTAAAGCTCATCAGGACAGCCCCCGGGCTGCAGAGGCCAGCTGAAAACATCAGAAAGATATTTACTATTTGACTTTGCTCCATACCTCACAAAAGGGAGAAATAAAATAACTCAGCATCAGGAGAGTCCTTTGGGTGGAAGCAGAGTGTTGGTGCTGGGGGTTTAATAGGGAGGTGACCCAGAGGGTTTGGACAGAAGGGAGTGGCTCCTTCTTCACGTGCAGTGATGAACCACATCATCAGGTTTTGTTTTTATTGTGGCTAGCCCAAAAATTAATAATCCAAAATTATTGTAGGAGGTTATTTTACCAGGGAAGAAGGAGGTATGTGGGATTTAGACAAACTGTCAGATGTTCTCTAAGAGAAAAAAATGTAATTTCTCAGCAGCTTCATCTAGGCCACCCTTTGAGGATCTTGCTTTTCAAAGTTTCCCTTTTTTTTTGTCTAGACTTGATCAGTTCCATAACATACACATTCATTTCCCTCTCCCCTTTCAAATCATCTGCTAGTGACTGACATTTCAGTGGAGTGCCATCTTACTGGCATATAAATGAAGCTTTTCAGCATTCTTAGAAGGGGTGGTCGTCTTCTGAGATTCTTGGAATTCAAGCTGAAGATGAAAAAAATATATATTTTTTTTAAACCCATAAAACTTGGTTTGGTTTTTTTTTTTCCCGTAACAGATGCTCTATGCAAATGTTGAAATAAGTGTATTAATATCAAACTCAGCCATCTGCCTAAATAATTTCTCAGGGAAAAAAGAAATTGCAGCATAAGAAGCATGAAAAATTAAAGCTGGGTAGCAGATTTAAACAGGGCACGTCCTGCCAGGCTGCATGGACTGATGGATGAGGCAGTCAGGGCACGGAGCAGCCCCACATCCAGCAGGACTGATGGTTTTCCCACCTGCTGCACCTTGCTAGATCACCCTCTATCCCAGTAGTTTCAATTCCTGCAAGCCCAAGGTGCTGCTGAGTTATCCAGAGCATAAAGGGCCTGATCCAGCACCCAAAGACCATCAGCTCAGCTGTCTGTGTGTCTGTCTGTCTGTCTATCTATCTATCTATCTATCTATCTATCATCTATCTCTATAGGAAGACACAGGCGCTGAGAGGATGTGAATCATCTGCCCTGCTCTGGGATGGGCTGAATCATATCCTGGGCCCTTGGGAAGGAGTGAGGGGAAGGAGCCTTCCAAATATCCCAACCTTGCTGCACGGTGGGAGGAAGGAGGTCAGAGCCCAGTGGGTGCCATGCAGTGCCCTGGAGGATGTGCAGAACAAACCTCCTCCAGGAGTGAGGCTGTTCCACCTCGATCTGTGCCAGGGCCCTGCCTTCTTGCAGGGATCCTCTATCCTCACGTGGCAGTGATCAACCCACAATCTCCATATTTTATCCCCAAACCTGCTGGCTCCCCCACCTGCAGGTGCTGAGTGAGCTGGGCCCTGCCTGCAGGGAGGGTGTAGGGCACTGCCCACACCAGGCACTGCCCACACCAGGCAAACCAACCCCCAGCAAGGCAAAGCCTCATTAAAAGCAATCCTCTGCCCTTTCCAGCTCCGGAAAGCCGAGCTGCTGGTGGAGCCCCTTGGAATGAGCCCAGGTGAGGGGATCAGCTGCAGAGCCTGGCAGTGTGGGAGCACCCTGGGGCTATGTGCCCCCAGAACCGGTGCCTGCACTCCACAGGGCACCTTCTTCCCATCCCAGCCTCTGGTGCTGGTGTCTCCCAACGGGAGGAGCTGTAGGAGTGGCATTGCACTCTGCAGGCACCACTTTCCTATTCCCAGTGTGTCCCCCTCCACATCCCAGGGTTTAGCATCAAGCACTGGTCTGAACTCCTCCTCAAAGTGAAGACGGGGAGAAATGTGTCAGCCAAGGCAATACAGGGAGTTGGATTGACTCCCAAAAATCCTCTCTCTCTTCAGAGATGGGAGGAAGGAAGGAACAAACAAAGGGACTTTTCCCACCATCCTCCTCAAAAACTCCCCCTTAGAGATGACTTTGGGGGTTGAGCAGTGGCCATAAGCAGCCTGTGAGCTGGAGGCTCTCACCAGCCTCACACCAGCCATGGGAGAGGACAGTGCCCCAGCAGAGATACCCACACTCTGCCCATCCCATTGCAACAACCCAACCTGGACCTAAATCCATTTATTCCAGTTCTTTTTTGAGGTGTTTACACTAAAAAGTAAAGCTGATTCAGTGGAGCTCAACACCAGTGACTTAGGACATGGGAGGTGGAGACAAAGCCAGCCTTGGTGGCCAGGTCCCTGCCAGGAGTTTTACGGGTCCTGCTTAGTCCAGAGGAGAAATCCTCAGGGAGTTTCTGGGCAGCTTGGACACAGCACTCGGGAGGCTGATGAGGCACTGAGGAACTGCACTGGGCTTGGCTCCCAGGCTGCTTTCCCAGCTGATTTTTGCCTTGGATCACAGTTCCCAAAACATCCCTCTACTCTCAAAGCCCAGGCAATTCTGCACGTCCTTGGCTCACTTTGGGGAGGGTGCTGTTTTCCCATGTAGAGGTGAGCCCGTGTCCAACATCTTTACCTGACTGACCTTCCTGCTGCTGCCCCAAACAGGGCTGCAGTGTCCTGCCTGCACGTCGGGAGTGACACTGGGCACCTCCTGGGAGGGAATTAACTGTTCTGGGACAGCACACGTGCCGTGGATCATGCTGTGGATGGTCCAGGCTCCAGCTCTGGCCTTGTTTAGGGGAGTGGTACAGACACAGTGGATGTGCTTTTAAGATAAAAGCCCTTAAAAGCCAAGATAAAAAGGCTCTTCCAGGACTCTCCTTGTGTCAGGCCAATGCAGTGAGCTGCAGCAGCATCCTCAGCAAAATGAAGCTGTAGCTGTTGACCAGTCCCTGCTCCCCAGTTCCCAGTGCCAAGGGCAGAGCAGAGAGACCCAGGGACCTTGCTGAGGTTAGAAGGGACTGGGTTTGCAGCCACTCAATGCATTAATTACCAAAATACCAAGGCCCGGTCCTGCCCACATCCGGGTGACTGTGACCTCAGGTGAGGTGTCACCCTCCAGAGGGAGGTGGCAGCTCCTCTCTCCCATAAAGGGAGGAAGCAAAGAGGGTTTGAGGGGTGAGAGCCCACACAGGGGCCTCAGTGCTGTGCCTCCAGAGGGAGAGTCCAGCCCTGCATTCCCACCCCAGCCACATGTGCTGTCTTCCCCTGGGGCATCTGTGCTGCATAAAGCCCCATCCCACCTTCTTTGCTTTCAGCTGCAGGACTCTGAGGTGACACCAGGGCTGAGAAACACCAGAGATCAGAGAGCAGCAGGGAGCAGCTTTTTTTACTCCAAGCACAGGGAATGGGGAAAGATTTCCTGCCCAAGGAAATTTTTTAATTAATTTTTGGGGGATGTGAGGTGGACAATTAAAGAATTTCCCACCCTGTGTGCAAAGGAGATGAGCATTTATGTCCCACCCTCTGGGCAAATCTCAAAGCAGGCAATCACAGTTGCCATTCAAAACCATCCTTAGGGTTTTCCTTGCACCTGGAGCCCCTTCCCTCAGCCCAAACTTTTTCTCATTTACCCCAGCATGGACAAGAGTGATTGCTCATGAGATAACAGTGTGACCCAAGAGACTCAGCCTCCATCTGCAAAGTCATGTAAAAAATCTCCCTTGTGCGCTGTGGTTAAACCAAACCACCCTGGGCTCAGACAGAACTGGCTTTTATCAAATATTAAGCAAGTGAATATAATTTTTTTCCCCTCATTTGGGGCTTTCTTGATCTCTGGCCACACAAGTCTGTTTCTCTTCCATCAGGGTAGAGAAGAAGATGCCTAAAATCAGTGCAAAAAGCGCTTTCCAAAGGAGAAGCCCTGGGAAAGAGAATTATTTCAGTGCCAAAGCTGTGGCATGGTTTGCTCCACTCACTCCAGATCCCCTGGGGTTGCTCAATGGGTCAGCATTACTCCTATGAGTCGTCCTGACCCCTTTTTCCTGGAGCACAGGCAAAGGCTGCCAGGCTGGAAGCAGGAGAGTGCACACACAGGACCAAACCTCTCCTCTAACGTCATCATCAGGTGACAGATTCCTGGCTGCTGCCTTGTTTTCCCTTTCCCCATCACCCCTTTTCCAGAGTGGCTCCAGTCCTTTTGCTCTGTGTTTCATTGCATGTGGGGTTTCTTTAAAAGCAAAATAAAAAAGCACATTTTACACCACTCCACCCGTGTATAAATAGAAAAGGGAGCCTTGAACAGAAGCTGCATTATGTTTGGAGCAGGTTCCTCCTGCCAGGCGTGACGTGATGCTCCTTTCCAAGCCTTGGCATGTTTCAGGAGGGGTTCATCCTTCCTGCAGGCACTCAGGGTAGCTGGGGCCAGAAACCCGACAGCTCCACTCGCAAATTCCTGTGCAAACCTCGTGGGCAGCCAGCCAGGGCATGAATCACAACCCAGGTTCAGGCTTCCGGTGGGATTGAGGCTATTTTTGTCCCCTTTTTGGCTAATCCAAAAGAGGAGGTGTCCTACTGCTTCTGGTTTAGCCACTTGAGGACAGACCCCTTTGTCCGTGGCTTCCAAAGCCTTCAGAGATTGGGATGGGCGGGTTTATTGTCCCAGTAAAGGATAGATTGAACCAGGCACGTCTAAATCCAGCCCATCACAAGGTGACCATGGAGACCAGAAGCAGCATGAGATATTTTCTACCTTGGGCTCACAGTCCCTAAAGTCCTCAAGTCCCAGGGGCTGTGACAACCTGTGTGGGTCTGACTGTGGCCAGCTGTGGATGCCATCGGGTGCTCAGAGGCCAAAACCAGGTGTGATTCACCTGGCATCTTTTGGACACCCTCTTTGTGGCATTCATGAGATTTCCATGGGATTTCACACGATGAAATCCCAGCCAGGGCATCCCTCCCCCTGTGGCTGGGAGAAGCAGATGGAGGTGACGAGGAGACACCCCGGCACCAGCTGGGAGCCTGTTCCCATCCCCACGCAGGAGAGCAGACCGACCCAGGGACAACACCTTTGCAGAGCCCAGTGCAAAGGAGAAAAGGGGGGAAAGGAAACACAGACAGCAAAATATCTCAGCAGAGCTCTGGACTTTCGAGCACACGAACTGCCAGGGTATTCCCGAGCACTTGGGTGCATAAATATTAAATAAGCTGCAGCGAGGAGGAGAGAGATGTCTGTGCTGCCGGCAACGTGGGGCAGGGAGCAAGGACTTGGCCATTCCACACATCCCAACACAGCCTTGGAGCAGGCACAGAACGACCCAGGGCAGCACTGAGCATCCCTCGGGGGGCTCTGCTGTCACACAGCAGCTCCTTGACAGAGGCTGGCCCTGAGGTTCCCTGCTTGTTGTCCGGACTGAGACACTTAGCAAATCCCACGGAGCTAATTACACCCTGGTTCGATGCCTTGTAGCCTCTGGTACTGTTTCTTATGTTAATTAGCAGTACCCAGCAGGGAGAGCACATCCCCATCACATCTTGCTTCCCCCTTGCCACGAGTGAGGGATGGAGGCTGCCCATGGGAGCTCTGCTCCTCATCCCACGAGGATGAGAGAGGGGGACACGCTCCACCACGCAGCCAGGCTCGCTGCAGACATTTTCTTGTGGCACCAGAAGCAACTGGTAGAGAATGTCCCTTGTCAGGACCTTGCACCCAGCAGGAAAATCCGTGAGAGGGGATATGGTGTGGGCAGCTGGCTGAAGGAGGAACAGACATCCCTTCTCCTTAGGCCAGGTCTTCTGGCCCGGTTCCCTATGGCATTGCACGTGGCAGGCTTTCCTGTGGGCTGAGTGGCTCACAGCAGCTTTAGGGACCTGTCTGTGCATTAATTTAGCCCAGATCAATCCTCTCCTGGCCCCGTGAGGGCCAGCTCAGCTGGCAGCATCTGAAGCCCCTCGACAGCACAGGAAATCTAAGCAGCACTTAGGCAGGCACAGGTGGGGGACAAGCAGCCACGGAGTAAAAACCATTAAATCTTGGCTTGGGAGGAGGAGACTGGAGCAGACAATCTCCAGCTGGCACCATCCCAGCTGTGCCTTGGCACTGAGCACACAGCTGGTGGCATGGGGAGGGCTTGCACACAACTGCAGCTGGGAAACAGAGGTGCCTGAAGCCCAGGTGGGGTGAAGAGCCAGCAGAGTGAGAAGGGTTTCAGATGCTGCAAGCTCACCTGCAGAGGTGTCTCTGAACAGTCAGAAGGAGTTGGATGCACCTCCTGGGGCACCTGCAGCCAGCACAGCTTTTCTTTTGGCCACGGGGTGGTCAAGAAGCCAGGTCACTGAGCTGGTGTAACCTCAGACTGTGTCTTTATTTCCAGAGGAGAGGATGTGAGGGGAAGACTGTGGCCATGGCACCTGACCCCCAAAAGGCCTGGGGAGGCAGAGGGGACCTGCAGACTGGGGAGCAGCGTTGCAATGAAAGCTGGAGAGCAGCAGAGCAGGGAGCACTGGGCTGGACCCCTCCTCTCCTCACCAGCAGCAGAGCATCCCCAGTGCGTGACAGGGGATCTCCAGAAACCTGTGTGTGTCCCCTCGGTGAGCAGAGGCGAGGCAGGGCCTTTCCCTCCAGACCACTCCTCCCATGGGGGTCTGCAGGGACCTGTTTCACACCTGTTAAAATCCAGCCAAACAGCTCTGGGGGTGTTCCTGCATGGTGAAAAAACCCCAAATTGGAGCCTCCAGCTGGCTGAAACCCACGGATACCCCCAGGCACCCAGAACACGGGGAGCTGCTGGGACACCCCCTTGTTGGCAAAGGTGCCAGGTGCTGCCCTGGCTCCCTCTCAGTCTGGCTCAGAAAGCTGTCGTTGTTGCCTCTGTTCACCCCACCCCACCAATTCTTTCCCTTTTCTCCTTGGATTAAACAAACCCCGCGGTGTTTCCAGCATGACTAATTCCATAATGACAGCAATATCCCCTGCCTCCCGTGCAGCCCAGGAAGGTGCCAAGCGCCATTAACGTGCTGGTACACATTGCTATTGCATAATCAGCTGGATCTTCCTGGGGGAAAATGAGCTGAATTAGACGCTCTCCTTTGCTGGAATAGCAGGGACCAATGGGGATTTCCACGAGGGAGATGGTTATAAAAGGAAAATCCATATGATGCTGCCTTGAAAAACTGCTGTTGTCTGACAAATGCCAAGAAGGAGCCTGTATCTCTCCCTGACACACATTCTTGTGGCTGTGAAAGTGAAGGGGCTCTTTTCTTCAGTCCTCCCATGCTCCATACGCTGCTGCTCTCACCCTCTGCGTGGTTCTGTTCGTTTCTCCACTCGGGGGCTGAACCGACGGCAAAGGCTGCAGCAGGGCTTCTTCAGCACCACTTGGACTGAGCTGAGCTGACACGTGCCCCGTGGATGTGCTCCTCAGCCTGGCATGCCCAAGGAAAGCCTGGGACCACACCTGGAGAGGCTGAGCACAGGCCCCAGACTCCTGGTGAGGTCTCAGCACGGCGCTCTGCCCCTCAGACACCCCGGCTCTGCAAGGAGGGGTGCTGATGTGATGTGGTGTGTGGCATTTGGCCGTCACATACCAGAGGAAAGGACTGGCTCAGCTTCCATCCCATTATCCCAGAGCGATTTTGGACAAGCAACCAGGTAAAGAACTGAATTAATTATTCTGCCTTGGCAAGGAAGATGCTGCCCATGAAGGCTCATTACTGATGCATTGCCATGGAAATGTGTGGCAGGAGGGAGGAAATCTCACCTGCAGTACTTCCAGTGTAATTCCCTCCTTTGTGCCCGAAATTAAAAGCCAATGACTGGAAATGCAGCCGAGAAAGGCTTTAACTTGCAGCCGTTAAGTGTTGAAAACTGACACACCTGATGATGGATAGTGAAACATCTCTTTAATTTCATTGCTCTTGCCAGCAATAACAGCCTTTGTTGGCTCTGATCTCCGGGCTGGCTCTCCTGAATCGGGGGCAGGCAATTCCCCATCCCCTCCTCCAGAGATTGAAGCCTCTGGGTGCAGCCCTACGCCAACATTCCCGTTAATCCTCGCAGTCCCTCTTTGCTCATCTGCTAGATTCCCCTGACTTGGAAGCACTAACCCCTACCCAGGATGCAGGAATGTTCCAGACGACTCTGTTTATTATTAATAAGTTTCTATACGTGTGTGAAAGTCCCTGCAGCTCCCTGCGAAATGAACCTCCAGAGGCAGATTTTGTACTGCTTCCCTTGGCTGCCTTTCCCCCCTCTCTGCAGAGCACAACACGAACGGGTTTCCAGCAGCACGTAGGGGCTGAGGAGCAAAGAGGAATCGAATCAGCTTTTGGGACCTCTGGTTTGCTTGTGACCAGAGGTGTTTTCTAAGGGATGGCTGAGCTGTGAATTGGAAGTGTTACCTGCATTATTTCCTGCCCATCACAGCTTTTGTTTATAGCCTGAAGAGCAGCTTGCTCACCTCGGTTTTGTTTGGGAGATGGATGTTGCTTAGGACATCATCCGAGTCAACCCAACACTCACGTTTAATGAGATCATTCTGTGGCTGTCAAATGCTTGTGGAAGAACCCTGCAATGCTTTCTAAGTATGATTTATAGAATCAGAGAATCGTGGAATGGTTTGGGTTGGAAGGGACCTCAAAGATCACCCCGTTCCACCTCCCCTGGGAATGGGCAGGGACACCTTCCAGTATCCCAGGTTGCTCCAGCCTGGCCTTGGACACTTCCAGGGATGGGGCATCAACATCTTCCCTCAGCAACGTGTTCCAGTGCCTCGCCACCCTCACGGGGAAGAATTTCTTCCTCACAACCAATTCAAACCCAGCCCTTTTCAGCTTAAAGCCATTAAGGGATTTCCCCATCTTACAGAGAGCAGACAGTGAAAGGCAGAACGAGTGGGCCAAGCTCAGAGCTGGGATGAGAGCTGAAATCACGGCTCCCAGCACGGTGCCTTTCCTGGAGAGTCATGTCAAAAACAGGGGGACAAGAAGGTTTTTAGTGGAATCTTTTGTTTTCCTGGGGAAACAGCAGCCTTCCTAGGTTATCACCAAGGCTTTTATTTTTTCGTTACTCTTCAGCCCAGCCAGGCTGGATGAATTGTCCCCCAGTGTAGGCACCAGTGCTGCCTGTGCTGCTGTGCTCTCGGGCAGCTGTGATCTACAGCACAGCAGTTACCCAGAAGGAACCGAGTGAAGAACTCTCTGTTTCCTCTCCCATAAACAA
The DNA here is from genome assembly GCA_013398015.1 of Oreocharis arfaki. Classification (NCBI taxonomy): domain Eukaryota; kingdom Metazoa; phylum Chordata; class Aves; order Passeriformes; family Paramythiidae; genus Oreocharis; species Oreocharis arfaki. The sequence continues at coordinate 399,664 of VZRR01000046.1, read as the reverse complement.
GTTTTTCCCAGGTTTTGGCTTGCACACATCCAGAGGGCCTTCACCATGTGGTGTTGACAAGCTCTGCCCTGTGTTCCTGACATCCGCTCCCACAGCTCCTGAGCTGGACTCGCGTTGTGGATGTAAAATCCCAGTTGGGTTTGGACAGGCACATTTACACCCTTACCTGTTGAAGGAGGGGATGGTTAACAGGATGGCTGCCTGGACAGTGTCAGGTGGTTCTCACACAGACATACCCCTTCCCTCTCACAAATGGCCCATCACAGGAAATTGGATTGACCTCCACTTTATTTATGGTCACCATCTCCTGCTCTGCTTTGTCAGAGACTGATGTCTGCTCCCAGTGTTTGCCATCCACCCAGACCTCAAGGAATACTATAAAGCTCTTTGGAGAGATGCAATCACAGAGCTGTGGGCAGTCGGCCAGATTAATTCCTGATTACAGTGTAGAATATATGGCCAGTGATTTCTCAAATCCCACAATCAGCTGTTTTAGGCAGCCATAAAATACAATACTGCTCATGTAATGACTAAAATCCATCTACAACACCAGGAGGATTTAGTTCCTTCTCCAAGGGTTGGCTCTCCATTCCTCTGACCTTCAAGGCTTTTATTTGGGTTGAAAGGAGTACCCATGTGGTACCTCCTTGTACCCAGAGGACCCACATGCAGCATTCCAGATGAAAACTTCCAAGTTTTCCATAAACATGATGGAAACACTCTCCTGATTTTGAAAGCCAGGATAAATCTGGGGCTTTCTGGCACATTTTTCTGCCGTCTCTTGCTGACTTTGTCACACTTTGTGGGCTTGCTTAGATGAGCAATTAATTGGTCAAGGCAGGATTCCCTGGGAAAAGTCAAGTGAGAAATGCCTTTCATAGAACATCAAGCTGGATTCAGCGTTCAGAATCCCGGGAGAAGTGCTGCCACAGGACATATTTGCATGGTAAGCCAAAGGGAAGAAAAAGTGATGAAGACGAACACCGAAGTGAACTGGTTTATACTGGCAAGCTCTGGTGGTGGGAGATCCTCGCCAGGACCTGAAATGTCAGTGCTACGGCCACCTCTGCAACCTGCTCCGTGCTGTTGGACCCCTCAAGGCCCTGAAGGAGTTAAAGCCCTAAAATCTCCCTTGGTGACCGGTCCTAGGGGCTGCCTCTAGCAGGCAGACCTGTTCCCACAGGATTACACCCCGGATCCTCCCCGGATCTATCCCAACCCAGCAGCTCCCCAGTGCAGGGGCTGTTACTGCTCTGAGCAGCCCGTGGTTCTCTCACAGGAGGTCTCCCTCAAACCGTGGCCACCCGAAGCCCCTCTCAGCACGCTGGCACTGCTCTATGTCCCCACTGCAGCCGTGGTGGCACCCTGCCCACTCACAGGCATCGCGCCCGTGTCCCCAGCCCCTGCTGCCAGCCTGTCACCGGGGCAGGGGTCCCTTTGTGGCCCCTCTGGCGGGTCTGCATTCCATGCCAGTGACAAGAGAGGATTTCTGAGGCCTCTCCTTCCATCTCTGCCCCTCTCTCAGCACGCAGGATGCTCGCACAAAGGAGGAAGCATATGTGTGGTTTGGAGGGAAGCAGCCTGACACCGCCTGGGGACACCTCCCTCGCCCGGTACCTTTCCTACCTCTCCTGTCCTTTTATTCCTGCGTGTGGTGGAGAGCAAAACCTCGCTGCAAGCCTGGCTTATTTTTAGAAGGCTGCACAGCCAGAGACACCCTTTCACTAGCCAAAGTAAGAGGACACCAAATGGTCCTGACCTTTCTCTCCAAGGCCCCATGTGGGGCCCGTGCATTGAGCAGAGCACAGGGTGGAAGCCGGGGAGGAAGGAATTTGTGTGTGCTGGCTTGGCCGACTGCCCTCGCCTGGGGCTTGAGTTTATATAAAGAAGATGAGGACACCGCACAGGGATGAAGGTTTGTTGGCCATCACAGGGCTCGGAAGCTCTACTGACAAGGTCATGGGCTTGAAAATGCTTTCAAAAACCTCCCCAGCAGATCCCTTGGAAATGCTTCTCCTCATCTCTCCTGCATGCTGAGCATGCACAGTGACTTTACCTAGACTTGTGATTTTTTCCCTCTGTTCTTATGACACCCCAGCTCTGCAGCAGGGGCTTGATGCAGTGCCTCATGCACCTGAGACACTCTTTGAAAAAAAAAAAACATAGCAAAATAGCAAGGGTTTGGTCCCTGCTTATAGATGGGAGTCCTGAGAGGCAGAGAAAAGGAGTCCCAGATTTGCTCTGCCTTGTGTAGACCTGTAGACGTCTTTCCCTTTATTTAAATCCAATCTCATTGGGCTTAGTGCTGTGACCATTTCCCTGGGGAGCCTGTTCCAGTGTTTGACCACTCTCTGGATGAAGAACCTTTTCCTAATATCCAACCTAAACCTCCCCTGACCCAGCTCCAGCCATTCCCTCAGGTCCTGTCACTGGTCAGAGAAGAGATCAGTGCCTGCCCCTCCTCTTCTCCTCATGAGGAAGCTGCAGATCGTGGTGAGGTCAGGTCTGGTCCCTGCTTTTGCAATGGATTTTGGAAATAAACCACTTGACTCACAGCTGTACAGTGGCACGGCTTCAGTTAAAATGACGTTTCCTGCGCACGGAGCAGGGTCCTGCAGTGCTCGCTGCTACACCAAAAAAATTTTTTTAAAAATTTAAAAAGGGAAACTCTGGCTCCAACAAACTTGCAAGATGATTTTAAGACAGGGGTGAGCACGCAAGTGCAGATGAACAGGGTAACGAGATGCCCGCTGAGCCTTTTCCCCTGGCTTTGTAACCTCTTCACCCATAAAGGCCCAGCACACGGACCACGGGCACAGCAAAGGGCTCAGACGTGTTCTGCAGCTCGGATAATTGATAAAAACAGCCCTCCCTCAGCCCCAGCCCTGGCTTGGATGTGACAGCCACGCCAAGGAGGCTTTAACACGCCTGGAACTGCTGCAGACAATGGGGAGGCCGGATTCCCGGGAGGGCAGCAGGAGGAGAGGAGGAGTTGCTGCTTCATGACCCATCAGCTCTCCAGAGCATAAGGACGCCTTTGTTTGCTTCTCCTTCAGCCTCCTGTTACCCAGAGTGGGAGAGGCAGGAGACGGCAGAAACCTGGGATTTTCAAACATTTTCTGAGTCAGATGCAGCGGGAGAGGGGGAGGAAAGCGTTCCCACACCCAGCCGGGCTGAAACAAACAGGCAGCGCCTGCCTTGGCCCAGAGCAGCCACCTCCCCTGAAAAACACCATTGCCGGTGCAAACCCTAAGGGATTTGGGGTGTCTGCTTGGTTATCTGCCCCAAAATCCACCGGGCATCACCCACGGCCTCGTGTTAGCGGGGCACAGTGATGGGGGCTGGAAGTTTTCCTCCCGGCAGCCAGGGATGTGCGCTCGGCTTCAGGCACAGCCCACCCCAAACCACCCCGACCCCAGGGTGTCTCCTCATCGCACCGCCCCTTCCCCAGCTGGAAAAGTTTGCCAGTTCCAGGATCTGCTCTGAGAGAGAGACTCCCCAATAGGTTTACTCGGAGGTTTGTCAACTTGGGGATTTTTCCCTCCCCAGATTATTTCAGACAGAAGTTTCAAGTTACAGCATCTGTCCCTCCCTCCTTTTCCTCCTGTGCCATTGTTGTATGGGACTGGAATTACCTGAAGGTTAGGTTTCCATCCAAACACCAGGAGGAAGAAGGCAGAAACACCATTCATTATCTCTAATTGATTTTATTTATTGGGTATAAAGGAGCAATTGGAAGCCAAACAGACATTTGGGCAAATATGTTCAAAGGGGCTGCTATCATTTAATGGGTGAAATGATAAGGAGCCTTAGCATGAGATGATGCTGGCAGAGAACTCCAGGACTCTTTTCCCAGGCCAGAAGGAAAACCCGAGGACAACTGCACTGACTTTGGCTCAAATATTGCAATGACTGTTTCTAACTTGCAGTCAGCTTGAAGGCAGCAAAAGCAGCTCCAAACCTGAAGGAAAGGATCACACGCCTGAAATCTTGCCTGGTTTTTTCTCCAACTGTATCATCTAGTCTAATAAAAGACAATAACTCCTCCTCCCAACCTTGCCTTGCTCCGAGCCTGAAAACACCAGAGCTCCAACAATTCTCCTGTAACAAAGGGAATGAGTCATTCATCAAAGCATGCGTTTGGGAAAAAAAAATTACATATTTCTGCATATTCATTTATTCTGGAATTTAGCTAAGAAGATCTGGTTTACCTGTAGCAAATTATATTAAAAAATAATTTAAAAAAACAACAAAAACCTCAAAAACCTAATCAATGGCTCGTGAAATTCAAAGTCTGGGTGCAAATGGCTAAAAAGATATTTTTGGGCACAAATAACGTAATTTTCCAAGCATAAGCAGAATAGTGGGAACAAAGGACTTGCCGAAGGATTGCAGCTAGAGCAAGCTCTGGGGAAATCATTTCAACAGACAGATGGATGGAAGGACACCCAAATGTCAGGAAATGGCACCCAAAACCTGACAATATCCAGATTTCCTGAGCACACCGGACAATGAGGAAGCTGCTGCCATTTCATACCTCACACACGGACTGTCTGCATACAAAAAAACGAAAGCCACGTGGCTTGAGACATTTTCTGGAGTGACAGAGATGTGGTGACCGCAAGGTGGGCACATTGTCAGCTGCAGAGGTTTAACAACACTCCAAAACCCCCTTTTTAAATGGCCTCTGGTCTGCAAGGCCAGCAGAATCTCTGGCTTCAAAGATATTTCCCTGGATCTTCATAAAGATTTTCTGTTTTAGAGTGGGATCTGTGCTAATTTGTACGTCAAAACACCGGGAGGTGCTCCCAGGGCCAGCAGAGCCTGGAATTGCAGCAGTGCAGAACATCCCTCCTCCAAGCTGAGGCTGCTGCTGTCTGAACAAGGTGTCTTTGCCCCAGCACCTGAAGAATAGTGGGGTTTTGGTAGCTTCAGTGAATCTTAATTGCACCCATCCAAAAGTAGTGACCTCAGCCTTGCTAGCCATAAAACACTGCTCACTGCTTGGGCTTAATGGTGTGTGGCCTGCCAAGGAATCTTTTTCCTCTCCCTTTCAGAGACAATCTGTGGGAATTTATTGGCTTTTTAAAGCTGTCTGATCTTTCACTGAAGGAAACTAATGGAATATCAATGACACCAGGTATTTGTCACAAGTATCATTTATGGAGGAAATATGGGCCTGGCTCAGGAGGGCTCTCCTGCACATGGTTAACCAATTCCACGCACAGGTCCAGGCAGCAGCTGGGATCAAACCCAGGCTTCTCTGTGGCTGCAGGCTTATCAGCCACCACCAAACACAGAAAAGCAAAGAGCATTCCTAATTCAGTTGACTAATTCAATTTAAAACCCCGATGAGGACAAGGCAGCTTGAATTTTCATGGGAGCTTTAATTTAGGACGACACCTTTGCAGCTGGAAGGAAGAGCCTTTGGTTGATTTTAAGCTCCTTTTCAAAATAACAGGTAAAAAATTAATAATTTTTAAAAGATGAAAACATTCCTTTTCCCATATTTTTATTGACATCTCCGTTTTTTTTCAGCTCTGACTTTTCACTGAGCTACACCCTATTTAGGGAAAGGTCTGCTCTTTTTTCATCTCTTTTTCTGACAGGTTAAGAGTTACCCAAAAGAAAATGATGTCTCAGAAGTGTTGTGATAGATGTGAGGCTTCAGTTTTAAACAGGAAAAAAAAGCTTTATATACAGGCTGCATCCTTATGGGGTCATCTAACCCTTGTGGAGGACTCGAGCCTGCTGTGCTGAGGTTTCACCCCACAGGGCAGCATCAAGAGCTGTCATCAGGCCCCCAAAACTGAGATTTGCAAGCATCCCATGCTCAAACTCTGGTTTTTGGGACACAAATCTGCTTTCAGGTTTTCTCACCAGCCTTAAATCCAGCTTGGGTTCTCAGGAGCCTGCTGAGGACCGTGCCCAGTGATGAGTCTTTTTCTGCAACATGGTGGAAAAACTGCTCTTAAAAACATGAAATGTGCCAGAAAGGAACGAGCAACATGGCTCATTCCTCAGATTTTTTGGAACGGGTTTTGAATAACAGAGGGGACGGTGGCAAAGGGAAGAAAAAGGCCACTTTTGTGCTCAAAGACTGGAGAAATGTTTAAGTACCCGAAGCTTCGTGTTAAATTAGTGCAAAACATGGTGATTTGCTGCAGGGTTTGAATTCCAGCTACTGCAGACCTCTCTCAGGGGAGAAGTGAAAGGGAAAGCGCAGGTCCCGGGTCTGAGAACAGTGAATAAATGAAGCCCGAGATCCTTTACCCCCAGGAGTGTGTCAGGAGAAGCCTCCGGAGGGCGGAGGGGATTTCCCGCAGAGCTTTGACAGCACAATTAGCGGCGGGGCTTGATCGGGCGGGGAACGAGAGCAGGAGCGAGCGTAGCCGGGGGGATTGCTGATGTGCCACTGAGCTGCAGAAGCTTCTGTTGCCTGTATTCTCTCAGACCTCGCTTAAACCACGGTGTTCTGTCCCCCAGATCCAGCCCCTGGGCTCGCATGCCTCCACCATCCCGCAAGGAATTACTCCTGCCTTGCTCTCTGAGCTCCCGGGGCTTGTCCGCCTTCGGGGGACACGGGGCAGTGGTGGGAGCAGGGGTGGCCCAGCAGCTCCGAGCCCTTTAGTGCCTCTGTTCCTTCAAAGCTCCTCAGAAATGAGGCTGGAGACCCAAAATTCGGGTGAAAAGAGGGTCAAAATGTAATTTTTTTCAAATGCTGTGACGACGTTCCGGGGGTTTTGTGGAGTGGTGCCTAAATCAGAGCCCAGCAGTGCTGCAGGGTCACATCTGAGCTGTCTCTGGGTCTGTCTGCAGAACGTGCTGCCGGCTCCTGGAACACAGAGCAAGAGAGAGGGAGGAAGAGAGAGAGCAAGAGGGAGACGTGCTGCAGATACTTGCACACCAGAACATCACATGAACATGTTTAGTATTTTTCCAGAGGAAAATATCATCCAAGAGGCATAATTATATCTTAGGTTCCCCCCCCTTTTTTTTTCCCCAGGGCTTTTTAAACAGTTGTTCTGTTTCATTCTTCTCCTTTTTCTATTTTCGAATTACAGCGTTTGCAGAAACAGGAGGATGACAGCTAACACGAGAGAGAAGCCACGGGTGCCCAAGAGGGAGAGAGATGCTGCTGTTCCTTGCCATCCCTGGAAGTGTTCAAGGCCAGGCTGGATGGAGCTCGGAGCAACCTGGTCTAGTGGAAGGTGTCCCTGCCCGTGGCAGGGGGATTGGAATGACTTGATCTTTAAGGTTCCTTCCAAACTAAATTGTTCTAGGATTCTGTGACTCAAAAGCAGCTAAATTTAGGCTTCATTCTGCAAGCTGACTCCCCCATGGTAACTCACAAAGGCATTCTTGCTTGAGGATCTCTCAAACGACAAGACCTTGGCAAGAGAGAACCTCTTTGAGTTCCCACCATCCCAACACATCCAGAGCTCAAATTTCCCTGGGGACATCCACAAGAAGGTGGTGGAAGCAGCTCTGACAAGCTGGATATTTTGTACACCTCCATCCTGACAGGTGAGATGCTCATCCACAGCCACCATTGGGGATGCTCACCCTCCTCCCAGTCATCACTTGGAATCATTCTGTGCTGCTCCACTGGCTCAGGGCCACAGCTGGGTGCCAGGGGAGCTGGGAACACAGCAAGTTTTCACAAACAGAAGCGCCCAGAGGCATTTAAGATAGCAAACTCACTCCTTCTAGGCTGTCACCACAGTAACAGGGGGCTTCCCAAAAATAGTCAACAATACAATTCTGAGCCGCTCACTTGTCATCTTGGAATTAGCAGCTGCTCAACATTTTGGCTGAGAAATGAAACACCCGGCAGGCATTGGTAGTGGGTGTTTCAGAGGGGACTTTTACCTGAGGCACCTTGTCCTTGGTCACCTGTGGGGAGCTGTGGCAGGGGAGGAGAGATCTCTTCCTGACACCAGGATGCTCTCTGTCCTAAAGCATGGGAACCATGAGAGCTCTTATGGGTGGTAAAGTCACTGAGGTATAAAAAGCTCCATTTGCTGTTTGAGATCCCAGCTCTAGCCATTACCTCCTGTGGCACAGACACCTTCCAAGGAGGAATTTCTCACTGTTTACTCTCTAGGCACCAAGAGGGTGAGGTTTCCAGTGATGTTTTTATTGCTCAGCTAACAGCGTTAACCTCTTCAGTGAGGATGTGCACCCATCTAGCAATTGTCGTTGACTGAAATTAGCTTTGCACTTCAGGATTTGTCAAGTTGCAATTGTACTAAATGCTTTACTGGCTGCAAAGTGACAGTCCTGACACAGCTAATGCCATGAGCCTTTGGCCTCAAAGCAGTGTGAGCAGACCCCTTGGTCCCTTCCTCTCATCAGGATTTGCATCTCCCGAGATGTATGTCACAATCATTTTTTATTTTATTCTTTTGGCAGGATGCTTCTTTTTCACATGTTCTGAAAACTACAAGCTGTGCATCGATCACGTTTTCAAAATCTCTTCTATATTTCCAGGGCTCGGAAGCCCCTTTTTATGTCTACACTTACTTACTTCACCAAGCATCGGAGCTGGGAGTGGGGAACACAGGACCGGGTACTACAGCTCTCACAATAAAAGCAGGTGAAACAGGGCACAAATAATTTGCAGTAAGGACAGGGACAAAGGTCTTCCCATGCTGTTCTGTAGAGGAGAAAGAGATGAATGAGAGCAGTGGTTTGGGGCCCAGTCCTAGCCGGACTGAGGGCTGAAAGGGCAAGATGCCAGCTGGTCCAGAAGATACTCAGTAGAATCAGATGTCCTGGTCCTTCCTGTACAGGCACCTTGTGCTATCACACAGGATGGTGCTCAGGGCTTGGAGAAGACACCAGAAAAAAAAATCCCACTGATCTTAGCTCAGAAGGTGTTTAGTCCTATTCCTAAATCCATGGCAGTGAAAATTGCTGGAAGATCCCAGCCCAGACGCCCAGCAAAGAGATGCTGTTTCCTTGTGTGATGGCAGCTGTTCTCCAAGTGGCACCTCTGGGATGTGACACCGCTGAAGCTCACCTGGCTGATGAGCATTTGTGATGAATTAAACCCCCCCTGCCCTCCTGTTTTCCCTACAGATGTCCCATTAGGATCCAAGCAACAGACACAGCCAAGAATGCAAAGACAATTATGCACTGGAATTTAAACAAACCATTAATTACCACGATGCTCTGGCAGATGATGGCTCCAACAATGCTTATTACAAGAACCTTCATCAAGTTATCTGCTCTTTCATGTGAGCAGAGGTAACGATCTCCACTGAGATGGGAAAAATAATTAAAAACCATACAACAAGATGTTTTATTAATGACACGCACATCTCCATTGCTCTAAGAAAATTGGGCAATCTGTTCCTACACCACAGCTCTCCATCAGAGGTTTGTATTTACCATCACTTTAATAATGGCTTGCTGAAGTGCCATCTAGTTCCCTTGGGTTGGCTTAAAGGAGGAGAGGACAAAAGGAGGATTTATTTATGAATGGCACCCATTGAAGAGCAGATCTATGGCACAAAGTGGAATAGAAAAAAAAACCTTGCAAAGAGGGTCCCTGCTTAAGTCATTGGTTTTTAAAGAAGGGGTTCAGCAATGCAGTAACAAAACGCGAAGTGCTTGAAAAAATTATCATTAGGAAAAATACTTCCTCAAACCAAAAAACCACCTTGGTTTCCCTCTACTAATCTAGATCTGATCTCAGCTGATCTGGTGTCAAATGTTTTCACTGGGAGCAGGAGCAGAACCACCAGGAGATTTGCAAGGTTTGGTGAACATGAGTTTGGTGATGGGCCCGCAGAGCACAGCCCTGGGACATGAAACTCCTTTTCATTGCCCTTCATAGAAAGCATGAGGTTGACGTGTCTGAAAATTGAAGCCCTCTCTGGATGTCTGACCGAACCCCCGACAGGACAAGCTTTTCCAGCCTGGTCTGTCAGCTCACCCCAGTGCTGCCTGAGGACTGCGCACAGGAGCATCCGCTCCTCCCGCCCTCGGGCTGGCACCGAGGGATGGCAGAGCCACCAAGGGCATGACTCACCACGGAGCACCTTCCCTCTTCCCACTGAGCTCTAATTTACTTAATCGCCACAGATCAAAGCGTGTCTAACTAAGGACAGGCGTTAGATGTGATGGGGACCCGGCTCTCTTCCTGTTCACACACTATGAGGCTGGGCAAGCCCAGGGTCCCTCACCCGGTTTCAGGCTTTCAAACGGAAATGATTTGTTCCTTTCCCAGTGGAAGTTCAAAGTGTACATTTCACTTAAGAGGAGAGGGTGTAGAAGAACCCATAAAAAATACTTTAGATCCCAAAAATATTTCAGAGGAAACTTTCTTCTCTGTCACAGGGATGAGGGGGCTGGGTTCCAACAGGAATTCAGAAATTTAGATTGAGCTGAAGAAAGAACAAAATATTGTTATGAGGGACACAGAATAAAGCTCACTGGCCACAGGCTCACTGCCCAGGATAGCCACAGCTCTGCATGGAGACAAGAAACGAGCAGGACATTCTCTGCAAGGGCTGCTTTGCTCTGCTAACCTCATCTTTAGTGCAGGCACAGCCTCTAGGGCTGTGGCACTGAAATCAGTCCTGCCTCTTCCATGTATTGCTGGGTAGCCTTGAGCGAGTCACTCAGCCTCACTCAGATGCACACTGCGTGGCTAGGGAGGCATGGATACTCCTTTTTTCTCCATGTTTACTCCATCATTTGGCTGATGGAATTGTCAGGTCTCTGTGGTGGCATCCATTGGCTACAAGGTGTAGACACATTTCTGACTTCGGAATAAATAATAATAGCAGTATTTGGCTTTTCTAAGATACTTAGCAGATCTTGAAGAACCTTCTAAAAGGTGTACAATTTCATTATTCTTGGTTGGTAAATGGGGCCTTAGCCCTGGCAGGAGTGTGTAGAATCTGCCACAGAGCCTTTCATTCATGTCTTTGAAATTCAGTCAGCAACTGAGTTGCCTCACAGGATCACCCACCAGTGGTTCCTGACTCTCATTCATCAGGGCACACTCACAGACATCTCCCTGACCTCCAGCTTAGGTTACTAACAGGCTTCAGAAGGCATCTGCTGAGCTGGTTCACTGCAGAAGCTCAAGTTTCGCCTCCCAAAATGACGAAACACTTGTTTAACACTTGTTTAGTTGGATGGAGCCATGAAGTTATGCAACCCTGCTAAGGTTTCTCTGTAAGAAAAGACCAGACAGTTGAGACTAGGGCCTTTCTTTGATATTTAAATAATTCCAACAGAAGAAGCACTTGCCTAACGCTGAGATGAACCAGGGCGTGCCCAGGAGTGTGCAGCACAGCGAGCACCACAGCTGCCCACCCCGACGCTGTCATCGTGTGGCCAACGCCGCGTTGAAGACCTGCAAAGGGTCTCCCGTTGTAATAGGTCACAACATGAGGTGCCAAGGGCTTCCCACGGGTCTCGCAGCTCCCTCCCAGCACAGGTGGGGTTTGTAGGAGGCGGAACAACCAGCAGTGTCATCTTTCTAGTTAGAGAAGAGATGGCTGCAAGGTCAGGCTGGGAAAGAGGGTGCTGCGCGCACTGTCTGTGCTGCCACCGCAGCGATGCCGAGGGAGGGAGGAGCGGTCTGTCAGGCAGGGAGCACACGAGCCCAAGGCCAAAAGAAGGGGTATCTGCCCAAGAAAAGCAGGAACTCTCTCCCCCAGCAGGCCCTGCAGGCTCACAGCCCCCACCAGCTGGGGATGTGGACGATGCAGACACCTGGTGCCAGCAGTGCCCTGAGCCGTGCACAGGGAACCACGCACAGGGAACCACACACAGGGAACCACGCACAGGGAACCACGCACAGGGGTCAGCACAGGTGCAGTGGGGACATTCGGACCTCCCCAGAGCCCATCATCCCACCCGTGCCACGGAGAGGCCCCGGATCTGTGCGCGCCTCACCGGGATGTCAGGTGCTGCCGAACCCGCATCCTTTCAGAGCAGGGAAGGGAACAGCAGGGAGCACACGTCTGCATGTGACCTGAGTGACACGAGGCTGCAGGCACAAATCACACACTTTACAAGTGACATTTGCTGTCATGGGGGGAGGTTGGAACGAGGCTGTTTAAAATTCAACTAAACTCTGCCCGGAAACAGGGCAGTACATGGTCTTCTTTTTTTTTTCACCCTCCGGGGTAGCACTGTGATGTTTCTAGCAAGGAAGTCCCTCTCCTGCTCACAGATTTGGCAGTGGGTTTTGCCCCAGGGTGGGATTCATGTGTTGCATAGGAATGTTTGGCTGCTTTGCAAGCTCCAGGCCAGAATCTCTGTCAGTAAGCACCACAGGAGTTGATTTACACCATCAGAGGTCTGGGTTGGACCAGGAAGAGCTACAAAACTCAGGAGATGCTCACTAGCATCCTACAGCCCCACTACACAGATGGAGAAACTGAGGCACAGCAACTCCACGTTCCACCAGGAGAACTTATAGTAGGATCAAGACCTCCGCAGTACAATCCTGTCCTTTGAGAAAGTCCTTTTTTTTTTCTCTAGAAATGGTGAAAAAGAACTGAACATTGTTTCTGAATTCACAGCTCCAATCCATTTTCCAGATAACTCAAGACATGAAAGTAAAATGAATTGTTGCTCTCTTCTTCATGTTCTCAGCAAATCCTAGCAGCATTACTGTGACTATGTCCATTGGATATTCTCTCTCCAGATCTCTGGTCTTTCTGACTCTCTTTGGACACACACACCTTGATATGCTGTTAAACTCTGCCATCCATGAGTTGCTTGCACATAGCTTTGCTCTGATTTGTCATAGATGGCTGTACCATGGTGATGCTATTAAGTCAGTTATCTCATAACATGGAATTACTTAATAATTTGCTCCATTTGTCCTCATTGACGGAAACAATGTGCTCAACCATATCTTATCTCAGTTCTCAAGGATTTTAAGCAATCCATCAAAGCCTTGAGCAGCTCCAGCCCTTCATTTTATCAATGGGAAGATCAGAATATGTGACTCACTGCAGTGCTGAAGGATCCTTCAATCTGCAGAAGAGAAGCAGGACATAAACTGAGCTGGGCAATTTTAGATGAGACAATTACCAGTCACAGGGAATATCTATCAAAGGAATTGGTGGACTGTCTATGTCCTGAAGATGCAATTCTTCTGATTAATGCCTGTATCCACAGGGAAAAGCCAACACTGACTCCTGTCTTGCTGTGCACATTTAGGCCCTGGAGAGATCTAGTCTATGTGCCCAGGAGAACCAAGGGATTATTCTTTTCTTTCTAGAGGAGACTTGTAAAACTGGGCAGATGACTCGTGCCCTTGGAGTGCACATTTCCTACCACCTACGGTAAAAGGAGCTGGGAGTGGCCACGTTAGATATAACTATATAATTAATGCCTAGTCAGGAGAGATGAACTCCAATTTTGGTGCTCAGCTCCGTTTCCAAACGGAGTGCCCTGTGCTCTTTGGATGTGTTGGGTGTGTGCACGCATTTCTGCTGGCTGACATGACAAAAGACCCACAGAGACCTTCACCTCTCTGGAACTTGATGTCATCCAGGCTTGGGCCTCCTTTAAGTCCTTTGTCATGGCTGCCACTGCAGATGCTGCAGGTATCCATGGTATGTGCTGTCTGGGGCAGGCTGGAGCATCTCACAAATTAAAAGATGCCAGTGCTCAGAAAGCTGAGTCCCTCCTACTGCAGCCAACAGCGCTGTTCTTCTGGCCACAGGAATCCCTCCCTAGGGTCCATGGACAGGATCTACAGGCACCTGTTGCTCACTGGACACCATCCTGCAGATGCTGTAATTCAGCTGTGTCTCCATCTCTGAGCTCTACCCTTCATATCATGCAGGGAGCTCAGCTCTGCTGACAGCACATCGCTGTCTCACACCCCTGGAGGGTCTTGGGGGTATCTTGCCCAGCTTTCAGCAGCTGCTTCAAGAGGGAGGGAGCCTGTAGGCCTGCATCATTTCCTGCCAGATTGGTGTGGATGCCACAGATTCTCACGGCATCCCAAAGAAACCCCCACACACCTCCATTTAGACAAGCGAACAGTGCCCTGTATGTTTTCCAGGAACACACGCATTGCTCAAGAATGCATTGCTGGATCCATTGCACAAATATGGGGGTGAGTTTTTGTGGTGTCTGTACACAAATGCTCAGACTCAAAGACTTTGTTTCTGGCCATAAAATTTCTAAATGATCCTCACCTATCGCCCAGGATGTTTGCTTTGCTCAGTTCATTAGGGCAGGCAAGACGCTTTTCCTGTGCTTTATCACAGGATCTCAAAGGGTAAACGATTTATATGAATACCAATGTTTATTCTACCAACGGGAACACTCAGTGAAGTTAAAATACAGTCAAACAAGATGCACTAGGACAGAAAACCACAAGCTGCGTCTCATGCATGGCCATAAACAAGCTCAGCTTATCAGAAAAACAGGTCCAAATGTGTCAGGAGTCAGAGAAAGCTCTTGATTACGCAGCATCGAGCCCGTGGCCAATGTGACTGTTGGCCTCTTTTCAGAGGAGCGAGTTGTAATCCATGTTGGCATGTGTGAAATAAGGAATTGGCGGCACTCATTAAGAAAGAAAAGAAACGGAAAACCGTGAAAAGGAAAGTAGCTTTACCAGTATTTCCAGTGGTGAATCATTGGCATTCAGGGCTGTGGCCTGGTTAGGGCAAGAAGGCTTCTAATTTGGGTGCCCAACACTGAGAAACCCTGCTAGGGAAAAATGCTACCCCTCTTCCCCTGGAAGCAGAGAGGGAGGAGGGTTAGAGTTCTGCTGCTGCTGCAAGGGATTCCTTTTCTCCACCCTCCCCAGGAAAGCCATCCCCCTTTCAAGCTCCCCACTCCACCCTGGCCAGATCCCAGCACTCTGCTCCCAGCCCCAAGGGCTGTCTTCAGCCCTGTCCACAAAGGCTGCTCTAAAGATGTTCAACCCCTCCTTTCCCAGCCGAGGGAAATTCCTGGTTCCTTGAAAGCCAATGGCAATATTCTCAGAGACTGCAGGGAAAGGTGAAGAGTACTTCACCATCTTCCTGAGTCTGAGCTCTTACTGGTGCAGACTGGGAGCAAACTCTGGTCCCTCTCACAAACAGTGCTTTCCCTATAAAAATAGGAGTTTCCAATGGAACAAGTTTTCCCTAATTGTTCCTGGCAGGCGTTTCACCGTCAGCCTCTCCATGGGCAAACCTGCTACTGGTCCCTCCACTACAACCACAGCAAACAAGGTCTGGAGAACAAAACTTGTGATGACAGGGAGAGCTTACATAAAAAGGAAGGAAGAACAAAACCTACAGCAGGCACATAATCAAGTGAACCAAAGGGCTTGTCCAAGCCACCAACTGCTGGGTGACAAATCCGCCTGTCTGGGATGCAAGAGCAGAAAAAGTGGCTCAGCAAACCATGCAGGGGATGAAAGTCAGCACCCTACAGTGAGTCACTGGGGCCGGGACTTGAATTTTGGGTGTCTGGGACTGAAGAGGACAAGCCAGCACTGCCTGGAGCACAGAGTTCTCCAGGGAGATGCCTGTCTCCCAGCTGGTGCAGCACTAGAGGGTAACAGTGAGTCAGGCTGCTGGGCCAGATGTTGGGATAGGTCGTATTGATGGTGATGGAAGGGTTGGAAGTGGTGATTCCAGGGAGGTCAGAGCAGGCAGGAGCAAATGAAGGGGCTGGTTGCACTCCCCTCATTGTCCTTCCTATGGGGCATTCGTGGGGCTGGGCTGCCCCAAGGACAGAGCAGTGGGTGTGCTGGGAGGGGGTCTCTGTGCACTGGTGGGAGAAGAAATGAGGTGACATCAGAAATGGGGCGCTGAGCATTGAGGGAGAGCAGAGCTGTGGGGTGGGAGCCCTGGGAAGGGGATAAGGAGCCTGGTGGAAGGTGCTTTCTGCCCTCACAGGATGATTTTGAGCCAAGGGCCGACTCACTGCTCTGCTTCTGCACTCAGGGTAGGAGATGCACCCGCTGAACTCCACGTTTTACTCTCGAAGCTCTGGCTGCTCATCTTTAGCAGCTAAAGTGCTTCTGAACATGTAACACAACCAAAGCCCAGTGTAAGGTGTGAACCCACAGCTTGCTGATGCTTCAGTTCAGGACCTCATCTTCTGGACACGGACAAGCAGAGCCCTGGCAGCCACCTGAGCTGCCTTTGATGGCAGGAGCCAGACCTGTGCCTGTGTCTGTTGGCACTGAGCCTGGGACCTCATGTGTATGCAGAGCATCGAGCAGAGCAGCTCTTCCTAAACAGTGCCTGTATTCCCAGAGGGGCTGTGCCCAGTTACACATCACTTGGTAAAGTTGTTGTGGATTATTTTTCCTTTAAAGCTTCAATATTTTTTGAATCTTTAATCAAAACTGTAAAGCCTAAGAGTAGGTTCTCTAGCAGTTGAAGTTAGGTGTCTAGTGGTTAGAAAGGACCAGCAGTCAGGACTCCTGGGTCCCATTTTCAAATCTCCCACTGACTCTTTGAGTGACCTTGAAGAAGTCAATTAATTTCTGTGTCATTTTCCAGACAGGTAAAAATGAGGAAATAATTCTTCCCCAGCTCACTGGGGGATTTTGAGTGTTAATTGTTTGCAGGGCACTTTTCTCTCCCCAGATAAGAAGTAAAGTAAATGCTGCAGGAAGGCTGAAGGTTGGCATGGCAAGCCATGAATTGAGAAAGTCCTCACTGCAGTGCTCAGAGGGCACATCTGCCTTTGCTGCAAGGAGGGGAAATTGCTCGACCCCGCATTCCATGCCCTGAACATATGGATAGAAACCTTCCAGCACTGCTCCTGGGGTCCAGCTCTCCCCACCAGCTGCCCCAAGGCTGCCCTGCCCCAGCCTCTCAGCAGCTCTGGAGGCTGATGTCTCCTTGCAGTCGTGTTATGGAGGCAGAGGCAGTGAGAAGGAACCAGCTGTCTCCATCCAGAGCCTCTCACACGTGTCCATCTCTCATCCCCCCAGGCTCCCAGCCTTGGCACGTTTGCTGATCCTCACCAATAACATGCTGATACCTCACCAACGGGGATGCATCACCAGCTGGCAGGCTCTCAGCAACCAACCACAGCTATGAATTCCCATCTGGGCTATCAGCTGCTTTGTAGAGCCTACCAAAAAATCCTTTGGGGACTTGGCTTTGTTCTAAAATGCAATATTTTCACATCTAGAATGAGGTGATCCTTTTTCTGAGGTGCTCTGTTGAGGCCAGTGGAGCTGTGTCCACACCAGGCTGCCCTGGGGTGGGAATGACTCCTGTAGGGAAGGATCTCTGAGTTCATAAATGTGGAAGTTTATTTTTGCCTTGAAGGGAGGCTTGTCACTGCCCTGTCTGCAGAGCTGATCACTGCACAGGTTTCCCCGGGCAGGAGAGAGGACGAGGAGCTGCCACCCAGCAACCCCATCCAAATTAACCTACTTACCAGGCTGCTCTGCTGGCTGATCCAGGAGAGGGCTGTTTGTTTGCTTTAGGCCATTTCTGTGCAAGCAGTAACCAGAGATGAGCAAAATTCGGAAAATTTCCGCTCCCATGGGAAATTTCAGCCTTTCAGAAGTGGTTTGCATCCCAAATCAGGCCAGTTCAGCAAAATGAAATTCTGGTTCAACTCACTTGGAGCAGTCGGATTCTCCCTGGTGAAAAAGTGCAATCTGGAGAAAGAAGGGAGCGGAGAAATGGGGGAGATTTTCTTTTACTTACAGGAAACTTCTCTTTATGAAAAATTGTATTTTTTCACTTGTTCCAGTCCCAAACTGCTCCAGAACTAATGCCAGGAATTCCCTCATCTATTTATACTGTTTTGGTGTCTGGGTCTTATTGTACCTGGCATTTGCTGTGACATATGACTGTGCTGCAAATAATACCAGGAACATTTACCTTGTGGAAGTATCATGGAGGGAAGGCATCCAAGGGCCCTTTGTCAGCCTGCTGTCAAAAACCTGCAGGGATCATCCCAGGCCCCCCAGCCCTGCCAGCAAGGGTCCAAAGCCCTGTGGATTTTAAAGCACTGCAGCTGCAACAGCGTGGGTGTGTTTTGGGGGGATAAATGCTTTTTCTGGTGAAAGAAAGCAGCAGCACTCTGAATTTCTGTCAGTTTTGCCAAGTGAATTCATTCAGAGTTAAAAAACATAAGTTGCTTGAGATGGATTTCACTATGAAATGTGTCTTTGTTCAGAGATTTCCTTTCGCTCTGTTTTTCTTCTTAACGTGAAAAATCCTTAAAGAGTGAACTGAAATGTTTTCTCCGGGATGGAGTGAAACTTTTTTATTAGATCAGGAACAATGTAGACGTGTGTAATTATCTTTCAGCATCGCCAGCAAACCAAAACATCTCTTACTCACCTCGTTGTAATTGAAAGCGTCGTGGGACACCTTGTTAAAACCGAAGCCGCTCGCAATTGGCTTGAATCCAAACAAATAACTCTTAACTGAAACTCTTGTTTTTACAAAAGGAGCCATGAAAACATTACCATAATGAAGATCTGTCAGAGCTTACTTTGGGGGACAACTGCCAAGTGGCGGTTCTGTATCTAATCTCATCAACACTGCTGTAATTACGAGCAGAATCAGGTCCGTGGATTGCTGTTTTCTTGGTATTAAGTTAATGTCAGTGAGACAGACCAGATCTGAGATGGAGTTTGGCTGATTGCATGTAAATGTCTAAATTTGAGTTCCCTTCACAGTCACAGAAATCTAGTTATGACAGCCTGTGGTGTCTAGGGAACAGCTCACTAAAGCAGATGTCTAAAACAGTTTGGCTAAACCCCACCTTGAACAAACTTATGCCACTGCTGCAAAAACAGCCCGGCTCTGATGGAGACAGAGAGTGTAGATGTGCAGGAAGGAAGACACATGCCTAAATACAGGCATTTCAAGCCCTTTGGGATGCCCTGATGAATCTCACCTGGCTCCTCGTTGCCTCTCTAGAAGGACATGGGTCTAACACAGGTCCCATCTCCTACCTGCCAGCCTCGTGTCCCTGCTAACATGGGGCATCCAAAGCGGCACTCGGTCACCGATTCACTCCCCTGAAGATGCACAAGGTGAAAATCATTCCCAGAGTCCCCAGGCCAGCAGGACCTGGCAATACACTGTTTGGAAGGGCTCCTGATGGGCCTGTATTTCCAAAGATGGATCATGTAGCAGCAGCCTGCAGCGTGAGAGCCCTGGCCAGAATTTCGGGAGGTTGCCCAGCTGAACAAGGCAGCCTCTCGTTACCTTACGTAAGACACACGGTGAGAGGAGGAATTGCTGTGGACACTGCACAGGGCTTTCTTGGAAAGCCCTGCATCAACTTCCAACATTCTGTTACCTTCTGCAGAACGGCTTCCATGGTTTTCCTGCTGACAAGTCACACCTCTTGCTTTGTTGGGGGCAGGGCTTTTCCAAACTGCCCCCAGTCTTTGCAGAGGCAGAGCTTGCTTGCATCACGCTAGGAAGCAGGAGATTTACACCAGTGGGATTGCACAATCACCCCAGATAAGGGGAATGTACCATGTCAGCAGTGTCCGTGTCTTTATCTCTGTAGGAAAGAAATACAGGAACACTCAGATCTCTGTGGCATTGATAGAAAAAATATCCTGCCCCTGCATTTCATCTGAACATGAGCAGTGAAGAGTGAGCAGCACTTGTTTGACCAACAGCCCCAATGCTGCTTATCTGCTGCTAAACCAGAGCTGGCACTGCTTTAAATCATGCATTTCCCTTTCCCTGTCATTTATAACCAATGGAGATAGTTTATGTTTATGCAGCTTCTTTCATCCTAAGGATCCCGCAGTGTGTTATGAGGCATGATCCAGATGCTGCCCTCCTGTTCTGCAAGTGCATTCACTCATGAGGACGTCACAGAATCATGAAATGGTTTGGGTTGGAATGGACCTCAAAGATGATCTCATTTCATCCCCCTGCCATGGGCAGGGACACCTTCCACTATCCCAGGTTGCTCCAAGCCCTGCCCAGCCTGGCCTTGGACACTTCCAGGGATGGGGCAGCCTCTGGGCAACCTGTGCCAGGGCTTCATCACCCTCACAGGGAAGAATTTCTTCCTAATACCTCACCTAAACTTGACCTCTGCCAGTTTAGGCTTATTGCCTCTTGTCCTAACACTACATGCCCTTGTCAAAAGTCTCTTTTACAGGCTACCTTTAGGGACTGTGGAAATCCATCTGGGCTTTCTGCCCTGGTGGCTTCTTTGTTCATGGATGTACTGGTCAGTGGTGGTATCCCAAGCAATGCTGGAAAGAAGCACAACCATGCTGTTTACATTCCTCTGTTAAAAATACATCCTAGAGAATGGTTGGGAAGACAGATATGCCCCAGGGCAAGAAACCTGTGAAGGCATGAGTTCTGCAAAGGGCTGTGTGTGAAGACCTTTTAGGGACTAAGTTCACAGCATGTCTTCCAAAGAGGGCAAATCTGTCTCCAAAGGTGACTTACTGAAGGGAAAATAGACTGAACAGAGGTTTGATTTTAAAATCTTGAGATCCAGTGAAAATGAGACTGTGAATTTGAGTGTCACTAACCAAATGTGAATACCTCAGCTGTAGATGTCTGTCTCTGAGCTTATTTGCTAGACCCTACTAGACAACCAGAAGTTTTTAGGGCATAACTCAACAGGGCATGAGTTGCAAATGTCTGCTTTAGGATGAGGTACACTGCTGGACTGTAAAGGGAGTCTGGATGACTATTCAGAAGTAAATGTCCACGTTGCAGATGTCTGAAGTTGGGAGAGATGAATCTTACCTTGCAGTAGCACCTGTGAGCCCAAAACTAAACAAGGACTCTAACCAGACAACAGGAGTCCTTCTTTCATCTTGGCCAACACCTTTGTGTTCTCTGCCCTACACCTTTCAGAGAAATGGAGAAGAGGTGGCAAACAGCACTGGGCTCTTTGTGCCTTTGGATCCAGGTGAAAAGGCAGTGAAACAGGCCTTGCCAGAAAATCCTCTAAAAGTAGCCAAAAGGTTGCTTAGTTTAATTACCAAGGCCACAAGGTGGTATAGAAATCAGCAAGGGCAGAACCAAGGATTCACACCCAGAAATAACAACCTTGATATTTGGTCCACCGAAATAAACAGGGTGGGCTGGGGATGGCATGAGAAACAACAATCTTTAAAACACAACCCATTTTAATGTTTCTTTGGAGATCACAATGAGAACTGTGGAATTACAGGATGAGATTAAAGTTTCCTATTTAGCAAATTAAAGACAGGTTTTGAGGCTTTCCGAGAGCTTCACCCAGCTTCAAAACAGAGTGGACCAAAACTAAGCATCACCCAGACTAACCACAGCTCTGGTGAGAACAGATCCAAGAATATTCTCTCTGAGCATCTGAGTCACAGTTGATGGGAGCCTTTCCACTGACTTCCCTGGGTTTTGGACACATACAGAGTTTTTTCCCCTTAGACAGGCGATCTTAGACCCCTGCCTCAAGCTGCTAATAGAGGCAGTGTTTGCCTGTCTGCATTCCAGAGCTAATGCACATTCCAGCCCGTGAGGAGGACTTTGCCTCACCTCCGATGCACAAGGTCACCTCACCTTTGATCCTCTGCGCTGGTGTCGGGCTATCCGAGGGGGGCTGTGGAATGACTCAGCAGCTCACCGCCCGCTCTGCTTCTCCCTTTAACCAGATTTTTTGCTCCAGTGGAGCTGTTCCCAGCCTGGCTGAAGCTCACATGCCCGATCTTGAAGCGAGCGAGAGCGCAATTATCCAGCAGGTGTAAAGCCAGCTAACGCCAGCACAGCACGGCTCGGGCGTGCGTCAGGCACGATGAGGTGGCAAATCATGGCTGGCGTTGCCACGGGGATAACAACACAGGAGAAGAGCATCGGGTAACAACAAACTGTCACATGTCAGCAGGGCATCCACCTTCACCTGCTCCACCTCAGCAGGAGGAAGGGACAGTTGGGAACCCTGGGGACGTTTGGGACAAGTTTGATGAGTCTTATTTGTGTTGCTAAACCCCAGCAGTGACTGGTGCTCCTGAGCTCACAGGACACGTAGCAGAAACTTAAGGTGGTCAAAAGCCACCAATGGGTAAGCGACCAATGGAATGACAAACTGAGGGTAAGGCTTAAGAAGCAGCATATGGACCAGGTTTGTCAACTGCTTCCTAGCTGCCCAGTGCCTCTTGTGGGAAGGGGTCTGGCCACCTGTTTTAGAATCACAGAATGGTTCAGGTTGGGAGGGACTTTATAGATCATCTCGTTACAACCCCCCTGCCATGGGCAGGGACAACTTCCATTAGACAAGATTGCTCATAGCCCCATCCAACCTGGCCTCAGACGCTTCCTGGGATGGGGAATTCCCTTCTCTGTGCCAGTACCTCACCACCTTCACAGGGAAGAATTTCTTCCTAACATCTTATTTAAATCTCTCCTGGCTTAGTTTAAAACAGGCATGGGTCAACACACAGCTTGACAGCCCTAGGTGGTCCATGATAGAGACTTTGGTAGGAATCTTGTCTGGAGTGCTGCCTAGTTTTGCTTCACTCCATTTCACTGGCACTTCCACAATCACGACCACTCAAAGTCCCACCGGTCACTGCCCCATATCCCACCACATCACACAGCTCAATTCAAAGCCCTTTAGGACCTGGCTCTGAAGACACCACAAGTACCCCCAACACACCTGCTGCTGAAATTCTCCCTGAATTCCAGCCATCATTTATGTACACTAATTAGTACTGTTTGGAACCCTTGAGAAAAGCATGGATAAATACTAAGAAACTACTTAATGCCCCAAAGCCTATAACATCTTGGCTTTAGCTAGTTTATGCTGTATCATAGTATCCAACTCGCAGTGCAGGGCACAAAAATAGCTTCCAGTGATATGATCACTTTGTTCTAATGGGCTAAATTCAGCCCTGAGGGGCTGTAGAAACTAATGGAGTTTGGCCCAACATGTAGTTAATGAGGATGGTCTATTTCAAGCCCATAAGGTACCACATTCTGCCACTACAGATTGGCTGGGAATAACTCACCTCTTCAGAGACACTGTATTCACTTGCAGCCCTGGCTATGTTTGCTCTAAATAGAGGCAGCAAAAATAGACATCAAAAACAAAAACATTTCTTTCAGACTCCAAATGCCTCTGGCTCTGATTTTGATCTTGCATGCAGTAGAAGCTCAAGCAAGTGGAGAGGTTTATTTCCCATTTGTGTCAGTAAAAATGGAATGGGCCCACTATGTTTAACACTGCTTTAGGATGCAGAACATTCAAGATGGTATCTAACAACTTAGAAATTGTTAATCTTGGTTCAACAAGGCTAACCTGTACTTCTTCCAATCTCTTCCTATGGATGATCTCTTTGCATCTTTTGATTTCTGTACCCACTTACTTTCCAACTTCCCTGCCCATACAGCCAGATTCACCTTGCCTTCTCAGGAGCTTCAGAATCAAACTCATCCAGCATGAGATTTCCAGTTCTGCAAGACCCTGTCCTCATCTCTACAATGCTTGTTCATCTAGCCAGAACAATATGTGTTAACCTGTCTGAAGGGGTGCATAAGCATGTTTTCTTGGAGTCTGAACTGCTGCTCCCTCCTTCTGCATCTCAGTCTTAGCCCCCAGCTTGAACTTGACCTTTAAGCCTTTGCTGCTGTTTGTTTGTTTTGAAACAGGGCACAACCATAGAGGCTCAAAATATACCCTCAGTTCCTGTATCCTGACTCTCCATCATGCCTTGTATTTTCCACAAACACTCTAAAAAAAGCAGAATGCTCCAGAAACTACTGAACTTCAACTCAAGTGGTGTCAGATCTTCCAAACAGTCTTGTCATTTTTAATGTGGATGATTTGTGTAAGAAATCTCCCTCTCCCTCTTACAACTTACCCTGGCTGTTCTCAGCTGAAGAGGAAACTGAGGAAGGGTCTCCCCGAATGTCTCTTTTGGCTTCCTCTTGGAGTGGACTAAACTGTACCAGGTATGTACATTTTATGGTTCAGAAGCCAAGTGCCACAGTCCAGCTGTGGCCATCGTATCAAAGTGCTCCAGCCTCCAGAAAAGGGTGACTCCATCCTAACTGCCTATGGGGAAAGATCCCTCATCCATGTCAACTTTGAAGCACCATCTGGAGACTGTTTGGGACAGCTCTAGGTAGCCTGGACCAAATTGTGCCAGGGCATAATTATTGTGTTAGAATTGTGCCAATTCTAACAATAGAAGACAAATTCTAAGGGCTCAAAACTGTTTCACCATTGTAGATACATACTTTAAAATCTTCCTATCAGTATAAAAAAGCAAAACAAACTATATCTTTTTTTTTTCCCAGATCACTTACTTTTACCTTATGAGGTGTTCTCCTTTCCCCAGAAGGAAAGAGAGGTGTTTACTGCTAAGGAAGACTGTGCTGGAGAGGAGCACATCCACCTCTTTCCATTGGGATAAGCTCCTGATTTCATTCCTATGGCTCATAAAACTTAACTCCCCAAACTTGTTGACTTTCAGCAAGACAGACAAGGGTGGGACTTGGGACTGTGAGTATGGGCTCACGTAGACTACAGCTCTGGAGATGAGGACTTTCCAAGGAGGAGAAAGAGCTCAGTGCCCAGCTCCCTTCCAACCCAAAGGCTCTGCCTGGTTCTTCCCCGACACAGACAGCACCTCCCAACACCATTCCACGTTCCAGCAAAGATGAATGGGGCGATAACCAATTTATTATGTTTGGTCTTTTACCACAACCAAACATAGTCCATTAATTACTTGGATCACAGAAAATAAAGAGCTGATTTGAGATTCTCGTCTGCTTAGTCATTTGTTAACTTCTGATAAAACTGAGCTTTGTCTTCTTATCTCCCTTTGCCAAACAGAGAGGCCAAGGCCAGCAAGTGAACCTCATCTTTCATACTACCCTCCTGATTCAATCAGTCACATATTGTAGTTGATCATTACATTTTCTAGATAATGGCTTGCCCTCTATTCTAGGATGTAAAAAATGTTGGGTGCACTAACCAGCTAATGGGAAGGAGGAGGAAATACAAAGCTCCACTGACACCACATCTTTGTTATCAATTTATTTGGTGTAAAACTGGCAGCAATTTCACAATTTATTTGGTCCCTAATCAGATGGAATAGTTTCTCTCTGGAACGAAAATAGTCTTCATCCTCAATATACATCCATTATACCTCATTCCACAGGGACCATTCTAATACAGAAGTTTCTCAATGAACAAACTTCACCATCTTATCTTTTATAATTATGATTTATGAATCCTCAAAAAATGAAGCTAATCTTTCTTGAGGGAGTTCTGACTTACTCCATTTCACAATTCGAGTTTAAGTCCTAGGCCTTACTCATGGATGCTCTGTGTTTCTTGGGAACTCTCTCTCTGAAATACAAACACATCAGGTCCATTTTTCTGGCTAATGCATCTGCTCACATCTGTCAGGCCTCCCATTTGGAGGACACTGGGACTTTCTTGGGAACCAGATGACATCTCTAGCCTACGCTCTTTAAAGTCACAATTTCTAATTTGTCACCACACCTAAGGGAAAATGGAAATTTTGAAAATTTTGAAAATCGACTTTAGAAACTTCACCATCCGTTCTGAAAATGTCAGCTTTGGGCTGATGCCCCCACGGTGGAAAGACCTGAGTTCACTTGGTAGCAGTGATAAAATTTAGCTCTCATTTTGAACAGCATAATTTTGCAGCCTATTTAATTATTCCCTGCAAACATTTCCTTTGGCTAAGGGTAGATTTACATGTATGCAACAGATCATGACCTTTCTCCCCCCTACCCCAAAGCTCTGGCACCACGTGTGTTTATGGCATTGTGCACACAGCAAGCAATCACCCTGCAAGACAGGAAGGCAACTCCGGAGAGTGAGTCGTTGCCAAGAGCAAAGAACTGGTTGGTTAAAGGGTGGTTAATGTTCTGAAATACTGAGTGGTTAACAACACGTCAAGTGGCTGTTGAGAGAATGCTCATATTTACTCAGAGGTCAATTATTCACTCATAAATTTATTGGTTTAATTTCCTTGTAGTCTATTTCCTCTATTACATATTCATAATCATCTTCTCATAAGTTCTCCTCCTACAGCTACTAATTATTCTCTATGTTCGCCACACACCCTTTTGTGCCATATAGATGGGGAATATTAATTTCCGTAGAGCAGAGATTTTTTTTTAATTAAAGCAATGTTCTTTAGAAATAAATGCAACAACCATCAATTAAATTCAACAAATAAGGAAAAGTCATTACACAAAAATGCCAATCAAGATGCTGAGCTGCAATTCAATTGACATCAATCACACTTCTGTTGTTCCAAAACGCTGATTTAATCAATGCGAAGTCCACAGGGCTTCAGTAAGGGAACCATTCTCACACATTACTTTTTATTTCTCTGGAAGATGCAGTCACCAGCTCTGTACCTGGGGCAATCAAACATCATCTCATCTGCTCTGGGAAAAGGTGTGCAAAAGGTCTGCTCCATGCTCTGGGCATCCGAGAAATCAACACAGGACACATCTCAGGCTCTGCACAGTATCTTCATTCCTCCATGTGAACAAGAGCAGGTACAAACAACGGAAATATTTGAAATATTTCACTGAAAATAAGGGCTCACATTCTTTGGGGACTCTGGACTATTTACTTCTGTGGGAGACAATCAAGTGTCACTCCTTTTTCAATGAGGATCTTCCAAGATGCACAAGCCTTTTAAGGTCTGCGAGGGAGTGTTTCTGCATAAACACTTCTCTGTCATGCTTAACCAAAGTAGTCAAGAGGGAAGAACATGGTCAGTAAGAAACTAGAACTAGATTAAGAAAAGTAGTCTGGTGCACCTTAAAAAATTTAAGGGAACAGCGTAAGAAACTTGCAACTCCCTAACTGGTTATCATTGAGTATTTATTTAATACAGCTACATGTTACACAGACTGAGCGGTTACACACAGTCATTCATACTGTAGTTACACAGAACAACAAAAAAAACATAACGAGCTCCTTGCCAATTGTGTTTGGCCCCGAGCTAGAAAAACTTCTGCAGTAGAGCAGCCTCTTGGTCCAGAGGCTGGATTGTGTCCTGGAGCTATCTCATAGATCTGTTTTCCAGAATCGCAGCCAGACGCACACAACTCCCATTAAAGTAATTGATTGCTCTGTGAGCTTAATACTTCAATATCCCGGGATCTATAGATTACAGCACAATGCGCTGCATCGTAATATATGGCAAATTGCACTGAAGTCACCTGGCACTGGCTAAGTAAAGACCAAAGAGAAGATGGATATCAGAGTCCAGGAAGAGGCACGAGGGATATGTTAGAAGCCAGTAGCCAGCTGTGAAGAGTTTAACCCGTCTACGATATTTCTGTGAGGGCTGCAAGCAGAAAATCCCATCCCATTATCTCCAGAGAGGGAAGAGGGATCGTGAAGAGAAAAGGGTGAATTATTAAAGGATAGGCCAAGTATGACTGAGAGCTTATTAAAAAGGGAGGAGGATGGGTAAGAGGAGAAACAGCTTGCTAGGCTGGTTCTATTAAAATCTAAGGCCAGATCCTCTGTGTAAATTAGCATAGCTCCATTGACTCGGGTCGACTGGTTGACTTCTCTGGCTTTATGGCAGTTTACCAGCTGACATTTTAGCCCATTAACTTGAAGCATTGCATGTTTTCCTGGGAGCTTGGTCTTTGTTCTGCCCCCCACTCTCTTTTTTTCTGCCAGAACTGACAAAATCCTTCAGCTGAAACATCTGAGGAACGACACCTCATCAAAGATGGACGTTTCCATGGAAATATCTGTTTCAGATGAAATTTTTTGAGTCTTTCACAGATAAAATATAAATAACTGGTTGGACAAGTTTTCAATAAATCAAAATAGAAACTTTGCTGGAAAAGCTGAAATGTTGTTTGGGTTGCATTTTCCCTCTGTTTTCTCAAACGAAGAACATACAATGCCTGAAGAAAAGAAATGGCCAAAATGAAAATTTTCTGAGAACTTCCAAGAGGAGACGAAACCCTGTTTTGGGTTATTCCCCCATAGATGCCTGCATTTATACCCCTGAGGGCAAAAAGAGATGATGAAGAGCTGACAGCAGTGAATGCAAGGCAGAGAAGGGAGAGGGAGAGATAAGCACTCCTGTTTTTTCTCTGGATGAGAGCCTTTCCTTTTTTCTCCCTCTTTTCCCTGCTCCTTCCCTTCCCACTCCTTGCAGCTAGTGCATCAAAACGTAATCTGGTGAAAAAAAACGCAGAGCAAGCTCTGCCTCCCCTGCACCAGACGTTGCTGATAGAGAGATCCTCTGACATGGATCCAGAGGGTTTTTTCTTCCTCATTTTGAACCCTGATTCACCCACACAAAAAGACCGACATTTAATCGTACGGGGAAATACATTCCAGGGGTGAAACTGCCGTGGCTGCTTCCCAAAATATGATCGCAAGGAAGAAGAACTGGTTATGGAAGATATGCCCTGAAAACCATTTCAGAAATGAATATGTAAAATAAAATAGAGAGCTCTGTTCAAACACACAGAGGAGCCTGACCGCAATGGAAGTTGGTAACTACATCCCTCAGAGTCTCATGGGGAGTTTCAACCCAAGAATATTAGAGGAGTAGGAATGGTATCGAGGATCCTGGACATATCCCAACACCTCCACATCTGCTGGTAGTCCCATACTCCAAAACAGCACCGGGGAACCATTCCTGGGGGTCTTAACCTGATACATGCAGTGACAGCCAAGGCTCTGATTTACAATGCCAAGAGATTATCAGAGATACAAGACTCAGCTGAGTATTTCCATGGCTTTACCTTACATCAACTGCCCACAAAGCTCTCCATTGATGAAATCATAGAGACTTAGAATCATAGAATGGTTTGGGTGGGAAGAGATCTTAAAGATCATCTCATTCCAACCCCCTGCCAAGGGCAGGGACACCTTCCACTAGACCAGGTTGCCTTAAGTCCTGTCCAACCTGGTCCCAAATACTTCCTGGGATGGGGAGTCCACAACTTCTCTGGGTAACCTGTGCCAGGGCCTCACCATCCTCACAGGGAAGAATTTCTTCCTAATATTTAACCTAAACCTGTTCTCTTTTAGTTTTAAACCACTTCCCCTTGCCCCATCACTATCTGCTCATGTAAAAAATGTTCCAACTTATTCAATCCCTGTTTCTGCAAATGAAGTACCAGCTTCCTTGGCACAATTCAGAATACCAAAAAAATTAAGAAGCCTCCTACTACTGGGGAAGAGTTTGAGCTACCAGCTGCTTTGAACATTTGTAGAGCAATACTTGGGGACTGGGTTGCAATTACACTGCTATATTCCACTTTCCAGCAGCCTGAAGTATGTTTGGCAATATACAGGAGAGAACTGCTGTTGGTGTGAAACACCAACCAGAACAGGGCCTAATCCCACACATGGATGAATATGGTCATGACATTTTACTGCCGTGCATGGGGTCCCATAAAGAATATGTTCCTCGACTTACTTCTCCCACATAAAGAATAAAAGATATGTTTAAGTCAGTGCTTAGCTTTAGGCAGTGCTTAGCTGCTGACCAGCATGGAAATCCCATCTGGAAAAGACATGCAGATTCGTCATCACTGCCAAAGTAGTTTTCTACAGCAAGTGCTAATGCAAAATGAGACAAGAACTACTTATTTTGGTGCAGGCAAACTTCAGCTTTTTCCATGAGCCTGTTGGGTGAGGTCAGCCAGATTAAAAGGAAAAAAAAAGGTTTGTTAAACTATAAATGCAATTAAAACCAAAGAGGGTGCACTGGGGGTAGGTGTTATTCAGAGTGTTTGAGGAGGTGCCAGAATCTGGATCTGAATAGTTTTGATTAACAAACCTGGGTCTGAATTGCTAGAGAACTGTTCATTTCGTTAAGCCATTATTCATGGCCTGTGACTGGTCATAAGTAATGTTCTGCATCCTGATGAGAGGATTGAAGCTTACGCTGGCATGATGAATGCCTGACAGCAGATAATGAATAGTGTACTTCCCTCACAATTCACAAATGCTCCGGGGTTTCTGAATTGTAAACTACCAGGCCAACTCACTGAACAAGTACATTGAAATAACATTCCCAAAAGCAGCAGGATTTCAGCTCTTTCTCTATGGAATAGAGTTTAATTTCCTTAAATCAAAGCAGTACAGGTCAAGCAGGTGTCCTAGAGCTGCTTGTTGGTTTTGTCTCAGGCCCAGGCACTCTGCAAATACAAACCAACCCCTGAGCCACAAATCCCTCCTCAGGGAGAGAGCTGGGGGTTGCCCGCCAGGTTAAAACCCAACTCTCCCCAAAAATACCATCCCTCCTTGACTCCACCAGTTCCACTTGTAGCTGGAGCTGTTTAAATACTTGCAAACAACAACCCCCATGGCCACATAAATAGCAGCCAATGGAAGCCCAAGTAATTCATTTATCAGTATATTGGCCAGCGGACTGTCTTAATTACTTAACTATTCTGGTAAAAGCTAATGCATAAAGAACTTAAACAGTGCGTGGATCTTGCACAGGGCCTTAGCCAAGGGGAAAATTCAGGCTGTTCAAGGTCTCCCCTGCATGCAGATGGGATGGAGAATGTTCCTGCTGCATGGAGCTGTGGGATGACAGGCCAGGAGCAGAGCATTACAAGGGATGCTTGGACCAACACACTGCCCAACTGTTTTCCAGGTTTATCACAGTCTCTAAATACCAGTTTGACTTGTACCCAGTCATAAATATACCCCCAACTGAACATAACACAAGCATGCAAGGAAAATATTTTGTTTACTGACCCAAGGGAAAGTGAAATGCAGGATAGCTGTCCAGTGAAGCCTGGAGAAACTCACCTGGGAACATGAAAAGGCACATGCTGCTGCTGAACACTTGGCAGACAACCATGTGTAGAACACTTTACCCACAGCGGACGAGGAAAAAACTGTTTGGCTTGAGATATTTGTACTTCACAGGATGATCTCTCAACCAAGCTGAAGAAGCAATTAATTGAATTAACAGGGCATATCAGCCTCTGGAGCACTCAACACTCTGTTGCTGTGGCAGGCCTGCTGCCCACACGTCTTCATCTGAGAGCACTGCACCTCTTTGCTTCCACTCCAGCAACGTCTTTGCTGTGCATGACAGCCATGGCACTCATTAAGCTGGTGGCTTGGGACAGGCTTTAGGTTGGGAATGGCTTCCATGAGAATCTCAGTTCAGCGGGATCCTGCTGGGATGGCGAATCCAAAAATAAACAAGCAGAGGCTTCCCACTGACCCACTGACCCAGCATCGGTTACGTTTTCACACTTGGCACCTTGCTAACAAACGATTGCTCTGTGGTTGCATGAGGCGATCGTGCACGCTCCGTGAGCCCTTTGTGCCTGCTCACAGCGCTGAGCTCCCGCATCCCACGGACCCACCCCGGGCTTCTCTTCCTGATGGCTGGAGGATAGGACCAGGAATTATGGACATTGCCTATCTTCCAGGAGGAGTACACAATTTATCCCTGTGCCTTTAACAGGTTGATTTTCCAGCTCTTAAAGGGTAGCTTCAATGTCAGACAGGAGAGGGAGCAGTCTGGGTAGTCCCAACCCTGCCAGAAATTGCCTGTGTAATTGCAGTTGAATTATTCTTTCTATGCTTCGGTTTTCCACAGGAAATTATATTTCCTTTGACACTTAAAACTCTAGATCTTTATGCTGCCGGTCACTTCCTACTACTTTTTGTACAGAACCCAGCACAATGAGACTAGTTTTGACAAGATTACTTAATTTTCTTGACCTCACAATCAAATATTTTTATTAAGCTCAATTTCATCCTGGTTGTCCTACATAAGTGCTTCTTCCTGATGCTTAGACACTTCTGTTATTTGTAGATATTTATCAGGGAACATTTTTCATGGCCCTTTTTTACTGGAATACAAATTCTACAGTGAAAAGTGTAGAATATTACTCCAAACTATTGGTGGGTGGCCAGTGCCTCTGGCTTTGGGAATCACCACAAACCAGTCAAGCAGCAGCACCTGTGCTGCTTTACATATTCAGGAAAGCAAAGTTATATGGAGCTCCTGGTGTATTCAGAACTGGACTCCTTTTTATTACACAGACAGCAAAAGAGGCAACTGGAGAAGACAAAAATACTATTCCCAAGCACAGACACAGAACTGCTTTAAATCACCTCTGCTTTTCCAATATCCAAATTTCCTTCTCCCAACAAAGGTCACCAGGTTTCTTTGCAGCTCTCCAGCAACCAGGTGCTAAAGACCACCCCACATTTGAAATTCTGAGGGGAAAGGCACTAGGATTGAAATGTCAAGAGTTGTTAGGAGCTTTTCTTCAATGATTTCCTATTTCCTAGTCTTTCTGTGGTCCATTTTCCTTTCCTCTGCCTTACCATTTCCTCCATCTACACTTTCCCGTCATAGCTTGTGTATGGAATTCACAGATGCCTTTCATAAATCTGTCCTCTTTCCTTCACTCAAACCTCCCCACTTTGACTCTGATTCCTCTACTTCCACCCACACAGGCCACACCACAGCATGAAAAATGCTCTCTCACATTCCTGACACTCTCAGGTTCCACTAGCAGCCACATGAATGAAATTTCAACGAGACAAATGGTCTGAGTGGAAGCATCATAGCTCCAAAGGCTTCAAAGAGTGCTTGTGGTTTCCATGACAGCATTTTTTGTGGTAGTCACTCACTGCTAGTAGGGTCTAGTATCAGCCTTAACCAACCAAGCCACTTCACTTTCCACAGCCAGCCCATAATTAAAAAAGGCCAGTAGACTCTCGATGATGATGCAATGATGTGTTCTCAGGTGCTTCTCTAGGCATGAGGCCAAAAGCTAAGTTACCATTTATGCAATTTGAAATGAAAGGCACGGAATTAGGCAGTGACTAGAATTCCTCATTGCAATTCTTAATCGTTTTGACTTTATTTTTCCAGCAGTCAGCAGGTTTTTCCTGTGAGGAGCCCTTTAAAAAATAAATTAGATGGCTACTTACCATGACTATCAGTTGACTCAGATGACAGGACATTGCACTTACAAGACCTTTCGTGTTCCTCACTCCTCCTTTTCTGTTTCTCAATTAGGCCAGATTCTACTGCCTTCATTCATACTATTGCTCTATTCCATAGCTCACACTAATGATTTCAGCAGCGACTCCTGGAATAAATTACCGCTCCCGTGTGCCAAGATGACCTGAAGTCCTTGCCGAGGGCTGTTTCAGGCCTTTGTCATGACTTTCTTATCCCGTTTCATCCTCCACAAAGCCAGGTCTTTCTCACAGCTCATCAGCTGGTTCCCCCAGAACTGGTAGACAAATACCTTCCCATGTTTACTGTGCCTCATGGGAAACCACAAGTGTGTCACTAACGTGGCGTGTATAGACTATTGCTCTTATTAACTCAGCAACCCCATCATTCACCTATCAGTAAGAAGGCATTTGTTGTCCTGTTTCATATGTGACAATGGTCAATGCCTCACTGAATCAGGTATTACACCAACATTTCCCACATTTGGGGGATAAAACACACATTTCTAAGAATGGGTATCAACATTTGAAATAAGAAATCTGAACATTTGGAAGTATTTTAAAAATATGAACCTCTAAGAGTTATGAAAACATTGTGGACCTACCCTATTTCCCTCCAGTGAAAGTCCAGCCAATCCCTTTCAAGTGCTGTGAAATCCTCACTGGAGCTGGTGCACGAGGTAGAGCTTAGTTATGAAGCCTCTTACAGAGCAGTTGGAATGTTTGTAAGTATAAATCATAGAGCAAAATCAATTGCTTCCGAATCATGTCTCAGAAAGCATTACCAAGAGCACGCACGAAGTCAAATCCCCAAAAGATAGGGAATGCCAGAGTTAAGATGATCATGACCTAGACTGGAAAGGACAAGCTGCTACACTTGATGCTACGTAGCCTCAGGGGAATGTGCAGTAACTGGTTACCCCAGTGCCCTATAAAATCTACTCTCAGGCTTTCCACGGTTGCTATTAATAGGAGTCATAAACAGCCACAGAACCATAACACGAGATTAGCTGTTGTTATATCTGTTTCACAGATAAACTCTCTGTCAACCAGTGAAACTGAAATGGAAACCAAGCCTCTACAGCCAAATTGGCAGGAATGCTGCAGCAGGATACTGGAGAACAGTGCTCACAATGGGTAACCAGATAAGGGCAAAGCCAACTTTTATCCTGTTCCACTCTTGTGTTCAAGTGAAAGAGCAAAACAATCAAAAGTGAAGCCTTGCTACTGTTGACATGTCCCACATCTCATCTCTCACCAATATCAAAAGGTTGTAGAATCACGGAATGGTTTGGGCTGGAAGAAACCTTTAAAAGTCACCTAGTCCAACCCACTTGCCATGGGCAGAGACATCTTCAACCAGATCAGGTTGCTCAGAGCCCCATCCAAACTGACCTTGAATGTTTCCAGGGATGGGGCACCCACCACCTCTCTGTAGCATGGATATTGTCTAAGGCTGCAGAAAAAGAAGCAGTTGCACTACCTGAGGTTGCTGTTGCCTCCTAAATGGTTGGGGTTTGGCCCCATGCTATTGCTTCTGGAGTTTGAAAGATCCAGAGTAAACCCTGATCTGGTCTAAGACAAATCATTTGGGCTAAAGAATTTAACTTGTTGCCTTCAGTCACCTGGGTTTGCCTGAAAGGGAGCTTTGTTACAAATGTCTCTACCACTGATTCCTGGTGGCAGCTCCTCTCCAGCTCTAAGAGGTTGAGGAGCACCTTAGGGCAGCAGCAGACTCTTTAAACTTGACCAGATGAAGTAGAAGATGCAACAGACACATGAATGGGAAACTTCACCAGCCTTTGACAAGGCTGGAACATGATTTGGTTGCTTGCTAAAAAAACCAAAAGAGCAGGCTGCCTTGCAAAGGTGTAGCATTTGCAGTTAGGTAGAACTGGATATGTCACTTGTAGGTCACCTGGTGATGAGCCCTCAGAGCCACGGGTCACCAGCTGCATTCAACCCAGAACCAAAATTACGGCCAGGCATCTTAATTATATGCTTGCCTTCCTCTGGGTCGAATGCTTTTCAGGCATCGTTTCTTCTGTGGGTGTCTGACATCTGGCACAATCAGGCTTCATCTTAGCTGGGTTCCTTAATCAAAGTTTCTGGATTAGGAGTGGACAGAAATTTGGTGTTAAACATAATTCGTTAACGTTAGTAAAAAACCCATTCACCTTGTCTTCAGCACTAATTTAGCCCAAGGTAAGGACCTGCATTTTCTATCCTGTGCACAGCAAAAATCCCAGGAGAATAAAAAACCCAGAAGAACTCATAATTTGCAGCATTACTTTTTCCCCAAAAACCTTCACAGAGAGAAAGAAGAGAGACAATTTCTGTTGCAGTACTTGAAAGCCAGTTTCATGACTCTTTCTCAGATTGATAGTAATACTGACTCCACCCAAACAACTCAGCCTGAAACAGAAAACTCATAATGTTAAAGTTCAGGACAGTTACAGTTGACTGAAAAAGGGACTGGGAATGGAAATTGCTGTACAACTGCTACGTTATGACTTGCTGCCAGATCTGGAGATAAAACTAAAAGCAGCCATTTTCTTCTGATTGATTTGGTTCTCTCTAATGTGGAATGACAATAGTAACATCTAAATGATAGCACTGCTTGGAGTTCTCTCATTTTTTTTTTTTTCCAGAGGAATAAATACATTGTATTCAAAGGCACAAAATCCTTGGAATTCACAGCACTCAGTGAAAGCAAAAGTGATCAAAAAAGCACTAGTTTAATAAATTCTGATACGCACATATGTTCCAACAGGGAGTACACTGGGTTTTACTTGGGTAAAAGCAGGGTCCCAGCACATTTCATGCTCGACTGTTTTCTCATCAGAATCTCTTCTGTCATAGCAAATAGGTCACTGTGTGGAAATAGCAGCCACATTCTGAGTAGATTGAGTTAACTTTATGAATGTATCATAAAATGGGAACTTCATAACTTCCTATTGACACTGTTTTACTGTTGCAATTTACCATTCTAATGGCACTATTTAGGAAACAATGAGTGAGCTGCAATGAGATAATTAAGGAATAATGTCCATTACTTCAAAGTATACAAAGCAGTAAACAGCTGCCAAAAGTGATTAATAGCCGAGATGAAGTTAAGACATTTAATCAATCTAATAAACCATTTATTGCAAGAATATAGCCGCTTACACTAACTATGAGACATTTATCTTATTGATACAAACTGCAGCATTTTCCTTTCTTTAGGATGTAATATCACGAGACCTTGATTGTTCTCCCATTAAAGTCAAGGATAAAACTCCCATTGTGGGCCCAGGGTCAAGACTTCACAGAGCTGATACCAATGAAAATAAATGCTTCCTTTTAATGTAGAACAGTTCTGCTAAAAACATTCCTCCCCCCATTATAAAACATCCTGTGGCATTGAGAGAGGGACACATTTTAGTAGCAAGGACAAATGTCAGAAGTCATGATGAAAACCTGGATCTCCTATTAGCTGGTGCTGCAATTCCCTGCTAAGTACTGTTTTGTCTGTACCTCCACCTCTGATCTGTGACAGGGAGATGGAACCATTCCCTTGTTCCATGGGATTATTTAGGATTTAGCTCATGTAGCATACAAAGAAACATAGATAGAAGATACTGTACACACTTCAGAGTGTTCCTAAAGTAAGAAGGGAAAGGATACAACATGATTCTGTAACATCTATCTCATAACTGGCACAGGAATGGGAGTGGTGGGGGTGGGAGAGGCTGATCCCACGCCCAGGGGAAGGGACGTGTTTCAGAGGTTACAGCAGCACTGCCAGGACAAGAACAGCTGCGCTTCCTCAGCTTCCATTCTGATTCCCGCTGCCCTGCAAGAGTGTGGACTTCCTACAGCTCCTCGTGTGCTATCAGTATCCTGCTTTTTTGTTCTCCACCTTAGGCTGGAGGAGTGAGGGAGCTGCATGGCAGCAGCAAAGGGACAAGCACGGGGAGAGAGAGCCCCTCTCGGCATGTCTTCTCACTCTACTTCCCCCTTATATATCACCACAAACAGCAGTTCCCCCTCTAAACTGAAGCAAATACTGAATTCCTGACTAAGATGAACACACAGAGAGCTGTTTGACTGGAGTTTTACGACATGAGTTGCAGAAACAACCTTACCAGCATTAAAATCATACCTACCACATTGGCTCGAGGTGAACATTGTATTTGTCAAGTCTTGCAAAACGTGCTTTTCATCAGACAAGACGTTTCTGTCTCCTCATCCCTGCATAGAAAAGAGGCATTGGAACACATGTTCTCCCACCACACATTACAATTCCCCTTTCCCTGCAAAGAATTGGAAGGTGTTCTTAGTGCTGGATGACTCCTGAACTTGCTCTGAAGCAATTCTTTTGTCTTAATGGTAGCAGGAAGCTTCTTTGGTTTTACCCAAACATAAATATTGATACAGAAACTCATACCAGATAATAACAGAGGTATGAATCTATTGTTTCAGCAAAAGCTCCTATGCAAATGAACCCTCAGATAATTAAAACTGCCTCCAGTGCCTGGGCGGGTAAAAGATCAAGCACTTGCTGGGTTACAACATAACCAGTGCTGTGATAAAGCTGCCTAATAGCTCAGGAGCTGCAGCTCCCAGCCTTCACAGGCAGCAGGGCTAATTCCACCAGCCAACATGTACCAACTGCTGTTCATCTGTGCCCGATCCAGCCTGCGAGGGACTGTTTGTAACTGCAAGACTCTTGTCTGGAGAAGCCAAAGCCAAGGAGCAGGTTGGAACTCGCACAGCTGGATGCAATGCAAGCAGTGGCATCGCGCTCACTCCCCGTGCAAGTGTTTGTCATAAGAGCAGGACGGGAAAACCTAAAATACAAGTCCCAGAAACCTGCAATACAGGTATCTCTGCCTGTACTGCTCTTTAGGGAGTGTTAGTTTTGGAGACAGAACGCACAGGTAGATTTGGAATGACTTCTTCTACATTGAAAAAAACGCAGTGATTTGAAGACTCACAGCAAAATGTTTCAATCTGTTGATTGCAGGAATGAAACAAGGCCCCCGAGCTGTTAAGTCATTTTCTCTAGAAACTGGATGTGGCACTGCTGCAGAGCAGAGATTCCTCAAGGCTGGGCCCATAGTGTTTTTCACAGTGGGGAAGAGCTGCAACAAAAACAGCCTCTTAAATTGCTGGAATTAAACACAATGGTCATTTCTGCAACCCAGCTTGGCAGCTGAAATGGATCACAGAATCCCAGAATGGCTTGGGTTGGGAAGGGACCTAAAGATCATGTAGTTCAAACCCCCTGCCATAGGCAGGGACACCTGCCATTACCCCAGGTTACTCCAAGCCCCATCCAACCCGACCTTGGACACTCCCAGGGATGGGGAGTCAATGCCATGTTAAGTAAAACTGCTCATAGATAAATTTATATATATTTTTTTAAATGCAGATGGTCAGTAGGTTCCTCTTTCAGCAAAAGGAAGGTAGTTGTAACCAATATTACTAAAATTCATTTTGCCTGGGTCTATGCTAGCTACAGAAGGATTTTCCCCATTTATTTAATTAAATTTAAAATTATATCTGCCCTTAGTGTAGCAAGGTTACAACAGAGGCTTGAATATACGTTAGATTTTTTTTTTCTAGGAGACAAAGGAGGTTACAATTCTTTATTTATATTAAATACACCACCATGCTTTTTAAAGGTTTTCTCTTGGTTTTACACTCTGGCAGCCCCACATACGAGCCATTATTTGGGGTGGGTTTCCCCATGTACCTTCCCCACCATCGGGCCCAAGGCCCTAAGGCTAATGGCAGGTACCAAGGAGGGTGGGAGCAGGGCAGGTACACCACAGTTTATGTCCTCACGTACCAGCAAACAGCAGTGCTGGGAATTCCTGGAGAGCCAGACATGCCTTTTAGGAAAAACACAGAGGGTATTTGCTCTGAGAGAAGCAGCCAAACCTGCTATCTGTACCTTCGCAGTACAGGAGCAACATGGAGCTCCTGGAGTGGGTCCAGCAGAGGCTACAAGGAAGATTAAGGGACTGGAGCATCTCTCTTATGAAGAAAAGCTGAGGGAGCTGGGGCTGTTCAGCCTTGAGAGGAGACACTGAGAGGGGACCTCACCAATGTCTGTCAGTGCCTGCAGGGAGGGCTCAGAGCAGGAACCAAGTGCTGCTCCATGAGGTCCAGCAAAGGGACAGGAGGAACGGGCAGTAACTGATCCCAGGAAGCTCCACCCGGACATGAGGAAGAACTTCTTCCCTGTGCAGTGACTGAGCCCTGAAGAGACTGCCCAGAGAGGGTGTGGAGTCTCCTCCCTGGGAGTATTCCAGAACCGTCTGGACACAATCCTCTGCTGTGTTCTGTGAGATGGCCCTGCTGGGGTCTTCCCCAGCTGGAACAGGGCCATGGGACCAGATGAGCCACTATGGTCCCTTCCAACCTGTGTGATTCTGTGATTTGAGCTGCACGCTCGCTTCCTAAAGGAGACACCTTACAGTCATCTGTAAAAATACTTCACTCCACATTGTCTTCTAATCAGATGGTTTATACCTGTCCATGAAGCCATTAACATTTTGGTCCAGAGAAGGCCAACGGAGCTGGGAATGGGTCAGGAGCACCAGGAGCAGCTGAGGGAGCTGGGAAAGGGGCTCAGCCTGGAGCAAAGGAGGCTCAGGGGGGCCCTTGTGGCTCTGCACAACTCCCTGACAGGAGGGGGCAGCTGGGGGGGGTCGGGCTCTGCTCCCAGGGAACAGGAACAGGATGGGAGGGAACGGCCTCGCATTGTGCCAGGGGAGATTTA
>VZRR01000046.1:268204-358957 GCA_013398015.1 Oreocharis arfaki | reverse complement strand
GCTCCCCCCACCACCCCCCCTCCGCGCACACAAGCCTGCCTCTGAGAGGGAAATAGCCAGGTGGAATCTCACTCTGTTTCCATGGACAACCCGTCCATTATCACCCAGGTGACTAACCCCAAAGAGGAGGAGATCCTGTCCTGCACTCAGGATAAAGGTGAGCTGCTTTCTCTCTTTCTCCATGATTTTTTTTTTCCCCCCTGTGTTTAAAAATGCACGTAGTAACAACTCGCATTCTTCAGTGACCGTATAATCCTCTCTAGGCTGTTGGGGATAGAGGAGAGCTTGTTGGGTTTGGGCTGTTTTTTTGGTTTTTTTTTTTTTTTGGGAATAATTAATTTTTACNTTGTGGGATGAAGGTATTTGCATGGAGGTCTCTGAAATGGTTTGCTGGATACAGCTGAGAACTTGTTGAAAGTGTTTAAATACCGAATTTCATCAGCCATTTAAATAAAATACTCTTGTTCCCCGAGGTTCGGGGAGGTAACTTTGTAAGGTGGTCACTGTGCAGTTAGTGCCCTGCTCCAGGGAAGGGATACCTGTGCTGGGTGTGTTGGA
The DNA here is from genome assembly GCA_013398015.1 of Oreocharis arfaki. Classification (NCBI taxonomy): domain Eukaryota; kingdom Metazoa; phylum Chordata; class Aves; order Passeriformes; family Paramythiidae; genus Oreocharis; species Oreocharis arfaki. Next base: position 358,399 of record VZRR01000046.1, on the reverse strand, counting down.
AGGTTTTGAAATAAACGCTGGAAAGATTTTTAAATCTTTTCCCCTCTCTCTCTTTTTTTTTTTTTTTTTTTTTAAAGAAAACAATTTCCAGATTTCTTTCCTATATTCCTCCCTGCCTCACACTTCAGAATCTGTGCAGGTTTCAGGTTTGTTGGAGGTTACTTGTGCTTCTCAGAAAGAGACACGGGCTACTTGTAAAAGCGGGCTCTATTTGCTCCCTAGATAAATAGTTGTTGCTTGCGTAAGGCATCACACTTGGATTGGGTTTTGCTCCCAAATGAGATGAATCCAGCCTGGCTGAAAGAGCTGCTTCCCTCCAAAGTCTGGATGTTGACGAGTGCACTTAACCTTGTTTGCTTTCGGAAGCTTGGAGCAGTCTTGGGGCTGTAAGTGGTTGTGTCCTTGTGTCTGGTGGTGAGCAGGAGGGTTCAGGTTCTGGGGGCTTGTTCACAGGTTTGGGAAGTTATTTGGATGTCAGTTTTATGCTTTGTTGCGGGAAGTACTGCTAAATAGGGGGGAAAGGGCAGAAATTAGAAATAAAGAGTTCCCTGGTAGGTACGGTCAGATCTGAGTGCTCTTCTGAAAATGGTATGTTGATATATTTCCCCCTGAAATGGATGGGTTTAGTGCCCAAAAAGCTTCCATCTTGTGGTGGCTCGTCTTGGAAATAGTGAGGGGTCCCAGATTTTTGGAGAAGTTGCTCCCAGTTACTTTTGACTGTAAGGCCATACGTGAAATCTCTGTCTTCTTGCTTCACCAGTGCTGATTGCAGAAGTATAGAGGTAGATTAAAAAAAACCAGATTTAGTGGGTGTTTGAACAAAAAATTACTTATTTGCAGCATAGGAGTGTTCATGTAACTCTTCAGTTCCTTTTGCTTGTGGGGTGTTACTTCTACCATGGGGCCTGGTTTGTTTGGCTCAAGAGATTTCTGATGCTTTCCTCTGTTTTGGCAATGTGGGATGTGGGGTATTGACAGTGAATAAGGTGCTGTGCTCTGCCTGCCATGCCTCCCTAAAACCTGCTTTGGGGTAGACATGTGTGATACTGTGCTCAGTTGTTGTGGTTTTAATGACCTATATTATTGTATGCAGTCTTCGTTAATATCCGTAGCAGCTGGTTGAAATTTTAGTGTAAAAAAGCCAGTTGAGACAAGCAGAGGAAGATTTGACAGCTCGGAAGAAGAGTAGGCATCCACATCAAACAAGTGGCTTCAGAGTCCTCGGCAGAGCGAGCAAAAATATGCATCTAACTTGCATAACTCTGCAGTAACTTGCATAATGTGCATTGTGTTCCTGCTATTGGTTTGTCTTTGGCGGAAAATCATGATGGTCTTCGCAGAGAAGGAGCTTTTCAGGCTTCGTGTTGTGCTAGCAGGGCTGGGCTGGGGGAGAGGGGAAGGAGGGGAGCTGGAGTTGGAGATGAGGAAACTCCAGCGTCATCTTCGAACAGGAGGTGAATTCTCTTTTTTTTTTTTCGGGTTTTTGTGGGGTTTTTTTCGTTGTTTTTTTTGGGTTTTTTTAATGTGGTTACAGTACATGCGTCGGATCAACGATGAGCTCTGTGGTGAGACTTTCAAATCACTCCAGAGCAACTTTTGCAGCAGGAGAACTGCGGGTCTGTCCGTCCTGGGCTCTGGAAGGAGAGTGCTGCTTGCTCCAAGCTCTTCCACTACAGGTTTTCCCAGTGCTGGAGGTACGGAGCTTGTGGAAACCCGTTGCTCTACCTGCCTCCGTGGCGTGGCTGCACATCGAGTCACCCAATTTTCTGTCAGATTTCTGAGCGGTTTCAGCAGAGCCTTTAGGTCCGGTGAGCTGTGAGAGAGAGCCCGGAGCGGAGATAGGGAATCCAGATAAGGCTCCTAGCAGGAGGCTGGTGCTAGGTGAGTCCTTGCTGCTAATTCAGGTTGGGCTGAGTGTGTTGGTACAAAATGGCTCACAAATATGTTAAGGCATAATGAATTAACTCTTTGTTTCATGAAATCCAGAATCAGCTGAGCCTGAATTCTGGAATTTTGTGGCACGGTGAAATACAGCAGCGCTGCACTGTATGAGCCGAGGCTGTCCTGTTTAATGAAAAGCTGGTTTTTTTCCTCTGAGTTTAGCGTTTGGCTGCAGAAATAAATTCCAGGGTACTAAGTGGCGTGTGGTGGCTGTTGGAATCAGGGTTTTCTTAGGGTTTTTTGAGACGCTGTGTTGGTATTTCTTGTGGAAAAAAATGAATTTATTTTCCTGTTGTTAAGCTGGAGAGAGGCAGCTCCACAGTAACTGAGCAGCTGCTAAATAATGCATGTGTATACCTTCAAGGTTTTGATTTTTTTCCCAAGATTTTTTTTTAAGCTTTTAATCCGATGTGAGACCAGCATTTAGCTTGAATTATTTTTTTTAAATGTATTTATGTTGTAAAAGGAATTCGATGGGTAGTACAAGCTTATGCCAAATGTCTTCTGTGTGAGGGAGCAAGGCTGGCTAGAAACAGAGCTGCTTCTCTGGTCCTGGGGCAGTTATGTTTTTAGGTAAATACTGTGCTTTACAAATAAAAATGCTCGAGCGTTTTCTTGCTAGTCCAGGTGTGTTAAAGAATACCTTTTGAGATAACTGAAGCTGTGGCAACTTGTTAAGGGGGAGCTTATAAACGCTAAGAGAGATTTGTTAATGTTTGTTTTTTTAACAAATAGCAAAAAATTTCGAAGGTGGAAAAAAAACAGGTCTTGGTATGTGAACCATTCCCTAATATGTTGCCACATGGTGGTGCACTGGATTTAGTTGTCCGTCAGAATGAGAGCTGAGCATGGAAGGTTTGCTACAATCATATTTTATTATTATTACTATTGTAATGTTCTCAAATGCCTGTGGTGTTCATGCTGCTGGAGGATTTTGGTCCCTGTCTATGTTGTTAAATTAGTTCTGGGAAATAAAAACTTAATTTCTCCCAACGGGAAGTGATACATACATGCCTGGAAATACTTTGAACACTAAATTCACGGAGAATTCAATTCTCTGTTAAAGTAACAAAAATAGTAGTTCTTCACAGAAATATTTTTTGTTGTAGTCATCTGGCATTTCTGGAAATTGGGAACATGAACAAACTTAGAACTAAAATGGAGAGCTAAGTATGTGAAAAGAGGTTTGTTTTATCAGGGGTAAATGTGAGCAACTAAGAAAAAATATAAATTAAAAATATGAAGAAATACTGGAAATCTGTATCTCTATAAAGCAGTACAGATAAAACCAATGGGTTATTTTATTTTTTTATTGTTATTAATTCTTATTACTCGGCGATATCTAATGCAAAATCTGGTTAAATGCACAGCAAACTGAGCAGTGCTGACAGAGCTGCTCTGAGTGTCGCACTGGGAGTGTGGTCATGGATGGGCAGCAGGCATTCAGTCCAAAGAAGTAAATTTCTCTTTTATAGAGTGAGTTTCCCTTTTTTACCTACCTGCATTAATTTGATCCTCATAAATGATGCAAATTCTTGGCTGTTTCCATGTGCCAAGTTAAATAGTAGTGAAAAATAGCCCAGTCCTTCAGGTACCTGCTTCAGGCTGTGGAGTTTTGTTTTCTCTCTTCAGATACATCTTTTCTGACTTCTGTAAGATTTGCCTGTCAGCTGAGTGTCTATTTGCAGTTATTTAGAGTAACAGAATGTTTTAGTGTCCCTACAGATGTGAATTGTCTCCTGCAATAAATTATATGAAAAAGGTTCACAGGGGAACTTGAACCGTTAGAATTTTTTTTAAATCACAGTGCGAGCCCCTGAGGATGTTTTCACAAACTTTTTTGCCTTCTTTTCTTTCAAATGGAGTTGGAAAAAACAGCAATGAGACCAGTACTCATTATAATTTTAAATAAGGAGTTCTGAAGATCTCAAGTTAAAAGCCAAAATAAGTGTCTTTAATTGTGTCTTCAATAAAAAAAAAAAAAAGTTTTGAAAATAGCTGAAAATACTTTGAATGTACTTTTTTGCCATTACATCACCGGGATTCAGAGTACTCAAACACTTGAACATATGTTAATGATCCTGAGACATTGTCTCAACAGATTTTTATAATACTGACTTCAGAATTTTAACGCTAAAATAGCATTTAAAGGGGAAAAAAAAATGTGGAAACCACTCCAGCAGTCCAGTGGAATGTGAATTGCTCGTAGAGGGTAAAATTTTAAATCATTAACTAATGACATAGTTATATGAAACCAAAGTAGCCATACAGTAGGTTTTATGTTCCAGGGAGACTGTAGTAACCTGTAGTAACCCAAGATTTGATTTAGGGTCGCAGTTAACAGGCAGAAGTGCACTAGCAGTAATGGTGATGATAATTTGCCTGAATATCAAATATTCAGTCAGTGTCTGTAACTTTCAGTGTGATCATTTCTTCCTAAAGCTTGTTGTCCCCTCAAATTCATACTGGTTTCAGTGCAGTGATTTAACTAAAGTGTTCAGAAGTTTGACATGCCTTTTAAAAAATAAAAACCAACCCGCTGAAGTTGACCTACATTTTGTAAATTCAGCATTTAGAAATGCAAATGGCATTTTCTGACATAATCAGTAAAATGCGGCGTGATCGATGCCACGCTTCAGCTTTCAGAGTTTAAGCTGAACGTTCCAAATAAGCCTCTGGATAACTGGTCCATTTTTGTTTCTTTAAAGGGATAAAAACTGAAACGCTGGGAAGGCAAAAGGCCAAGAGAAATGAATCTCTCTGACATGGTCATTTTCTGTGAAGGACATTCCTGTTGCCCTCATGGATAGCTTTGACTGTTAGGGAGGCTCATTTTCCCATCATGGAACACTTAATTAATGAGTTTGACTGTCATGTAAAAGTTACCATTCCGACATGAAAGTGGTTGCAAATTAGATCTATCCCACAATTTTTATGTATATGCCAATTTCTAGGTATTCCTTCTATAAGCATGTGTGCTTCTGTTTTCTGCTGGGTTTTGTGTTGTTGGCAATGACCACCATGGTTGGGACTCAGTATTAAGTTTTCAATTGAAAATCCAGTTTCATGCAGTTGTGGATATGGAAATGATAACTTGAGGGGTGAATCTGTCCATTCCTCAAGCCCAGCCAACAGAGAGCTTCAGATGGATTACTTTGAATTGTATTTAAAGTGTTTCTGTCCACAAGAGTTAACATTTTCTTTTAAAAAAAGGAATAGGAAAAGCAAAGACAGGTCTAATTATCTATGTTCGTCCTTGGGTTTTGCCCACTGTGTGATTCAGGAGGGGAAAATGTGGCTCATCCCTCCTTCTCCTCCCTGCCTGGGGGATATGTCTTGCTGGGAGAGCAGCGAGGAATGTGGATATGTGTAGGACCAGGAAGGAGCAAAGAGCTCCTGCCTTTTGGGGAGAGTTTTGGCTGCCAGAGTGCTCCAGCCTTTTGGGGAGATGGAGCAGAGTGTGAAATCCTGGCTCATGAGGGCTGTGGAGCCCAGGCAGAGGCTGGTGGTGGGACAGGGAATGGTTTTGGTGTCTGTGTTGGGCTCCCAACCTGCCCTGACCACTCCTGGGCAGTGGGTGCTCCCCTGATGAAGTCTCAGGGTCTCTGCCCACCCATTTGGGTGGTTTTGTGTGTTCCCTCATCCCAGCTCAGAATTATTTCCAGAAAGGAGTGGAATATTCCAAGCTGAAACAAGAGAAGGGCTGATAGAACTGCAACGGGGCCAAGCGTGTTCAGATGTTTAAAGACCACATCTGGATTGCTGGTAAGGATTGTAAACCATCCCATGCCTCTCAGCAGTGGAAACCTGGCTGGAAAATCTCCCAGAAACATTCAGCAACATCTCCTCATTCTCCGTGAGTCGTTTCCAGTGGGTATTCCTGATCTAAGCTGTACTTCCAGTGCTCATCTTGACAGGGTGACATCTCACTGGGTTTAAATTCTCTGCTGAACTCCCAGAGCTGCAGGCGGGCACGGAGGAAAGAAGCCTTTTGTGCTTTAATGTCATCACAGACACTTTCGAGAGTTTCACACTGGAAATGCTAATCTGCTATAAATTCTGCTTTTGCTGGAGTTTGAGGGGAGCTTGCTTTATTTTTACTTGGAGAGGTTGAGGCGTAGAATGGACATGGATGGGATGAATATGGAAAGCATAAGTAGCATCTAAATAGATCTGAGTAAAAATATGTTCCACGTGATCTGCTGTGGTATAATTTTGGCCTTTTTTTGTATTTCTGGAATGTTTGCTGTAAGATAAGAGGAATAAAATGCAAGAGTCTTACACGGTCCAGTCCTTTCAGTGCCAGCTGTTACTGTGTGACACAGATATTAGCAGTAAAAATATCAACTTCAACCAAATGAGCAAAGAAAGTCCTGTTCTGAAGCTTGTAGGCTTTATTCAGCCTGTTATCAAAATGATCACTTGCAAAGTGCCACTTCTTGTTTTCTTTGTACAAGATAATAAAGTATGATTTGTAAAAAGAAGAACCCAATTATTAGAAGTGATTGGCTGCACTAGAAACGAGAATTCTATTATCGAGAAAATTTATTGCGAGTTAAAGCTGAATAAATACATGGTAGACTTGGATTCTAAGGGTGTCAGGGGGTTTGGAATGAGATTTTTTTCTTTATTTATTTTTTCACTAAACCATTACTCTATTCTGAATGTTTATTAATATATTTAAAGCCTGACAGATGGGAAAATAAGACACTGCAGGGCCTGTTTTGTACTGAGGAGCAGCCCCAAATGATGGATGCCTGATTTGTCAAAATCTAATGTGTATGTAACTTTTAAAATGTTTCTACAATTTCAGGACAGGTTTGTAGGAAGCAAATATTTTGTGAACCTCGCAGCCTGCAGTTACAGTTTGTATGTTGATGATATTGTTTAAAGTTGAGTCCTCTCTGCTGGGTAGCTGGCCAGTTGTTTGCTGCCACTGTTGCAAGCCTTATTTTCCTGGTAGCAAGTGAAGTATTGATTTTTATTCACTGCCACGCTCTCCCCCACCCCCGCAGCTCTCTGCTTCCTGACTTGTCCTCCAGGATTCCCAGCGGAATTGGCAGTAAAACTAATCTTGCTGTTTCCTGGCCTGCTGTAATCAGCAGTAAAATTTGAAACTTTCTTGTTTATTTGATGATTTGCAAAGCTTGGCCGTCCCCTTGGAGTATGGAACTCCTCCCCTGGCCTCTGGGAGCCAGAGGGAGGGATGTGCTTCCAGCTCTTGAGGATGAGCTCCTGCCTCTGAGAACACTTTGGGGTAGATAAATGAGTTTCAATCCTCATAGCCATCATAAAGAAATTCTGCCACAAAGGTGCTGTTACAGTGGACTCGTGTAGAAGAATCCAGGTGTGGTTTTTTGAAGCAATGTTAGCGAAGAATTTTTTTTTTAAAATTATACAAATTTTGTACAAAGTCATTCTGAGCATGCATTTAACAACTGGCAGACAGTGCTGCTTTATTTCTGTCCACAAAAGCTGTCTTGTATTTTCATGCCTGAATATTTACATACTTGCATTTGTTACCCACGAGCGCACGTACATGTGGTTACCAGGGATCTGATTACAGAAAGGCTTCATAGGGTCACAGAATGCTTTGGGTTGGAAGGGACCTTAAAGATCATCTCGTTCCACCCCCTTCCACTAGACCAGGCTGCTCTGAATCCTCTCTAACCTCGCCTTGGGCACTTCCAGGGATCCAGGGGCAGCCACAGCTTCTCTGGGGAACCTGTGCCAGGGTCTCCCCACCCTCACAGGGAAGAATTTCTTCCTGATACCCCATCTAACCCTGCCGTCTGGCAGTGGGAAGCCATTTCCCCTTGTCCTGTCACTCCAGGCCCTCGTCCAAAGTCCCTTTCCCGCTCTCTTGGAGCCCCTTCAGGCACTGGAAGGGGCTCTGAGGTCTCCCCAGAGCCTTCTCTTCACCAGGTGAACACCCCTAGCCCTTTGTCTGTCTCCATACCAGCTGTTCTCCAGCTCTCAGAGCGTTTTTGTGGCCTCCTGATGTTGCTGCAGCAGGTCCACCTTGGTGAAGCCCAGAGTGGTGGGTGTAGGTTTTGAAGCTGGTTTGCAGAGTGAGGTTTGCTTGAACTGTGAAGTTGGCAATTTTCCCCAGTGATAGTCAGAGGCATTCTGCAGAGGAGAGGTCAATAGTGACACATTCCTAGAAAATATTTAATCATTTGTATACTTGCTTCAGCCAAGCACAAAGAAAGGTCTAACATTTACCACCTGGAGAGAAAGGTACAATTATAAAGTATCTCATTAAGCCTTCACAAAACCCTTAGATTTTTTTTTAAAAGGGCTTATGGGACTTCTTTCAACTAAAATTGGTTAAAGACACACGTTCACAATTTGATGAATGCAGTGTAAAGTGAAGCATTTCAGGGAAAACACTTCAAGGATATCTTTCACAGGGATTTTTGGAATTAATCTTTGACCTTCTGGGGTTTTTTAATTCTCTCTCTTGCCTTGTTTTGCTTTCTTGCCTTTTTATCTTCTCATCAGAAGTTCTGGTCTTCAGCAGCTGCCTCTGTTCTGATGCTGTTGAAGCTCCAGGGGCCTGGAGGTGTTTGGCACTGGTGACTGTGTCCAGGGATAATTCTGGTGTGTCACTGCTGGGTTAATGGTTGGGCTCTGTCTCAGAGATCTTTTCCAAGCTTTATGATTCTGTGAGAAGCTGTAGTGGATGTTTGGGGCTGAGTGGTGCAGAGGGGAGGAACCCTGGGCAGTATTGTATGGACAGACTGTCTCCTGGCAAGTTGGCTGGGGCGGTGTAGGAGCTGTCTTATGAGGCAAGATGTTCTTTGTGTTGAAATTTGGGAAGATAAAGGTCTTTTATCACCTCCAAGGAATGTTGTGCTGTATTTAAAGGGAGGAGATGCATGAAAAATAACCAAAATAATAGAGTTAGTACTCCAGGGCTCTGCCCAGGGTACAGCGTGGCTTCAGAGTGAAAGGCAGAATATCCCGTTTGAGTTAAAGGAAGTGTTTGCTCGTGCATCCTGTGGGTGACCTGCATAACCCGTGAAGAAATGGTGTCCAAAATTGTTTATCTGGGAATTCCTAAACAGGATGAACTGGCAGCAACTTGCATTTGTTATAACTGATGCAATCTTATAAAGGTACTGAAAAACAACATTGTAAAGGTACTGATTGTGTTTCAGTGTATGAACTGTGTGTCCCCAGTCGTAGAATGGTTTGGATTAGAGGAGACATTAAAGATCATCCAGTTTCACCCCCCTGCCGTGGGCAGGGACACCTTCCACTAGACCAGGTTGCTCCGAGCCCCATCCAGCCTGGCCTTGGACACTTCCAGGGATGGGGCAGTAGAGGAAGGAAGGGTAAAATTTCATTACGCAGTGACCGACTGGTCATGTCAAGTGTTTGTGCTTGTATTTATCCTGAATTCACCAACAGTTTTCCTGTGCTGGGTTATGGGTCCTGGAAGATGATTACCTTTGCCAAGTCATTTGTTGGCCAGCTGCCAGTTCTCACTACTTTTTATGATGTGAAGCTGATTTTGTTGCGAATCCGCAAGTTGAAAATGATTTTGAGAGTTTTGGAAGTGGAGAGGAGGAAGGTTATGTTAGTTGAGGAATTAAGGAAAGAAAAGGAAAAGAATACTGAATGCAATCTGCAGAGCAATTCATTTGCTAATTACACATTGACATAAATTGGAAAGTCCCAGAAGGAGGGGGTTTACAGCATAACTGGAAAACAATTTGCATCTGTGTAGAGGTCTGTGCTTATCCACAAAGGAATGAGATTTTAACTGGATTTGTTTAATCGGGTTTATCGTGAGTGCATAGTTGTGGGCTTCCTTTTTCCTCACACTGGAAAATCTCCTGTCTTTCTGGAAGATTCCCTCTTGTGTTGAGATTAAATATGTCAGAGGAGGATGTATGGAGAAATTTAATGGAGACTGAAAGTGAAACCTAAGAAAAACCAGGAAATGTCCTTCTGAATTTTAGAGTAGATTGAATACGTGAATGTTTCTGGCTCCAGATTACCATGATAAAACTGACAGCTTAATGCAGTCTCTGCCCTGAAATTCAAATGCCTTTTTTCTTTCCTTCCCTATAAGAAATCTGAAACTCCAGCAAATTCTTGCTGTCTCTACTGGGAAGGTTGCTAACAACTAATTGTACACACTAATTACATGCTAACTAGTATTGCTACAAAGAGCATTTGGTGTTAGTATTATGATAGTTTGGGGTTTTTTTCCTATAAATCTTTCAGACTTTTTGGTTTCCAGCATGTTACCCTACAGTTGCCTCCACTTTCCCTTTGGTAAACATGTAATGATAGGGAATAGACAAAAAAATCCAACAAAACTAGAAATCAAGCTTGACAGTTTTGAAATAGGAATCTGTGCAGGTCTCATGCCTGTATTTACTTGTGCTGTTGCTGCTGCACATCATTATAAATTACCTGTTTAGCATCGTTCTGGCAGGCAGGGGAGCTCCGAGAGCAGAATGTTTTTAAAAATGTCACTTGTGGCAGTGATGGATTCTTTTCAGTACCTTTAAATCAATCTGTTGTTTATCTTAAACGTAAGAGCCAAATACTGTTACGATCTCAGGATACAAAACTGCAATAATATTAAGAGGAGAAAAATGAGCTTTCAGACCAAACCTGCCCCAGATGCAGGAAACAACCTCGGCAGATTCCCGAGGACCAGGTGTCCCTGGGTCCCTCAGTCAGGTGCCATTTCCACGGGATGCAGGGTAGCATTTAGTAACTAGAAAGAAGAGATCAGAAGGAGGTTTTGCTTTATAATTTTTCGAAGTGTCCTTTCAGGAGAAGTTCTAAACAGAGTGAAACTCTGCCATTTCCTTTTGTCTAATATGCTGGATTAAGCCCTGAAGTACAAAACTTTATGTTGACCTTGTGCTGTTGTGGTTCTGTTCAAATGCAGTGGCGAATTCCTGATACCCCAGACGGTTCTGGTTCTTCCCCTTGTCACCCAAAAATATTTGTTTCACAAAACCAAATTATATTTGGTTATATTTCCTCAAATAACACTTGCAATCTTCTTAAATTGTAAATCTAAAAATAGTGATTGGAGCTTTGCAACGTGAAACAGATAATTGCCTGTGCTCCTAAATCCAAGAAAACAAAACACCACCGCACACACTCCCCAAGGATAAAATCAAGCAAACCAAAATGAAGCAAACAAAAAACTCCCAGTGATATTAGCAGGGATATAAGCTGTGAGCGTGAAACTGCTCAGGGATATCTCCAAGGTGACCTTGTGGTGGTCACCAGGAGGACACAGCAGTACAATTTTTAGCAGGGTGACCTGGCACTCCGACTGTACAAAGCGCTCCCCAGCCCTTTGAGGAAGGGGGATGCTGCTCTACAAGGGTGTGCATTTGTTTGAGTAATGTTTGTACTAAAACATAGAAGTAACCCAGGTTTTATTTTGGAAATGCCTTCAGTGGGCACTAAAAGACAGATAAGAGTAAAATAAGTCTGGGCTGACTCACTGCAGGATGTGCTGTGATAATCCTGAATTCCTGTTAATATCTGTTTAGTTTAAGTTTTTAGTTTCCTTGTGCTGTGGATAGTGGATAGGGGGTGTTGGAATTAACTTGAAAAAATTTTAGAAATTCCTAGGTAAGAGTTAATTATTTTTTTCAACAGACAGAAATGCACATAGTAATTAACAAAAAACCCTTGTTTTTTTTTCTGTTACTGATGGTGAAAGGTGAAGTAAAATGTTTCTACTCCGTTACTTTAAATAGCAGTTGGAGTCAGGTGGGAAACCAGAACTTCATGGTGCTGTTTTTAAGCTGTTTTCCAGTAATTGTCAGCCCAATGTGTGCTGCTCTTTAAAAAAAAATACACTCTGCAATTTTTGTTGTGAAGATGATTTCTTAAGTCCCACTGTAGGTGGTCTTTGCATGAAAGCCTTCAAGTAACAAATGGCTTTATCTTCTCTTCTGCTAATAAGGTCGGTAAAGGTTTCTCTTTAGGGTAATAATAACACCACAGTTTCAAAGGCATAAGAATTCCGAGTGGAAAACAGGTTCACAGTTATCACCTTTTTAATAGCTTGCTCAGGTGATTGGCTGCTGCTGCTAGGAGGTGTTTTACAGGAGTAAGCTGCTTTTCTTGCTTTAATTATGGCCATGTGTGTACAGCAACTGTGATTGTCTGGGAAGCTGCATCCCGTGTTTTCAGTTAAATAGCTGATAAAATGATGCAGTTGTGGAAATGACTGCCAAGTCCAGTGGGCAGATGTCTTTGAAAACTGTTTTGGTTTTGCTTTCTGTTTGGTCATTCAAAGCAGTCAAACACTGATTGAAGTTTGATGGTCTTGTGCTGTAAGAAAACAAACTCTGAATATTTTCCTAAAGTGATAAAGTAACTGTTCAGATCCAGTATCCAAAAACACAATTAAAAAAACCCACCAAATTTCAAGTTTTCTAAGCAACAAAACACCTGTAAATTGTTTTCTTTGCAAAGTCTGCATGGATTAACTTCTCTGTAATCAGCTGTGTTGCATGGTAAAAAATAGCAAAAAATACATCGAACAAGAGAATTGAATATGAACATGTTAAATTCTTGAGTTGTGTTCTAGTGAAAGGGAACATCAAGTATTTGCTAGAGAAGTCGGTTTTTAATTCTTCTAGAAACAATTCAAACCTGTCAGCTGAAGGGAGGGCTTGGACGCTGGACCTAAAGATATTTCTTTGGCAATGTTTGGGTTGAAACTGACCACTAACACCCTTCCCTCTGGAAAACATCCCATCTATTTATATCCTTCCCAGAGGTTAAATGCAGCCCTTGGAACAGGCACAGGAAATAATACCAATGTGCCTCTAGACTGTGATCTGCCTTTTGGTCCAAGTGGCCAAATATGCCACTTTTCTTGATTACTGGGGTAACCACATATCATTATTCCTGCCCTGTGTGGAGCCAGGAGGTGCCAGGAGATGTCCCAGGGCACTCTCTGCCCGTCGCTATCTCCCCTCTCTGCTGGCTGGGGGTTTTTTTTGTTGGTTTGTTTTGGGTTTTTTCTGTGTTTATTCACAAACACCACTGTGTATCCATTTCAGCCTTTCTGAGGAGAAGCTGAGGCAGATGTTCCGTTGTTCCTCAGCTGTGGATGTGTGACTGAAAGAGGCAGTGTCCTGCTCGTCTCTGACCCTCTTAATTTGGCAAAAACTGTCTCCCGAACAAGGCTTTCTGTCATCATTGGTATTTTTGATTCAGTCATTTGCCATGCTTAGAGGGGCCCTAAATAATGCAGTTCTTACATACCTAGTAGGACTTTCCAGTCAAGTGCCTTGAGGTGTTGCTGGAACCATGTCCATGTCTGAAAAAATGAAATATTGCTGTGCCTGTTCCTTATCAGGTGCTCAGGAACAGGAGAATTTTCCATTGTTTGGTTGATAAAGTTGGAGGTGAGGGCATCTTCCATTTTGTTCCATGAGTTTGAGTAGTTTTCATTTTGGGGTTTGGTGGGGTTTTTTTGATAAAGTAATGCTTGATAATAAAAACTTAAATGTGGCTTTGTCATGTGTGCATGTAGATAAAGTGATTTTGTCTTAAAAGCTGGTGGAGGAAATGCAGGTGCTGTAGGATGCAGTTGATCCCACTGTTGCTGCTGTCTGCTTTAGGATGACACGAATCTTGGAGACTCCATTAACAGTGGTTTATGTTTATGTACAGAAGCCTGTACAGATTTTCACTGGCTTCTGTGTGAAGATAAGTTAAATGGAGTTCAAAATCCTAATTTGACAGCTTTGTCACCAGCTTTGTCACGCTGTGTGTCAGCACTGGGGTTTGGCTCCATCGCAGTGTAACCAGGGATACGGGCTTGCAGAGTGCCACCATTTAGCTCCTCTTCACAGGAGAAGGAGAAGAAGAGGGGAGAACTTGGCAGAAGAGATTCAGTGGTTGGTGGTGGTGTTCTGCTCCTCTAAGTTTAGCAGCCTTGGGGGTGGTTGTTAAAACGAGCTTTCGGATTTTGAAACCCAGCGCTGGGAGCAGCGTTAGGTAACGCGGCGCTTCGGCGTGCTGGAGGTCCATCAGTGCTGCCAAAGCTCCAACACCTGGGTGAATCTAATCAGTAATTCAGTTAAAATGGAAGAGATTTCAAAGCTCTCCCCATTGCAGGCAAGAATTGTGGTCGTTTGCTCAGGGACAAGCTCGAGGCAGAGTGTTCCAATTGCGGTTTGTGGAAGTTTCATGTCACACCGAAGTCCCGTCGCTCTACTCCATAGAAGCAAACCTGATCTCAGCATCAGCAGGGGCTCGTTGTTTTGCCACTGTAGAGAAACTTCTTGTGTCTGTTACGCAGCCAGGAGAACAATATAGAGGGTTATGGAAAGGCTGCATTATTCCAGGGGCCTTTTGGATGGTTTTCACGGTTTCTATGGGATGTTAGCAAATCGCCCATTGCAAAAAGCTCTGAGTGAATTGCATAAAATATCACCTCTCCTAATTCTTTCTCTGATGGATTTTGTCAGCTGCCTTCCTGAGTGAGTACCACCAACATTTTTTTTATGTTTATCCTTCAGCATTGCCACAAAATCTGTCTTAATTGCCTGTTTCTGTTTTTGTTTTTTTTTTCCCCCAAGATCAGGATCCTTTGCACGATTATTCAGGAAAAGTCTTTGTAAGAAATTTTTCATTTCCTTCTTTTTTGAAGGAAGAGCATTTTCTGCTCTTTTTCCTCTGAATCAAAGGGAAATCAGTGCTCAGTTCTGGAAAGGGAGGGGGATTCATTTGGGATAATGACTTAACACTGGCTGTAGAGGGAAATGGGGTGATGTTGTGAAGTGGAGGAAGAGATCACATGAACACTCAGTGGTTTTAGTGGATTCTGCATGGATTTATCCTCTATACGTTTTGATAGTCCAGGGAACTGCTAAGGGGAAAAAAAAGAAGTCCAAAGTCTGCATCCTGCTAGAGTAACTCTGTACTTCTCTTTTAACATATTCAGGAAGCGTAAGTTTGCGGCGCTCACGGTAAAGTGAAATTTTCATAGCTGTTTAGAACTAAGAATTTATATTGCATTTAATGAATTTTGTTGGATTTACGCTTTCAGTGATTTGGGTCTTGACTTCAAGGTGCTCCTGTCAGTGAAGGGAAAGGAATGGAGAAGCCTTGGCAGAGCTGTTCCCAGAGCTGTTCTGTCTCCCTCGTGCCCATCCTTCTCCTCCTGTGAACTTAAGAGCTGTGGTATTTTGGAATCTTGTCTCATCCTGCAGGTATTTGTGCCTTGGCCCCTGTACAGGACTTTGTGTGAGCTTAGCTCTGGTTCAAGGGGAGGCATTAACACAGGTATTTGTGTTTTGGGTTGGGAGGGAGTTGAATTTACAGCCAACTTTAAACTTCTGCTCTGAAATTCTCCCTTAGGAGCAGATTAAATCATTCTGCAGACTCAGCTGGGAGCTCAGTGGTGTGATTTTTAGTGGGGCTGGTCTGTGGCACTAAGGATAAAATTTAGCTCACTGCTGGAGCTTGGCAGGGTAAGATTCATGATCAAAGTTTGCAATTTAGGAAATATTTACGGGGCATTTAGCAGTTAGTGAAACTCTAACACTGTTCACCCTTTTTCTGTGATCAGTGATTAGCAAGGTGGTATTTTATTTCCACTGGCAGACTGTGGGATTACTTGCTCTACCTCTACTGTTAATGTCCCAGGAAGTAATTTAAGGGGATGAGGATGCCTGAATAGTTAGGATCTGGAAGAAGAAGATAGGCCAATATTTCTACAGTAAATAGGAAACTGAGTAAAAGGAGAGCAAGGTAGCTAACAGAAAACTGGAGGGAAGATGGAGGAAAGCTTTTAAGGGATTCAGTGTGATGTAAATGTCAGTTTAAAAAAAAATCACCTTTCAGGTGTCATACAAACCCTTTTTAGGGTTTCTTTCTTGGCAGTATAGGTTTTCAAGATAAAAATACTAAGCTTTAATTTTCTGCTGCAGAAAAGAATTAGCTTATTGTTCATGCAAGACTAGCAGGCTAATGTTAGAAAGGGATTTTTTTTTAAAGCAGTGGAGTTTTTAACCCATCAATGTTATTTCAGCCATTGTAAATACTTGTGTATAATTCTTTAAGTAACTGAGGCTTAGCTTGTGCTCCTGTATACACATGGAACAATTACAGGTAAATACCTGTTGCCTGCCTTTGGGTTTGTTACTGTGAGAGGAGGTTCCAGGCTCATGGCACTGTCCAGGAATTCAGGTTGGAAGAGACTTCAGGAGGTCGTTGTTCAAAGCAGGGCTGAGGATGCTCTGAGCATTCTCCAGTCAAATTTTGAGTATCTCTCAAGGATGGAGATTTCACAGCCAGTCTGAGACCCTGTTGTAATATTTAGGAGGAATTTATCCTGCTGCAGCTTGGATCCATTGCCTCTTCTACTGCTCCAGTGCCTGTACCTCCAACAATCTCTGTCCATGTCCTCTGTAACCTCCTCAGTAGCTGTATCTGCTTAAAATGTTAACCTGGATGTGCAAGGAGTAATAAAATGCTTGTTTGTCCAGTTTCCCTCTTTCTCTGCTAGTTCTGTGTTCACTTAAATATAATTAATCTGCAGAGATCTTTCTCTTCCATGATATTTGTGGTGATTTTCAGTTTAAAGCCAATGCTTCGTTCTGTCCTCGCGCTTGCCTTGGCTGTATTTGTTTCCTGGAGATACTGTGGCTATAGATTCCTCCTTAAAAAAAACCAATTTTGTCATGCTCTCATTTGCTGTTCTAAGCCATTTTTTAGTTTAGCATAATCATCTGTTGGAAGTACCTACCCTATTGTTCATGCACAGCTCTTAAGGTTTTCCAGAGTAAGTAAAAATCCCGCTTTCAGCTACGTCATACTATATGTCAAAACCCCCTCAGAATTTTTCTGAGGTGTTCCTCTTTTCCAGCACTCTTCTGATAAAGATTTAACGTGCTGGTTCTTGAGACATGGTACCCAAGTTACTGCATGTTTCGGAAGAATATGTGCTGTTCAACTGTGAACTTTTTTATTTGCCCAATGACATATCCAGAAAAATGATTTGTACAAGGGTAAGGACAAAGGCACCTTCCACTATCCCAGGTTGCTCCAAACCCTCTGCAGCCTGGCCTTGGACACTTCCAGGGGTGGGACAGCCACAGCTTCTCTGGGCACCCTGTGCCAGGGCCTGCCCACCCTCACAGGGAAGAATTTCTTCCTAATACCCCATCTAACCCTGCCCTCTTGTCTTGTCACTCCAGGCCCTTGTCCCAAGTCCCTCTCCTGCGCTCTTGGAGCCCTTCTTGGCTCTGAAAGTGGCTCTAAAGGTCTTCCCAGAGCCTTCTTTTCTCCAGGCTGAACAACCCCTAAACCCTTCATGTCCTCTCATCACTTTGAGGCCGTCCCACAGAATACCTAGAGATGCCTAGCAGTGGTTGTAGACAAACTGTTTTTTCTGGATTTGTGTTTGTGTGAAGGTTCTAGTGGTAGCAGTTCACATTTTCGAAGACTGAAAGGGAAATCACGAGATGTTGATGTTTTTATTACTGTTGTGTGGTTTTCACTCCTTGACAAACGTGTGCTCCACGCTGTGTTCCTGCTCCTGAGTAGTTTCCTGTGTATTCATACTCAGTCACGAATTCGGCTGAAGGTTGGATTCAAAATTTAGATGAGGTTCTTTACCTCTGAAATTCTACTTTCTCTGCTTTAAAATTCTTAATATCCTGCAGCGATTTTGCATGACAGTTTGATATATTTTCTGTAAAGCACACAGAATCTGAGCCTTTATAATTTCAGTAAGAATGAGAATGGCTCTTACATAGTGTAGAATGAATGTGAGGAAGCTTTGGGCAAAAGCGTTCCTGCCCTACAGAAAATCAGAGTGAGGACTTCAGTGGCACGAGGTGATAATGGCCTCCTCCAGAAATGAGATGATGATCCATAAACAGCTCAGTGTTCCTGAGCAAGAAGCTTAAATGATGGGTTGCTTTTAAATAAATTAATACCTGACAGCTTTTCAGGTTTTTTAATGTGGCGGTTGTTTTTTTTCCTAAATGTATAACAATTTAAAATAGAATTTGAGGTTTTGCTGTAAGGTGGAATCTGTGGGGGCTTCATATGGAGAAGGCTGGGTTTTGGGGGAATGGCAGCATAGAAGACCTTGGTGCTTTGGGTTTGGGGGGCGTTTTCAACTCTTCTTCCCTTCTGTGTGTTCTTATTTGCTATGCCAGTCACATCTTCCTTCTGAGGTTACAGAAAATAACTTTTAAGACTAAGTAGGGAATTTTTTTGTGGCATTAGTTCTGGGGACTCTTTCTATTTCTTCTTTTTTCTTTTTCTTTTGGTTTTTTTTCTAGCTGTTGTGGGTAGGATAATTTTCCTGCTGCTTGACTTTCCTAGGACATGAAGGACAACAATATTCTAGGTACTACTTTTCACCCTAACTTCTTATTTTACCACAGGACCTGCAGAGGTAAAATAGCTTAATGCTTCATGCAACCCGCTGTTCACATAGCCTCAAGAAAAATGTATATACTTCAATTTATTGTTATTGTTATTATCTTAGCATTTTATCAGAATACCCTGAGCATTATTTTTCAACGCAGAAGATTCAGAAAAATTACGGGCTGGATATCCCTGTAGAAAATCTGTACCTCATTTAAAAAATCCCTGTGAATCCTGTCTTCAGAGAAAAAAAAATATAAAATTCCCTTTGTATCTCCCAATAAAATTCTGACATCTGCTTTTTTTAGCTTCAGCTCTACATTTTGCAGTGCCCTTTGTTTTATTGCTGTAACACCAGCTAGCCCATAAGAAGCCAACTCCAAACTGCATCGTGGTGGCAGGTTGCTTATATTCTGTTAATTCTCTTGAATGAAACAATTTGTGTTAATTACTGCTTGGGTTTCTCACACTATTTGGGCAAACAGCTCTGTTACACTCAATAGCACATTTTCTGATTGTTTGTTTGTTTGGGGAGAGTATTAGTGTTTCCCTTCAGTGTTTTGCTTTAAGATTAACATATCATTAAGCTGCATAATAAGACACAGTCTTTATTCTCGTGCAGTGAAATGGCAGGAGAAGGGAAGGCAGGGCATAGTCTTGCAGTTTAGTCAAGAGAAGTAAAAAAAGAAATTAAAAAAATCTCTGAAAGTGGATTAGTCAGTGACTTGGGCTCTCTGTTATGGGATATCAAGGCCCAAAGTGAAGCATCTACAGTAAAACTCGTGTTTGTGGAGGTGGATTATTTGTTCATTTTTGCCACATGTTTCAAAACATGGACTTTCAGTACCAAATTAATCCGTGTAGCCAGGTTTTGCATGATTTGGGGAGCAGTATTTTCTGATTTATCAGCACTGTTTGATTTATTTTTATAGTTTATTATTCTCTGTATCTGTGGTATGGATTAATCGAGGTCTCTCTAATAACTACAGTTTGGGAGATTACCAGTTAAAAGAATCTCTGCTTTTGGAGGCCAGAAGTTAATCTTTGACAGCATGTTTTTGATGCATTACTGGAGATCGTTCTGGGCACTCGCTCTGCTGCCATTTCCAGTGTTTGTTGTGGGGCTCTTTTCAGCAAAACCGCTGTCAGTGAGAGCCTCATGAAGCAAAAACACCCAGCAGCCAAATCCACGTGTGTTGTGTCTATGGAGTTAAGCCCTTCACTTAAATGGAACGGAGAATTGCATGTAAAAAAAAAGTCTTTTTAACGAGATGCTGCACCTCATATCCTGTGTTTACTTTTGGGTCTCTTGATAGACGAAAGACTTTGAGGGGCTGGAGAGTGTCCAGGTAAGAGAACGGAGCTGGGGAAGGGTCTGGAGCACCAGGAGCAGCTGGGGGCGCTCAGCCTGGAGAAAAGGAGGCTTGGGGGGGAACCTTCTTCCCCTCTCTGACTACCTGAAAGGAGGATGTAGCAAGGTGGGGGTCAACCTGTTCTCCCAGGGATCAAGTGGCAGGAGCAAAAGAAATGGCCTCAAGTTGCACCAAGGAAAGTTTAAATTGGATATTAGGAAAAATTTCTTCACCAAAAGGGTTGTCAGGCATTGGAGGAGGCTGCCCAGGGCAGCAGTGGAGTCACCACTGTGGAGGGATTTAAAAGATGTGCAGATGTGGCCCTTGGAAACAGGGTTCAGTGGTGGCCTTGGCAGTGCTGGGTTAATGGTTGGACTCGTTGATTTTGGAGATCTTTTCCAACCTAAGTGGTTCTGTGGTTCAGTGATTCTGTGATGTGACAACCTCCTGCACCCTCATCTGTTCCTTCATGTGTTTGGCTCCCTTTATAACCTAAGTTTAAATAGGAGTTGTGTTAGGTGGAAGAAAGACAAACTTAAACCACACAACCTTTCTTTTTTTCTTTATGCTTCGTAGGACTTTGCCTTTAAAATGTGATTCCACGTGGAACAGATGGTGATTGTTTCTCTTCTGGCTTTTCATGAGTGGTATATTCTCTTCAGTTCCTGTATTGACTAGTACCGAAGAATGTAGGACACTGGGCTACCCACTAGCAGTGCTCCACCTAAAATTCAGTGAATAAAAGCATTTGGAAGTCCTGTGCTCTGAAGTGTTTCAGAAAAGCTGCTTCAAAAGTTCTTGAAACACTTTTGGGGTTCTTTTCTCAGCGTGGAGCCTTGTGGTACAGTCCTGGTAGTTGTCCATCCTGGTCTGATGCTGATAGTTGGTGGCTTCTCCTTTCCTAAAACAAATGGTGTGTTTGGAGAGCGATGAATATTTATTTTTACACTGCTGTCCACAAAAAAAACCTGTCTTAATGTGCACCTACTTCCTCCTTAAACAAGGTTACAGCCTTACTGCTTAAAAAAGAGATCATCAGGCTGGAAGTTTATCAAGTCTGACCTCTTACCATCATCTTCACAAGTGCCACCCATTTTCTGAGGATTCATCCTTTTCTCCCCACTCTCTTTGTGACTTCATGACCCACCTGTAGAGACAGATGTGCCAAACAGGCTGTTGATTGTCCTGGTTGCTTTAGCTGGAGTCTATGATAAGACATCTCATGATGGAAAGGTGGTTGCTCATGTTGAAAACCTGATAGATGAACATGCCACCGGCGACACAGAACATGACAAATGTGCCTCCAGTCATTTCATTCGTCACTACAGTTGTGATTCTCTTAATCTGCTTGGCGTGAATGTATATGCAGAACAGATTTGAGCATTCCTGTGTCAAGTGATAGTGGAGATTGAGTGTGGTGGTAGAAACATTTGTTGTTACAAGAGCCTCTTTTAAGTTTGGGGACCTCCTCTGGCAGCTCTGCTGTGTGGTGACAGTGGCTGTTGCATGAAACATGATGGGAACCCTTTGGTGTCCCTCTGAGTTGTCATCATTGGCCTGGAACATTCTGTTTCTTCTTTTTTTTGCGCTCTTTGAATTCTGCAGGTCTTAGTTTCTTAATGTTATGAGCAGTTGAACATACACAGTGATGTTCAGGAATAGTGTTTGAAAAAAAATCAGCCTGGGACAACCACAGTAAAATTTTTATCTGTTTTTCTAAGGGTGTTTAATACTGATTAAAGTGTTGTGATCAGTTTATATCCTACCTGTAAGGAAAACTTAAGGAAATTTATGGATGTTTTATGCACCTGTGTATTTTACCAATGCACCATGCTGTCCTCAAAAGTTCATTTTGAAACACTACAGAATTGCCCAAAGGTTGGTTGGTTGTTGTTGTTTTTAATCCTCTTTCACGGGCATTTAAGTTAAGAATCAATTTTAGAAAATGCTTAAACAAGCAAAAAAAAAAAGAGTTAAGAAAACACCCACCAAACAAAAATAGTTTGATTTGGTGTGGTTAATCCCAGAAGGGGAGCCTTGGTCCCAGTGACAGCTTTCCTAAAAGCAGCTGGGCAGAACTGGCTGTAGTCAGGCCCATGCTGGATCAGAGGGGAAATGGGGCCTGTTAAGAGGTGCTTTTGTGGGGACCTGAGCTGAATTCCAGATTGCTTTTGTGTGCTATTCTGCCTCTCTGGCAGTTCTTAAACTCTGAAAAATACAACCTGAAGTTGTCTTGTTAGGAAAGTAAGAGCCATCTCCTAAGGATTAATATGCCCCTCTCAAAATGACTTCCATATTTCATCTGGGCATGAAGATTCGTTACAGCATTGATGTTTTTAAATATCTGAGTTGTGCATTGGTGAGGAAGGATCAGTGTGAGCCACAAGCTGTGGCAGATGTGCTAAAAGCTGTGGTTGTGGAAGGAGGGGATCTGCCAAAGGCAGGAAAGTGCAGGGTCTGTCACAGGAGGGGATTTTGGTGTGGGCAGAGTCCTTCACCTGTGCCAGATGACACCTCTTTAACCACAGACTCATGGAATGGTTTGGGTTGGAAAGGACCTTGACAACCATCCAGTCCCACCCCCTGCTGTGGGCAGGGACACCTTCCACTGTCCCAAGTTGCTCCAAGCCCCATCCAACCTGGCCTTGGGCATTTCCAGGGATCCAGGGGCAGCCACAGCTTCTCTGGGCACCCTGTGCCAGGGCCTCACCACCCTCACAGGGAAGAATTTTTTCTTTGTATCTGTTCAAGCCTGGCTCCCTGTCAGATTAAAGCCATCCCCTCTTGTTCTGTTACTCCAGGCCCTTGTCCCAAGTCCCTCTCCAGCTCTCCTGGAGCCCCTTTAGGCACTGGAAGGGGCTCTAAGGTCTCCCTGGAGCCTTCCCTTCTCCAGGTGAACACCCCCAGCTCTCCCAGCCTGGCTCCCGAGCAGAGGGGCTCCAGCCCTTGGAGCATCTTTGTGGCCTCTCCTGGACTCGCTCCAACAGGTCCTTGCCCTTCTTTGTTGTGGCTGTCGTTTAAGCCACGTGAGAACTTTGAAAGATGCTGAAAGAAACTGTCCATGGTCTGGGTTCAGACTCATGCACATGTTGGAGGGTGGACTAAGATGTGCTTGGCATGGAGAGGAGCAGTGATGCTGTTCCAGAGCACGTCAGTAACATTTGCATTTGCTCTTTGGAGGCTGCTGCCCTGTGCTGTGGGACACCATAACAACGTACCCTACTTCTGTCCTTGCTTGTGTTCAGGATCATGCTCTTGTTCAGTGGTGAGACACCCAGCAGCCCCGTGAAGGGTCTCTGCGACACAGTAATTAATATTTGAGTTTCATTTATGGGGTTATCAAGAAAGGAAGACTGAGGTGAAATGTTAGCAAGAACAAAACCAACTGTAAAATAAATGGTGGCACCAGAGAGCTGCTGCAGTGGGCAAGTTTGGTTAAAGCTCCTGTGTCCCAGCAGAACAGGTTGTAAAATGAGCACTGCTGAGGGTGTCAGCACAGTCACACTGCAGTGAGGAGTTTTCCTTGGAAAACCTTCCAAACCCTCGCTGTGCTTTCACTCAGGTACCTGCCCTTAGCGTCTGCCCTGTGTTGGGTGAGTGCTGCAGAGATTCAAAGCACAGAAGGTGCCGGTGAAGTGATTTTATTTTTGCAATAGACACCTGGGGAAGGAGTACAACAAGGCATGATGTCCAGCACATCCTTCTCGTGTTCCAGCAGAATTTGATGCAGGAAGGGCAGCTGAGAGAGATCCCTAAAGGCATCACAGGTAAGGAGGCACCACTGGCACGGCGGTGGAAGGTGGCTCAGAAAGGGAGGCTGAAGTGGTGACACTTAACAGAGGTTCAGAGAGAGAAAGAGCAAAAACATCAAAATCGGCGAGCTGCAGGGTGGCGAACTTCAGTAAGCTCTGAGAAGTTGGAGACATGACTCAGTTCCTTCAGATGCAAACCTGAAAGAAAAAAGGGATTTAAGATGATGTAGCAGTGTAACAGAATTTTTTATTGTGGAGACGGGCACAGGCTGTCCCAGTTCAAATGAAGCATAGAAAATACAGTAGTTCACTAACTTGATAAGTTTTTCCAGCACAAGAGGAAGGAAGGAAGGAAGGCTGCAAAAAGTCTGCCCTAGTTTCCAATAGGGATGGTTTGAGCAAGAATATTTTTGATTCCTTGATATTTTTGGATGCTGTTTCTAATTTTTTTTAATTAATTTTTTATGTTCTCTGTCTCGTGCTTGCTAGAACATGTACCTGGCAGTGGCTGTGGAGAAGGCAAAGGAATGGCAAAGCGTTGTAGTCATGAAAGGAAGACAAAGGATTTGGTTTGGTGCCTCAGCAGGAAAGGGAAGTCACCAACTTCTGACACTAAAATATTGTATTAAATTGGGGGGAGGGAAGCTTGTATCAGCCTTTGGCTAAGACTTTAATTGGGAGCAGATGGCAAATTAAATCACTGGATGCCTAGTGGCTGGTGTGAAACTGTGCAACTTCAGAGCTGTGAGCTGTTACCTTTGACACCTTGGGAAGAGTAAATAAGCTTCTAAAAAAACACCATAAGAACTAAAATAGTGCTTAGGCTGCCTTATTCATAATTTCCAATTTCAGTTTGCAGAAAGGAACAGAGAAACTTGAGAAATATTGCAAGAAACCAAGGAAGCTAATAATACCCAGCAGATTTTTCTTCTCAAAAATAAACCATGTCACAGAGACTGAACTTATTTCTGTAACTTGGTAACATGGGGAGGAAAAGTGAGTAGATTGCCACGAGCTGAAAAGAAGCTTTTTAAGAACAAACTAGAAAAATGTTGGTCTGCATATAAGCTGCTGTAAAATGGGTGCAGAAATCTTAGCTGGTCTATCGAGAGTCCAGGGCTTTCGGAGGGGTGTGGCAGGTGGAACAGTGCAGTGGAGTGTCCAGGTCTGGCACTGGTCAGTCATTGATGGCCTGGGCAATGCAGTGGAGGAGACTCTGGATCTGCAGGTACTGAAGTAGGAGCCATGCTGGGTGTTGGCACTAAAAATAGAAAGGGACTGGATGAGCAAAACGTAAATCCTGTGTTTTTCATGTTACTTAATCAGACTATCTCAAGTTTTTGTGGCATAAATCAGTGCGAAAACAGAGAAGAAAAGACAGCTGGTAGTGTTGCCAGACCTTAGAAAATGCTGAGGTATTTGTAGTAGTCAGATCTGACACGTAGCAGTAAGAAAAAAAAGAGATATATGTCTGTTTACACATTCCGACGTGACAGCTGATTTGTAGGAATGGTGAAGTCGTCCTGCTGTACCCTGTTTTGGAAAGACTTCTCCTTCTCTGAGCTGCTGTGTAAGGCTTTGTCCTCTGGATTTGCTGCTGAGAGCTTTCCAAGGAACTGGGAGAAAGCAGAGTAGAAAAGCTGACCTGCAATAAGAGGCTGAACAAATTGAGAATTTCTTCTTTTTATCCTGGGGAGGGGTATCCTGATATTTATTTATTTATTTATTTATTTATTTATTTTTCTGCCCCTGGTTTCTGTTATTGATGTGACCACAGCATTTCACCAGTGACTTTGTCAACAGAAATCACAGTGGTGACTTTGGAATATCACAGCTGATACTGGAATAGAGGTTTTCATATAGAAAAGGTGTGTTGGTGTGGTTAACTCTGCATGTAGTTAATCCATGTACAGTCACTTCTATCCCTTTCTTGCCACCTCTTGTTGCTATTCCATTGTTATCCATTACGTCCATATCTGAACACAAAATAAAGAGTGAATAAAAGCATCAGGTTCATTCATACCATGGGGAGCACCTTGAATCAGCAGTTCAGACAACCTGAAATAAATCACTTCAGCTGCTGCTTTAAGCAGAGCCCCTTCTTCCCTCCCTTGTCACAAAGCACCTTTTCTCCTGGCTGTACTAAATGCTTTTTGCAGAATATCTTGATTTTAGGGAGGGTGCTTTAAGGCACCCTTGATTTGTGGTGCCCTTTGCACACCGCCTGGTATTTCCACGAGTAGCTGCTGTTCCTCAGCCAACCGCAGGCATTAGGAGAGGCATCAGCTCCTTTGGATGAGGCTCTTGATACAACAGTGAACAGCGATTTGCTGCTGTACATCTTAAATGTTGTAAAATTATTTGGTGTAAATCCTGTAAAAGTTGTGGTGGAGTTGGCTGCTGATCCCAGTTGGCAGCTGAAGGAACGGTGAGTCTGGGATCCGGGCAATCCTGCCCTTCCAGAGTGCCATGGATGCATTTAAGCAAATTGCAGATGTCTTTGTGTGTGGTGTAGGAGTTTTACCCGCAGTCAGTAATTGAGGAAGTGCCAGAATAATTGGAAAGGATGACAGGAAGGGTTTTTTACTCTATTTTAGGCCGTGAGGTTCAGGAAGAAGGAATTGAGGAAGCTGCTGGGAGGGGACACACACACAAATAACATTACAAAACACGGTGTTTCAGTATATGATGCTCTGTTAGTTGGGCTTTTTTACCCTGGATCATCCAGAGGTGAGCCTGGCAATGTTGCAGTGGCTAAGAGACAGGAAAAGAAGGTTCACTCTTTTGGGTTGAGAAGGAAACAAACTGTTCTGAGGCTGGAAGGGGCTGATGGTGCAGTCCAGAGGCTGGCGTGGCGTGAGCAGGCAGAGAAACTCAACAGCTTGCAGAGAAAAAGGCGATGAATTAGAGTTGTAGATTACTCCTTCCTTGTTTTGCTTCCTTGATCTGACGCTCTGGGTTCCCAGGCTGCTGTGGCCAAGCTCAATCTTCTTTCAACCACATCTTCCCCATCTTCCACCCCATCTCCCACAAATGGTGTCGCTGCTGCTTCAACCCCGAAGGAGTGAAAGTGCCTGATGTGTAACGCTGAAACCTGTGAATAAAGATCTCGGGACATTCAGATTTTCTGGCCGTAGTGGTGTTGCAAAGTTTGTTTGTACCTTTTAGATTTGGATTATCTGCTCTATGTCTTGATGAATAACATTCAGTGTGTTTGTTCAGCTGCAGGAATTTGTTAATCTTTCCTTCGGTTTTCTCGCAGAAAAAAATAATAAAAAAGAAAAATAATCTCACCGTGGAGAAGTTTAGCAAAGATTGGATTGCGAGAGCTTTCCGTGCCTTTTTTTTTTTCCCCCCTTTTTTTTTTTCTAGGAGAGTACATTTGTAGTGGTAGCTGGAAGAGCAGAGAACTGAATGTGCAGGATTAAGCTTGAGGCCCCAGCTTCCTGTATAAGGGGAGAGGAGCTCACGAAGCCGAGGCAGCAGCCAAAAGGAAAAGGGTAATGGACAAACATAGGCTATGTGGATCAGGGCGCTGCCTGCCTGCTGCTCCTGGGGGGACTTCCTGCTCTGGGACACAGGGAATGTTGGGGACAGTCACTGTCAGTGCAGAGCTGAGCACTGGAGCTGGCTGAAGGAGCTCCTCGTGGGTTTAGCAGCTCAAGATGCCATAGGGGGTTATTTCTGAGAGGGTTTAGGTGCAAGAGCTCGTGGAGTTTGTATTTAAGACTACAGCAGAGAAGTAGGAAAATAGAAGTTCCTGGGAACAAAATAACACCAGGAATTCACTGGTCTCTAGTGGAAGAGCCACAGGTTTGTAGGAGCTTTTCCATGGACACTGCAAAGCCAAGCAGTTTCACAGTGCCGATTCCAACCCTCGCTGGGACCTCGCTTCCCTTTGAAAGCTGGGTTAGAAATGTGTTTGTGACAGGGTTTACAGCTCACTTCCACAATCTGTGATCTGGGAACAGATCAACAAACTGTGTTTGCAGATAGTTTTCTGCAAAGCAGGCATGAGGGAGTCTCTGATTCCCATGTCTTGCCCCTTAAATGTGCTTTTCCTTGGGAAATGTGAAGAGCTTCCTGGACGTCCAACCCAGAGTGAAATCTTTGAATGCCAGTGGCTTAATGATAATTGTAATAAACTAAGTAACAAAGAAAACTTTTGTTTCCTACCATTTTGCTGTAAAAATGAGCAGAGTAGCCCAACTCATGTGGAACTTGATACCTTAAAGAGAAATTAGAAGTTATTTTGAAAGAGTAATTTGGGGGATGGCTGAAACCTGTAGTTGCAGCCATGCATTCGAGTCCATAACATTTCCCCCAGTCACCTTAATTAAAATAATTCTTTTGCCATTTTTCTTCTCCTGTATGGATCATCCTTCTGCCAGGCAATGCATGGAAATCTTAGAATCACTTAGGCTGGAAAAAACCTTTAAGACCATCAAATCCAGCCAGTGGATTCAATGGAATCCAGCCAATGGGTGCACTGGTGACCCAGCCCTGAGCGGCGAAGCAAAGTCTGTGCTGGTTGTATTTGTCCTTCATGCTGCAGATCATAGCATGCTTGCTCCCTTCTCAGAGGACACCTTGTCCAGTTCCTCAGAGTGTCATGAACTTGCTGCTGGCTTCTTGGAGAAGATGCTTGAAGCCTCCAGGGAGCTGAGCCCCGCCAGTGCCGCCTCCCAGCGCGCCGGACGTGAACACTTAAAATTACTTCTCCTGTAGCAGCACGATTGGACTCTTGCTGTCTGATTCCTGGAACATCTGGGTTCGTGCTCCACAGTTTTATTTTTGTACAAGCCTGAGAAGGGATCAGGAGCCTGAGGCCATGGTGGAGCCCTCAGCCTGCGGAGTCAGGGCTTGAACAAGTGGCACGGGATCGATGTGGCTGCTGTTCTTAGAAGGACTCTCCTCTTCCTAGAAGTTTTCATCCTTCCAGCAGGCACTTACTTCCCTCCCTCTCCTCCCTTGCATCATTTTTGCAGCTGTTTTTTCTTGTGGGTTTGGGTTTTATTTACATCTGCTGTTAGTAACGTGGACTGTAGATGCCTCCTTGAAATCAGGGTTCTCCTCCTTGTAAAAAAGCCTGGGTTTTGTGAATGGCTGAACAAAATCTGTTCCGCTTCAGATTGTAACACTGAGTTATGGAACAAGATGTCTTACACTCCTTATTGTGGAGACGGTAAGGGATTTTCTTTTTTAATGACAGTTACAAAGCTTTACAGAATTGTTTCAGAATTGGTCTGATAAATGGTGAAATATTTTGTTGCAGCTTAATTACGGAGTGCAGGAGCTTATGGTTTACCCTTATTTAAATATGTTCATGAATCTTTTCAAAGTAATAGGGCAAATACAGTACTGTTTCTGGAGGCTTAAAAAGAAGATTTGTGCTCTAATATTAAATTTTTAATGTATTATTCATGAGGAAAGCCAAGCTGAAAGCTTTTTTTTCTTCCCCTCAGTGGAAATGAGCTTGAGGAATACATTATCTGTATAGAAAAAAAAATGTAAAGGATTCGAGCTCTTGCTAATAGTGGTGTGGTGCATGCAAGTACTGTTGGAATTTCCTGAGGGAAAAGAAAACAGAATTTGGTTGAAAATAAGCTGATACAATCATTGAATAATTCGTACAACGTTACTGGAATTCAATTCCTAAAATAAATCAGGGTAATTACAGTTAGAATGTGCTTTTTAGAATGATGGAGTGATTGTTTATTGAAGTTGCTTTAAACTCCGTATCTAAGAATTATTGCCTCTGGTTTGGTTACAGTGCTGGGCCGTGTATTTTTGTTACTTGTGCCACTTTCAAGCTGGCTTTTGCAGATGTGTGCATGTGCACACCACGTATTCCTGGAGATCTCTGTGTACTTTTGGGTTGTTAAGGCAGGAAAAACGTGTGTGAGCTTTGGAATTTGGAGAAACTATATAGTATTATGTAATACAACGCATCTTTTCAATATGGAATATTTTATACCTTGTGCAGACTGATGTTTGTAATTATATTTCCTGCTGTGGTATAACTATAAACAAGATGTATAAGCCAAGTGACATAATTTTTAGTGTTCTCTTTCCTCATTTCTCATTCCTAGATCATGCTTGGTTTAGTTGCCTGAGATGACTCCAGGAAAAAAAAACAAAACAAGTTGCATGTTTAAGCGGCTCCAGAGATACATTTTTCCATTGCCTTCCTAGAATCTTACACTGCAATTAGTTTATGAATAAGAAAAATATCAGTAATTATTAATATCCAAACACCACAATTGTATCTTATGGAAGGCATAACTTACATTGTTACTCACATGCTAAGACCTCATCTAGCAGGATTTCCTAGATATGGTTAATGTCATTTCTAGACATTGGATAAAACAGGAATATTTGTTCCCTGTGATAAGGGATAAAGTTAGGATGTAACAAGCTAAGTGCTCCTCTAGAACCTACTATTAAATTATATGAGCACCTCTCAATTTTTAATGTATATTCAGCCCCAAGGTCCTACTGAAAGGCTGTGTGTGTGCCTTACCTAAGAATAAAACTGAAGCAGAAAATGTTCTGCGTTTGATTTTTACACAGGGTTTAAAAAATTATTCTTAAGGACAAGGAACTGTTGCACAGAAACTTTGAAGCTGCTTGTCCAAAAAATGGAAATTTGGAGTGGAGCAGAAAAGTGGATCGGGTTCTCTTTAGACTTGAGCTGCTTTTCATGGGTGGGGCTGACCTTTTTCTCTGTGCTTTGCAGGACATGCATCCTATTAAGAAGTACAATGCAGTGTTGTCTTTTGTCACTTGATCCAGAGTTTGGGAAACCTCAATTCCACGTCCCCAGCTGTCATTTGGAACAGTTAATACCTTCTGGCATTACTTGGGCCTTTTGTGTTGTCTTTCCTTTTGATGGGAGTGTCCAAAACTTGGGGTTGCAAGAGAAAATACCTATTTGATACATACTTGGAGCCACATTCCTTTATATTTGCTGTGAAACTTCCAGTGGCATAAATCACAAACTGATAGAGGAGTTGGTACCGTAAACAGAAGTACAAGAGGAATGTCTCATATTTATAGAACTTGCATTTTTTAATGTCATCCATGAATATAATAATCTTTGAGATTGAAGAGAAGGCGTAGGGTGGTGGTGGGAAACCTAAAACCTGTGGCCAGAGAGCAGGTATAAACATCCCAGGAGTGTTGTAATCAACCTCGTGGTGTTATCAGGTGGTGGTGGAAGCGTGTTTTGACATGTGGCTTGTCACAAGTATTTGGAAATTGTGCTCATCCTTCATTAAAGGAAGAGCTGGAACAGCCTCTTCAATGCTTGGGCTCAGCTGTACAGCTGCACCAGCTGATTAAATAAGGCCTTTGAACAATTGAATTTCCTAAAATGAGAGAGGAAGAAAACCCACGTTTTGTGGATAATGTGTTTGCTTAAGTGCTCAGGGCGTCCTCTGCCTGAGAAAACTTTCCACTTTCACCTCTGGGCGAAAGGAGGAAGGAAGAGTGTTTAAAAAAAAAACTGCTGTGAAAGCCCATCCAGAAGCTTTGCCCTGTTTGTGTAAGCTCTTTCCCTTGGGAATTGTGTTGTGGTCTTTCAGCTGGTACATGGAATACTTGGAGCAAATAATCTTCCGTTGAATGTTCTGCCATCAGAACTTTGTATGGTGCCATTTTTGTCGCAGCACCTCACGGACACCTCACAGGGTTCCCCAGGAATCCTGGAAGCTGGAGTGCACCTCAGAGGGGCAGGAGACTCTGTTTGGTGTCCAGAGTTCCCAGTTCAGCTTTGCTGAGGAGCCTCATGTTAAGCCCTAGTCCTGCGTTCTGCTTTTGTTATGAACAGCATTTTCCATGTGTGTTTTGGATATGCAGATCAGTAGTGGAGAGCGGTCAGAAAATAGTAACGTTGGGCACAGAAGCAGAGGGATTAAATGAAGGGGTTATTTTGCAGCATTTTTGGGATAAGCAAGTTTTGCTGGACTGTTCCTGGTCTTGGCCAACTCCAGTGACTTACGGGAAGGACCGAAGCAGTGGTGTGGGGGATGGTGATCTTTCCCTTAACTGTAAATGTTTGCAAAATAAACAGCTGAGCTGTTCATCAGGGGTTCCCAGGGGAGAGAAGAAAAACAATATTGGCATATTTCGGGTGGGCTCTAGTGTAGACAGATCAGAGGCAGTGTGCCCTACAAGTGCTTATCAGCTTGGCTTTGTGAGCTCTGCTGTGGTCAGCTGGGCTGGTGGCCGAGCTGCCAGGAGGGTGAGGAGAATATCCACAGAAACTACTTGGGAGCTATAATGATGTAGTTAAAACAAGGAAACAAAACCGATTTTTTTTCGGTGTCGAGGCCCATTACTACTCAGAGACTTCCCCACACCAGCTGGCCAGGTCTTGGCAGGAGGTTTTTGGCAGTGGGTGTCTCAAACACACTGGACCTTACTTTGTTTATTTTGTAGGGCTGGAATTCCTTGCGTGTGTGAGGACCCGTGGGAGGGGACTCAGGCCTTGATTTCTGCTCACGTGTCACTGGAGTACAGTTCTTCAGCAGAAAGAATGTCTGTGCTGCATTGCAGGAGTTACATCCAGATTTGTGCTCTTGATGTTTGTTAGATTTTGGTCTGGGAAAATCCTGTTCGGTCACGGATTTCACAGAATCCCAGAATGGTTTGGGCTGGAAGGGACCTTAAAGATCATCCAGTTCCAACTCCCATTCCGTGGGCAGGGACACTTTCCACTAGACCAGGTTGCTCCAGGCCCCATCCAGCACTTCCAGGGCCTTGGACTCTTCCAGGCCTTGGACACTTCCAGGTACGAGGCATTCATTGCTTCCTTGGGCAACCTGTGCCAGTGTCTCCCTTGTCTCTTCTTCTTTGTCACCAGGAGAAATAAGATCTAAGGCAGGCCCTAATGAAGCCAATAATGCAGCTATTTGTCCTCGTTTTGGTTATGTAGGAGCGGGAGAGGTGCCAGATATTTATCTTGCTTTGCAGCAGGCGTGCCAGCGCATACAGAGCTTTCCTGCTGCAGCTCTGTAGAGCTTTGGGAGATCAATTCAAATGCAGAGTCTGTTTAGATTTGAGTAATTCATTGAATGTGCTGGGGCTGGGCAGAAGGAGCCAAGTGGGCTCTGCCCAAACTGATAGCGCTCAGCCAGCAGCCAGAAAAAAGCCTTTCAAATTGCTTGTGCCACGGTATGGTACAGAACATAATACTCATTAGTTGTGCCAAAAGGGATTTTTAAAGCTGTCAGGATAAACAACACACCCAGCTGTGCAGGTGTGACTGAGGCGCTGCTTTCCTCAGTGCAGGTTTGCTGCACGCAGCTGGGGGGTCCCGGAGGCACACAGAGGGTTTTCGGTTAGAAATGGTTGTTTTTGTGCCCCTCTTCGCCTCCGTGTGAGTTACAGCCCACATGGCAGGGGGTTGGGGTGTGAACACCTGCGTGTGGGGTCGGTGCAGACACCTGAACTGCAGAGGGGCAGAGGCTGAGGTGGTGAGAGCAGCACGGGGAGAGGGGAGTAGCTGAAGAGGAGCGATGCTGGGTGCTGGTGCTGGCTGGGGCTCCCTCAGCTTGGAGCTTGTTACTGCTGGGAGAGGAGAAGGGGCAAGAACTCAGGATGGCTCTCTAAGTGCTTGAGTGTACGTGTAAGTATAGACTTAATATGATTTAGCATTTATGGGTCCTCATGCCTGGGGGTTCCCACCTGAGCTAAGTGCAGTAAATGTGCTGGATCCATCGTCTGGTCAGGGCTCCTGCCTGAGCTCCTCTGCCCTTCTCTCTGCTGCTTCTCTGCCCTGAGCCAAAGTGGGACCTCTGCTGTTAACAGTGCTGGTGGTAAGGCAAGGCTCCTGCCTCCCTAAGAGTTGAAAAGTGCTCTGCAGGACCTGGCTTCCTTTATCTCTGAGAACAACAGGACTGTAAGATCTCTCACCCTCATCCCTGGAAGTGTCCAAAGCCAGGCTGGACCGGGCTTGGGGCAGCCTGGGACAGTGGAAGGTGTCCCTGCCCATGGCAGGGAGTGGAATAAGCTAATCTTTAAGGCCCCTTCCAACCCAAACCATTCTAGGCTTCTGTGATCTGTTCAATGTAAATGGTGAAAATCTGGCTCTTTAATGCCAAGAAAGAAAAGGATGCAAGGCAGTGAGGGTAGTGTTGCATCACTCTGTGCTGAGTACACAGCTCACCCTTGCCACTGCATCAGTGCTGGAGGAAAACAGTGGGGTTTTTTTGCCAGATTGGGCAGGGACCAGCTGATCTGAAGTGTTCTGCATAAACAGCTTGGGCAGGAATGTAGGCTAAGAGAGGCTGGGGCTTGGGCAAGATGCAGAATTAGAATGATTTCTCTTGCCTCATGCTTGGGCTCTCTCTTAAAATTAGCACAAAGGCACATGCTGAAGAGTAAGCTAGGGAAGAGTTTCAGTTTTGTTAATGGGCTCAGGTGCAATTTTTTTTAGCTCCTTTTAGTCTACCTTTGATAAGGTCAATATGTGGCCTTTGTTTGGGGATAACAGGAGTGGGATTTGTAGAATGAATCCACATATTTACAGTTATCATTTTTGCTCCAGTAAGCAGCAAAAAAATTACTGTACTGCTTTTGTTGGGGTTTTTTTTTTCCTCTGATACAATTAAGGAAACAGTTTATTTTTAACGTTTCTAAACTTATAGTCCTGAAGACACTGGTTATTTAATATCCTCAGTTATTCATGCTTTCTCATGACTCCTCTGTGAAATAGCAAGCGGGCTGCTCTCAGTGTTACAGGATTGTCAGGAGTTGAAGCATGGACATTAATTCTTGCTCATTCCTTCAGTACGAAGTTTAAGATATTTCAAATAGGTCAGAAGTACTCGACGTGGGTATTTGGAGAGGCAATTAAACGTGTCTGCAGCTGTTCCAACCTGCAGCTGAATTGTCAGTTTGGTCAAGGCATCCGAGTGCTTAAGACACCAAAATCCTTTTAAAAAAAATCCTCTCCTGTTAATAATAATAAAAAAAATTATTGTTTCTTACGAGCTGAATTTCTTAACAGGCAATAAACTGTGGCCTTGTTTTAGGAAGGAATTTCTGGAAGTTCATCAAGTTTCACTACTTTTATTTTTTGTCAAAACTGTAGTCACTTTATCATACAAAACTTGCAGTTTCCTGTATATTTTGTTTCATTCTTAATCTAGTTTTAGCTTTCTGAATATCGTATTTCCAGGTGGGAATGTGCTGCTTTTAATGGTCTGGGAATGCTGAATGGTTAAAATACTCACGACTCCAAAGTACAGGGTCAGAAGAGCTAGGACTGAATATTTTCTAGCTTGTTTCTTGGGATCAGTTGAAAACATAGTTAGTATTAGAAAAGGAGTTTGATAGGTCAGAAGTACTCGACGCACGTGAAGGAGAGATGCAGCACCAGGGCAATGCGAGATATTTTAGCAAATTATTAATGAGACTTTGCAACGTGCTTCTGTGGGGGTTTTTTCCTTGCTTCTTTACTTAGTGTGTAACAATAGATGCTCTGTTACAGCTTCAATTTTTTTGTCAGAGATACCTGGCAGAGCTGCTGTTCTGCAGGTGACACTTCAATCGAACTGAAAACCCACAGTGGTTGATATTGTAATTACTTTAGATCTAAAATAGTTACAGAAGATGTGTAGGTTTTACTGAAAACGTAAATTGATCAAAATTCCTTCCAGCTTAACTGGTGAGGGCGGATTCAGCAGCTTGAAGAAGAAAGCAGCAAATAAAATTACATTTTTCTCTCTGTAATAGGCACTTGTATTGCATATCTATAAATATTGGAATTATTTTTAAAAAAGAATTTATGAAGAGTAATCCAAGATTGGATAAAATCTGCTGCATGAAAGCTAAAGCTGGAGAAGAAATTACCTTGGCAACAATTTCTCCAAATAAGATTCTGTCCCAGCAGATTGACTCCAGTGTAACCCAGACCTCTTCTTGAGAAATCTCTGCAACAAATAAGTTTATAATCAAAATCTGATGTTTTTATTTTGCTCCCAGAAGGGCTGGATTCAAGTAACCTGCTAAGTGATACTTGTCATATGATGCCTGTAAATTGATTTTAAGAGCATTTCTAGTTGTTAGAAACAGCTGTTACTTTTAGATTCTATTGATGGCTGAAGCACAGATAATACTGTGATTCAGAGAAAGTTTCTTCTTCCAAATGAGTGGGATTTCTCTTTATTCCTTTGTATCTGGGTTTCATAATACAGAGAAATTTGAGGAGGGGCAGGGAGGAATGGGGAAAACCAGTAACCACACCAAATAAATCTACATCTCTGTTAAAGTCAGTGTCTTTTTGAAGCTAAGCCACCTCTATTCTTCCAAAGAAGCAAGGTAAATATTTCATAAATGGTCACACGTTGCTCCCTACTCCATCAAGAATCTTTCCCAGGACTTACGTGATGTAAATGGCTTTGGTTCTGTAGAACGTTACCAGAAGCAGCATCATTTTAGATGTGTATTTTCTCACAGGGTGAATGTTTCATGAGACCTGCACTCAATATCCACAAAATACCAGCGGGTTGGTAGAAATAAATGGGGTTTAGAAAGAGAAATCAAAAGGAACTGCAGAAAAGAAGGTGTCCCAGTTTGAGTTTTTGCTATTAGGGATGTATCTGTTGGGGAGCAAACTTTGGATGAATGAATTTCCCTGGCAGGAATTAGACTTGTAGCCTGGCCCAAAAATATCCCCAGGGAGTGAATGAAAAATTCATGAGGCGAAATGGAGAAACAAAACTTTTTCTTTGCAGAGGAGCACCCTTTAACATATTTTTGCAAGATGAATTTGTTAGAGAAGAGCTGTTCCTAGGAAAGAGGGGAGAAAGCTTGCAAAAATAGACTAATGCTTGGGATTTGATGTCTTGCTGAAGTATTTGCTGCAAAAAGTACCATAGAGAATGTTGCTGTCTCTATGGGAACATCTTTGGGCTATATTTAGGAAAATTAAATTAAGCTTATTCTCCTCAGATGAGCAAGGTTTTGATAGGGCTTTGGTTGGAGGTGTAGTGGTATTTTTGGGGGGAAAGAGTAGAGGAATTTCTTCTACCTTTGGGTTTGGTGAACCACTTGTCTTGCACTTTTCAAGTCAAAAAGAAAGAACTAAAACTGTCTCATATATTTGAGGCAACCTGTGTGTGACAGGAGGCAGGGAGAAGCTCAGCTTGATTTCACGACCCCAGGCTGGGAATTTGGTCAATGGGGGGAAAGAAAACCCTATTAATACCCTTACATAGATCAGTTTATTAAACTGAACAGATTTGTTAAGGAAATCAGCTGATTATAGGTACGATGTCCAGCAATATTCTTTGGGTTTGGATCTTTCCTTGTCTTGAAAAATCAGTGATTGGGTAAAAGCTGTGTGGCGGGTGGGTAATTTGGTGTTTTACACAGTGTGGTGCCTGTGGAGCACGGAAGAAGAGGGTTTCACAGCTCCTCAGTAACTTCATACTGATTTCGTGGCATAAATTCTTCAGGAAAGTGTGGCCTGGGGCAACAGAGGCCGCGTGTGTGTCCGTGCCACGTGCGAGTGTCCATCCATCTCTCCGTTCATATCCTGTGCAATAAGAAAACACTCTCCCAAAGGGCTTTTCTTTAGCTTGTTTATCCCTCTTTCTTGTTCAATCAGCATTGGTTCCAAGACTTCTTTTAATATCATTATTATTATTATTATTATTATTATTATGCCAGCTGTGAGTTAAATTAATGCGTGGGGGTAGCAGTTACTGCCTGCGTTGTGTGACGGCTCCAGGTGCTGCCCGTTGCTCGTCTGTTCCTGCTTTTTCCCTGTGTTTGGGCTGCTGGGGATGGAGCAAGTTGTTCTTCCCTGCCTTTCCCACCATGTCCCACGTAAGCAGAACCCGGAGCAGAGCGGATGCTGTACATATTTCTGCTCTATAAACACGTGCTTGTTTACATTCGCTTCCCTGCCGTTCCAGCTCGGATCCTCTCCCGATGCCAGAGCGGATCAGCCCTGACTGACAAACGCGGAGATCCGGCCATTTTGACCCCGTGTGCTGCTCCTGTTCCCATTTGTTTGTTTCTCCTCTGTCTTCCTTCCCAAGTATTTAACAAATTATTATTGAATATTTTCCAGAATTTTTTTTTTCAAAGAGGCCAAACTTGGAGCTATTCAAAATTGAGCCGAGATACACAAATATCTGATCTTGTTACTGTGTGTTACTGATGGTGGAAAACAAGTGCTGAGTAAAATGGAAATAAAACAATCCCTTTTGTTGTAAGCTGCTACTAACATTTGGCAAACTCTTCTCAAGAGAAACCCTCTGCTGTGGGTGCAGCACCTCACGGACCCTCAGCACTGCAGATTTTGCAGCTTTAAACTCCCAGGTCTTTGCTGATCCAACTTCACCGAACTGTGACGTTACACCAACATTGCAAATACATCGAATTCTTTTTATCAGCAGAAAAGGCCGGGTTGGATTCGCAGGCCACATCTGCTGGTGAACTTTGTGCAGTGTATTTTTTTTCTCTCTCTCTCTTTTACTAGAAGAAAGATTTGTTTGTTGGCGGCTGCTCGGGGCGGGACAGGAATGTAATGCATGCACAGACTGCGCAGCATTTCCTGTTCAACTGCCGCTCCAAACCTCGGCGCTGGGAAAATATCCAGATCCAGCAGCTCCAGCCTTGCTCAAACAGCAGAGAAATGCTGCAGAGTCCAAAATGCTTAGTTTTTCACAGAAAATGCCCTTTTTAAAGTGAACCGTCATGGTGTGCCCGTGCTGTGAATGTATCAGTCTGTGGCTGTTGCTCTGTAATATTTACAGATTATTGGGCTGAGACAAAACACTTGGAGCGCCACAGGGACAGGGAGATGGCTCCTTAGTGCCACTGCAGAAAGTTCTGTTTATTTTGTATCATGATACATCTCCGTAGCATTGCTTGCATACTTCAGTTAGCTTGGTTTACCACCCAGTTACAAACCATGGCAATCTTGTGGCAGGCACTGCAGCTACTTTCTCATTATTTGCTGTATTTTATTTTGCCCTTAAACTGATTTGAAGCATCGCTTTTGCACTGCATGAATTTCGCTCCAGGAGTGAATGATTTCAAGGCAAAAAGCTTGGAGTTGAATCACTTCAGCCAGCTAGCACTGCACTCAAGTGCTGCAAACCTGGCCTTGAGTGTAGTGTGAAAGTGAGATGAGGGCATTATTTCTTTTAATTTTTCATCTTTTTTTGTTTCTTAAGTGGTGCTGGTCCTTTGTACATGTTTCAGGCTATCAGCTGATGGAAGGGTGGTTGTGGGGTGTGGCTGCTTACTTATTTACTTATTTTATTTAATCATTTACTTACTTTTTTAAGCAGATGTGTATTTTGAGCGTGTGTATTCGCAGGCTCCTCTGGAATCCGTAAGTGCTATCACTCTTCTCAAAAAGCAACAACAAAAAAAAGCAAAAATGCTAGGAAAAGATTTGACTGTGAGCTGTGTATGTGTGCATGTCTGCATTAAAAAATGTGGTATATCCTTGTAGCACTTTCTTTTGTGTGTTCAGTAGTTATTCAGCCCTGTGTGAAAAGGAAGTGAGTGTGCACAGGTAATCCCTGGAGACTGGGGCACATCCACCCTGGGTGCTCCAAGGAGAGGATGGGCACATCCAGCTCCTCTTTAAGAACTGTCCAGCTGTTTATGTAAAAGGCAAAGGTACAGCAGCTCCCTGGCTCATCTTGCTGGGGGAGTTACTGGAGGTGAGCATCTCCTAACTTCTTTGTATTCTCATCCATCTTCTGTCCCAGTGGCTGTTCCAGTGGCAAGCAATGCAGGCACAAAAATGAAAGTGCTGCTTGTTAATTAGTTCCTTCCTGGATTACAGGAGCCCTACTTTTCAATCCTTTGGAGATACAGATCTACACGTGCTGCTTCTCGGAATTGGAAGTGGTCTCAGTGTAGCCCTGTGAGCTTGTCAGGCACTGGAGCAGGGGAGGAGGGGGCCAAAATTGGCACTGTTTAATTTGAGCTTGAAGGTATTGTGCTCAGAATATGGTTCAGCAGGTTAATTGGGTTCTTAAAACAGTATTTAACTTTTCAGCTTCACTCTGAAACGTGGATGCCCCTGAAGCTGTGGATTTGCCTTCAGTCTTTGGGCTGAATAAATGCCAAAGTTGCGCTCTGACAGATGCATTTATTTTTACATGATCTTGCCTAGTAGCAGCTCTCCTCACTTGTGGAATACTGCAGAAGATGTTTAAATCATGGCTTGTATGAGAAGCTGACACGTCTGTTAAGGTTATACCATATATATGTGTGTGTCCAGCCAAACCTCAGTGCACAGGCTGAAGTGTAGCAACAGCTTTAAGGTTTAGGAATTTGCCTTGAGATCCATCAGGTTCTTGTGCTGTTTTGAGCCTTCTCATGGTTTCTTATCCCTCCTTGTCATTTAAGAGGCTTCTGTGTGCAGCTGGTGTTTTTCACATTTACTGGCTACATTTCATGAAGCATCACAGCCCATACAGACAGCAGTGCTGAGTTCTCAGCCGTGTCTTTTAAAAGTGACTTCAGAATTTCACTACCTTTGATCCTTAAAATATGAGCATCCAATAACCAACAGCAGATATGTAATCCACCCAGATTTGAGGACTGTAATAAATAATCTGTGTAGGGCAAAATAAGAGGAAGTTTTTAGCTTTAAGCTCCTGCAACAGAAGCATTTCCAAAACTTTGTTTGGCTAGGTAGGGGTCTTTTTTCTTTATACAGCTTTAGCTGAATTGATGGATGAATTAGCATCCATCCTGATGATTTTTGTCCTAGGTCCTACGTGAAATGGTATTTTTACAGGACTTTTGGAGGTATGGAAATGAAACTGTAGTGTTCTGATACCCACGAGAAAACTCCTCTTAGAATGGGATAAGCTGCTCTTTTCTCATCATGTCATTGAGCATTCAGGTGCAGCTCATGAGCTTGTTTTCCAAAACGTCATGGAATGATGTCCTAAGTGTAATGTTCATTTTTTTACCTAAAATTCTCTAAAATCTCCTAAGTCATATTGACATTTTTTTCAGATCCAAGTGCACTGACCTAAAGAAATTATCTCAAAAAGAAAAATAAGTTTCTTGGTTATTTTTCCCTTGTGTCGCCACCTGCCTTATGTATTCAAGCTTTTTTTCTTTCCTATAACTATTTAATCAACTCCATCCAGAGCAAACTACTTAATGGAATGCCTGGGAAACAAGGTGGTGGAGAGGGAGAGTCAAATGTTTTGGAAAGATTTTTATTTCACTGAACTAGTCTGGGATCATTCCCTTTGAAGTAATCGTTTCAGTGGAAAACCCAAAACCTTTCTTTTACTTAATTGTGCTGCTGCGGTGAGGAGAAAGGTTGCCAGTTTCAGTTGAAATTAAGGTAATTCTGGGGTATAACATGCTGAATTTAAGCAGAGCAGTTTGCTTGGGCTATACATTTTTGAAGGCTAAACCAGTTGTGGGTGGTTGTTTCACGAATTGTGACAGTGCTTTTATTGCTATATTTTCTGCAAAGTTTACATGGGAGATGAAACCTTTCCATGATGAACTGCGAATGGCATTTTAAGACCAAAGTTAGGAGAGCATCACGTGCAGGTTTGGCACCAAGTGGTGTAAAACAGTTTCTGTCCTGGTCAATACATCACAAAAAGAGGAGCTGTATCAGCAAGTTGTGATTTTCTACTGAACTGTTTCTATCTTGAGGCATGTGGGATATAAAACTTCATTTTTCTGAGAAGATCAAACACAGACTCTTAAGAAGTTGGAGAAATTAGGCATTTCTAATCACGTATAGATTTTAAAACTCCTTCCTTTGAAAAAAGAGTTTGTTTGCTATCACTTAATTCTGACTCGCCTCTTCCCACCCTTTGTTATAAACAAACTTATGGTGAGAGCTCACCATACCCAGATGTTCATTTTATTGCATTTAGCGAGTTCATCTGTAAGCGGGGAAGTCTCTTCATTATCCAGTTTCATATTATCTGGGAGAACTGGATATTGCATTCATTTAATTAGGAGAATTTCAGCAGTAATTAGCTCGCTCCTGGCTGCAGAGGGATGAGCTGGAGCCTTCCAGTCATCCCGAGGTGGCTTCCTGCAGCAGCGAGGGGTTTGTGGTACTGTGACTGCATGAGAATCTGCTTTTGTAGTTTCACACCACTGCAGCAAAATCTGATGGGGGAAGCCCTCAACTAAACTTCTTTAGAGTACAGTGCATGAGTGGGAAATCTTTTTATTTACTGTGTAACTTGTGCTGCTGCTGGAACTGTCGTGGTGGGAGAGCAGCACAACCCTTCTGCCTCCAGAGGATGCTTTGTCTGAAAGGAGCTTGGGGAAGATGCTGTAGATTACTTCTATTAACACCTCTTGTATTAATTTCTCTTATCACATTTGAGTTATTATACCTGTGTGTGTTAATACTTGGGGTTTGTTACAGTCTTTTTCTCCCTGTTCTCTTGTAAACCACCCAGTAAAGCTCCATACCTCTCGTTTCACCCTATGTGATTGCAAGAATTTATTTTAAAACTTGCCTTCGTCTTTTCTTGAGCCCCTCCCCAGTGCTATGGGTTTGTTAGGACTTGCCAGAAGACTTCCAAAAGCACAGCTCTGGGACTGTCTTTGGATTCCAGACAATTCAGGGATTAACATACCCTCGAACAGTGGGTGGCACACGGGTCATGGGCAGTGAGGCTTGTCCTTAGAAATGGCATCTGGAAATTAAAGGTGAGACCCTAAATTGGGGGCAGTCTGCCCCAGAGTTACATCCCTTCTAGACAGAAACAACTGTGCTCCTGCTTCTGACTCTGGCTGCAAATAACGTTCTACAAATTCAGGTAATTTGGCAAAGTGCTTCACTGAAGGCTCTTGCAGACCTCCAGGAGATCCCTGGCGGAGCAGTGGGGGATCTGTGCACTCTGCTCTTCAGTGTGGCCTTCAGCCATATGAAAAAGGAAATAAAGTGATCAAAATTAGTGAGGGAAAAGGTTGTGTATTTGTTACTGCGTGTAAATAGATGTGTGTGTATGTATGTGCATCTGTATATAGATTTAAAACTTAACTGTGAAAAGTTGTAGGAAGGCAGCATGACTTTGAAAGACTGGGCTTTAAAATAGCAGATGGAATTAAATGTAGATACATGTGACATTTTCTGCATGGGAAGATACAAGAATTCTTGATTTATATTTGCAGCGATGCCTGAAATCCCTACTAATGAAGAGATCTCGGTGCTATAATCAGATCTGAAAAATCACATTAGCCTAATGCTCACTTGTTGTAAACCTCAAGTAAGGTTTGAGGAATTATTAGAAAAGCAAAAGAACAAAGCATTGTGTGGGTGTATAAATTCATGGTGGAATTTCTTCCTTTCATCCTGGATATTGTGTGTGCTTCCAGTCCTTCTCTTCCTGCTTCAAAAATACGAACTGGGGACCGCAGAAAGGTAAGAAGCAGGAATGCTCAGAGTTCTGAAGCAGCTGAACTCTTGGCTGAGCTGTGGACCTTCTGCCATGTGATTCTTTGGGCTCTAAATAGGTTCAAAATTTGGTGGGGCAAAGCCATGAAAGAGGAATTTGTTGAGGATTGTTACACACACATTTGGTGTGTTCAGGTGGGGAGGTCCTAAACTGCGCTTGGAGGGAACGTGGGGTGGTGGGAGGGGAAAGCATCTTTCCATCCTCACCCTGATCCTTTCTTCAGCTCTCCTGCAGACACCTGCTGCTCTCAGTCTTCTTTGCTTTCACAGAGAACATATTTTCGTGTTGTGGGCTTGTTCTGCCTGGGCTTGTTTGGGACACGGTGTTGACATGTTCCATGTGCAGGGTTTGAGATGTAAAATGTCACTGGAAGTGTCCTCAGCATTTGGTGTGGTGGGGTGATGATAATTTAGTTTGTCTGGGGAGGGTGTAGGAAATCAGCTCCAGAAATTGAGGTTGTAACTTCCGAAAGGTGAAGGAGGGGAAAGAAAATGTTCCCTGAATTCCATATGCTGGGTGCTGCTCCCATTGCAGTTTGGATAACTCACTCTACCCTTCCAGTATCGTTACTGCCTGGTCTCACCTGTGAGCTTTTAAGGAATGCCAGGTTTTGTCCTCAGCAGTTTTTTCTCTTCAGAATTTGCTGCCATCCAGAATACTTAAGTTGGGGTTAGTCATTCAACATCAATGCTTCTTTGCACCTTTGTAGTTGTTCTGTTTGTGCTGTCACTGCTTCAAGGAAAGCAAATCCAGCAAACAGCACACGGATTGCAGGTGGTTCAGGGTAACTAAGGAAGGAGAAACTATTTTCCATGATGCACAAGACTGTCGGAGTTGCTAAAAATGAGATATGGGTGTAAATATTTCTGTAGATGCAGTACTTGTATTTTAATGTAGCACAGCCCATAAAGCCAGCCAAGAACTTCTGTTCCTTACTGCATCCAGAATTATCATTTATTAAGTCACTGTAAAGCCTCTGTAATAGCTTATTGAAGAAAATCCCTTTAAAATAACATCTGAGTTAGTGGAAAGACCTGTTTGAAACAGCACTGTGTTATGAATGGCAGAACTGTCGAGACTAAAAACCAACATGAAGGATTATTTTTCCTAGTAAAATGTTT
Source organism: Oreocharis arfaki (assembly GCA_013398015.1). Classification (NCBI taxonomy): domain Eukaryota; kingdom Metazoa; phylum Chordata; class Aves; order Passeriformes; family Paramythiidae; genus Oreocharis; species Oreocharis arfaki. The sequence goes on along the minus strand of VZRR01000046.1, from coordinate 314,399 downwards.
CAGTAAGTGAAAGGGAGTGGCCAGATTTCAAATGTATGATTGGATCCAAGTATTCTTAGAAGCTTTGGACCAATCAGTATCTTTTGTCTAGAGATTTCTGAATGTTTATTTAGACAATTTACTGTCTCTTTCTATAGTAAGTAGAAAAGATGCAAGTATTAGTTCTGAAATGGTGTTGGTGTTCCCATTGGTCTGTTGCGCAGCTGAGGCTGTGAGTTGGGAATTTGAACACCCTGCTGTAATTGATACCTGTGTTTAAATGAGATAATTTGCCCTCATATTTTTAAGTAGAGGCTGAAAACAAACCAGGAATTACTAGGAAGGTTTCTGTGGCAGTAGCTGTAGGCAGCGGAACGCACAGCATTGTTCTTCCCGTTCTAGTTTCAGCATATTTCAATTTTTAATGTCGGAAAGGAGTTCTCCTTGCCAGGATTATATTGCAACTAACTTGCTTGTGCTTGCAATACCATTTTTTCCTGAGTGCTTTGAAAATGTCCTTCCCAACTGCCCAGGTACCCTTTGGGGATTTCTAAAACAGTGTTGTTGCAAACACAATATGACATTTTGAGAATGACTCTTTCACTGTAACTTGTAGCACTGGTGGCCAGAGTTCTGTGTGTGTTTTCTGTTTAACTGGAGTATTGATAAGTGGTGTTGGGTTGGTTTCAGTTTACAAATGTCTTTTAAAGTAATGAAACACTTCCTTAAGCACACAAATCTCTGCACAGTTCTGACTTTATCCTGTTATCTGAGCACTTTTTAAATCGGTGGAAGTCTATAAAACCCGTTTAGTTTTTGATATTGGTACACTTTGCTCTTAGCAATTAATAACTGAACCGGGGCATTGCTCACCGCTTTAAAGTGGAAAAGTGTTTTGGCAAATGTGGAAATAGTAGAATCCTAAAGTAACTTGGGTTGGAAGGGACCTTAAACATCATCCAGTTCTAACCCCCTGCCATGGGCAGGGACACCTCCCACTATCCCAGGTTGCTCCAAGCTCCGTCCAGCCTGGCCTTGGACACTTCAGGCATTCACTGTTTTTCTGTCTTTGTTGTTCGAAGCACACGTGGGGCCCTGCACACCTTCAGAGCGAGATGGAATCCCTCAGCTCCTCCTGGGAGATCTGTTCCATTCCACGCACAACTCTTCTTCCACTGAAATTGTCTTTATCTATTAATAATTGTGTTACTTGTGTTGCTGTGGTGATCTCCTGGATGGCACTGGATACATTTGTACTGTCGGGAAGGAAGGTGGATGCCTGTGGAAGTTCCCTAATAATCTGTCAGGGGAAGAAAGATGGGGAATTATATTTTGATGGGTGTGATGGGACTTACTAAGAATTTCACTTATCTGTAGCTTTGGAATGAGGGAGTGTTTGGTTTCCTATCCAACATAGGAGACAAATAGTTCTAAATAAACATTATCTAGAAACATGATAATAGATCATTAAAATAGTTGGTGAACAAATTGAGTATTGCTTACAACATTCTAAAACTTTTCTCCAACTCTTTCATTTTATTCTTTTTTATTTTAAAGTGTGTTCAAAATTTTTTTCTTAGGGAAATCCCTGGATGTCTTACGTGCGTTTCTTTTCTCTAAACTACTGCTTTTAACTACAGTCTTCATTCTTTAGAAATGCTACTCTTGCCTTCATTCAGCTGTGTGTAATTTTTTACCACTTCTGGGTTATTTTTATCCTGGTAGACCAATAAGCAAGTTGAAAATCAAGGCCAGAGATTCTGTTTCTTCAGTACCACCCTTGCTCCTAAAGCCTCTATGTTGCGTCTTCTGTCTTCTAGCAGTGCTGTCAAACAGTAACAGAGGAAACTCAGAAACATCTCAGAGTTCTTCCTGACCCTTGCAGGACTTTTCAGTGTTCCACACGTGACTGTGTAGTTGTGTAGAAGCTCTGCAGTAGGCATTTAGCACTTCTCTTTGGCTTAGGTCAGTCCTCTTTGCTTCCTCAGTCTAGAAGCACATTTTAGCAGTGATTTATTTTGTGTAATTACAGTATCCACCTTGGGTGTTACTTGGAAAACTCTCTGAGTTGTCTCAGTGTGATTGTGCAGGTTGGTTCCAGGATGCCACTCTATGAGTCTGACAAGGGGAAAAAACGAGTTGAAACAGAAGAAAAGGGGTCTCAATATGCTGGAAAACCTCTGTAATCTTAAGACTTGATAAAGATTTCTGCGTATAACAGCCCTGCCTCTTAAATTCAGTTGTTGTGATCTGGAAAACCAGGTCTGTACAACACGAATTTATTTTTCTGCTGTGTGTTTTTTTCTTTCCCAGTGTCCCAATGTAATATCAGCTTGAAGAAGCAGAGGAGTCGAAGTATCTTTAGCACCTTATTCTGCTGCTTTCGTGACTACAATGTCGAGCCACCATCTACCAACAGCACCAGTGCTCTGCCTCCTTTGGTGGAGGAGAATGGAGGACTTCAGAAGGTCAGGATTTTGTCTTATTTTGCTGTCATGTGGGTCTTTTGTAAGCAAGGCTTAATTGTGCTTCTAAAGGTTTGTCCTGACAGGTTTCCCTTGTGGGGAACAGCTGTGAGAAAGAATTACTGGTTGGATGGTGGGTTGCTAATATTGTCTATTCATCTGTAATATAAAACTAGTATTTCTGTTACGGGTGTTGGCACCATACATTTTATAAGCAACCAACATTTAAAACCTGACTAAGTTTAAAAAATGGAGACTTCCCATAAAATTTCAGCTTCTGAGTTATTTCTAGCTTTGGTTCCCTTTCCTGATTACAGGAAGGTTAAAATGTGTCCACTGGAACATAATGGAACCTTCTGAATATCACTTTAAAGGGTTTTTAGTGACGTGAAAACGAATTGAAAGAACCATTATTATGTGGATGTTTTTTTTCTAAGCAGACCACTTACATTTAATACATGCTGAGTCCAGAGACAGCAGCTTTTGGCCATTTTTCCAGGTTATTAATTTTTGTTTAATGAGTCAAATGAATGGATAAGAGATTTTAAATACAAATACAGATAGAATACAAACATTACAACATGAATTTGTATGTTATTTATAAATCTGATAACACTGAGAGCATTTGTGTTGTGAACTGGAGAATTTCAGTTCAATATGGCAAACATAGGAATGCCAAGTTTTCCCTACAGTTTCCAGGACTCTGAGATTGCAAATACAGGTGAATCCATGGTGGGGAATAATGGCAGAAATGGAGATTTCTCTGTGGATTTTTTTGCCCTTCTGCTTTTCACACAATTTTTCATGTCTGATGCAGCTGATTCCTTACTGCCCTTGTCCAGTCCGTTTTATTCTGGTTTGAATTTTGCTGGTTGTGTTTGAATTCTGAAAAGCTCAGGAGAAAGAGCAAGGAACTGTTTGGTGGGAGAGAGGGAAGGGGAGCAGATGAAAGTGATGGAGATTTTGAGTATGTGTGGAGGTAAAGTCTGAACTGTAACAGTTCCTGCTGAAACTGCTCACGCAGAGGTAAAATCCACTGAAAATCCTGCCAGGAGGAGGGATTGTACATGTATTTTTAGACTTCTTCTGCTAGCCAAGGTACATTTCGAGTGAAGTGAGGGAAATCTAGCCTGGATGTGCTGAAGGGAAAGCTGAGTAGTGTGTAGCATGTATGCAGACATTCATCAGAGGGAAAAAAAGGGATGGGAAACTACTAAAATTTCCTATCCTCTTCTATGCTGGGGAATGGAAAGGAGGCAGAAGTGAGGCTACTGGCAAAGCTACAGCTGAGAGAAAATGGGAGTTCAGTAGAAACTAAAACATAAAACCAAGTTTGTTTTTTCTGTCGAAAAATGTGAGTTAAAATGGTCTGGAGTCAGTAGTTTCCAGATTGCATTTTGCAAAACAATTTTCTAAATATATCTTATGCCTTGAGAGGTTGCATGTGTGTCCACACAAGATTTCACCCTCACTCTGTGCTGCCTCAATGAGCAGTTCTGAAGTCGTGCAATACTTGTACATGACACCAGGACACAAATCACAGCGTTCCTAAAATTACCAGATCAAAACTTAGGAGAATAGAAAAAGTCAAAGGATATGTTGAAGAGAATTTAATTAAAGAGTGTTTTCTTCAACTGAGTGAAAGGCACTCAGATATTCATATCTTTTTGAAAGAAATCAATACAGCTAAATTTTTGGTGGTTCTGGAGGTAAAATAAGTCTGTGACATTGCTGTTTTAAATGCAGTGTTAAAGATTAATAAGCGTTATATGTGTTTATACTGTTTTTATTTTGAGTGCTAACACAGTGTAAATAGGAAATCCTTCTAAAGAAATAAAAAGAGTATTGAAGACTTGAATATGTTTGAATATTGTTACACTGTCAGGCTGGTGATTGTTACCAGGAGAGCTGTTTCAGAGCTGTGCAGGCTGCTTCAATTTGGTGGTGTTACACTGAGCATCTTGTCTAGATTCAGAAATAAGTAAGGTGGGGGAAGCAGCAGTGGGCCTTGGATTCTAAATTGGTGAAATGAAATGTCCAGGAATGACAAAATTGCCTCTCAGGAAAGAAAAAAAAACCTGACAGCCCACTGCCTAAATTCTTCTGCTGTTTCATTAAACCTCCTTTTTTGCATTAGTTTCACTGCCAGGTTGGAATTGTTTAAATTCTCTTAAGCTGATGCTCAGATGGTCACTTAGTTAAATTTGCTGTCTCTTTTATGTTTGATTAATTGTTTATCACATCACGATTCACTTCTGGCCAGGCCCAGTCAGTTCCATGTGTTGTGACCCTTTCCTTGAAAAATGGACAAGGAAAATTGCACAGTGATGTCAACCAGTTACCACGAGAAATGAGTATAAAATGGCTTGGATGTACTTCCCTTCTGTCTTTGCTGTTCAGTGGAGTTGGTACATGAAAACTGGTGATAAAGACTTCAGAGGAAGGAAAGGAATGGGGGGAGTTCTGCAGGTGTCACTGGAATTCAGTGTTCTGTGTTGCTTCTGGCATATTCTGAAGCCAATGTGATAAGCCAACTTCCTTCTCATTAGGAATCTTGGTTTTTGTAAATGCTGACCTGTTCAAAGAAAGAGAGCATTTTATAAAGTGATTGAAAACACAGTACTGAAATCTTGTTCAGAGTAATTGCGATGTGTGATACAATTTTTGTTGTTGTTATTATTTGGCTCTAGTAGAAAAAAATGAAATCGGTGCTTCAGATTAATCAGTGCTTCATGATGTGACTTGGTGATGCTTGACACGTCAAGTGTTCTGTCACTTCTTCATGGGATTGGAAGAAACACCAAACTGAGCATGGTTTTGATTAAACAGTTATTTTCAGTGCTGAATTCTGTTCTGTAAGTGGGGGGGAGGGAAAAAAAAAAAAAGCCCAAAAACTTCTTTAAAGTATTGAGTTCACTTTTAAACCTTCTACTCACAGAGCAGCTGCTTGTCCAAGTGTGACTCTAATACTGGTAATGAATGGTCCATTCTGTCTCTTGAAGTTTCAATACAACATTTTTTTCAATAATAACTTGTATTTACTGAAACTGTGGCATATTTGTTCTCCTTCAAATGCAGCAGCTATTCAGCACAGCACGAAGATGCATTGTAAGGTGTGATATCTGTGACAATGGGTATATCAGCCTGCCTGCAGCTTGGATGCTGAGCCAGATGTGTCACTGGGAGCACACAAAGTTCAGCCTCATGAACTCCTTGGTAATTTTTTCCTGCCTGCTCAGCAGCAGGCAGCTCCCCAACACCTTCCAGGCACTTTTTTTTTTTTTTGTTAAGCGTGCTGGGAGAGGGAATTGTGTTTTGTTTTCTTCAGGATAAATTCAAATCTCCATTTTCGTTCCTCAGTTAGCAAGTTGACTCAGTTTTTGTATTTTCTAGATGTAAGTTTTTTTCTTCTGGGTAAGTTTGTTACCTGACTTTTGAGGTGTTTGTGGATACAGATTCATTCAGGCTTGAAGGGGGAGTCAAAAGAGAGAAAGGTGAGAAAAGCTAGATGCAAACTCTTTTTTCCCTTTTCTTCCAGTTGTGGTGGGTGAGGGAGCCCTGACAAGTCTTTGCCATTTCACTCCCAACCCACTTCCACTGGAGTCATCCTTGCTTTTGTTTCACAGTGAGATCCAGATCAGGCAGATGGCTCCTGTTAATGAGATGAAGCATGAATGAGGAAAGGGATTTTTATACTTGCTGGGTTAGAGGAGAAGCTCTCGATCCGCACTCAACAGGGAAGAAGGCAGAATTAGGAGGAGGTTTTTTTCTGTCCTTGTCCTGCTTTCCCTGTCACTGAATTTCCACCTCACTCCAAAAGTTAGGGCTCCCTCTCCCCGCTGCACGATGCCATCATCTCCCAGGTGATGCTGGAAAGCTGGGTAGATGCCCTGTGGTCGTGTCTCCAACGCTCTTGTTTGCTTCAGGGATCTCTATTTATAACACAGTACAGGAAAAAAGGATCTTCTCTGTCCCACATGAATATGGCCCAGCAAAATGAGAAAAACAGCTTTTAGGGAGCACGTTCTCGAGGTCAAAGTAGCATCTGCTTTGTGCTGGAGACCTCGAGGAGCAGCAGGAGCGTGGGCTCCTTGATGAGGACACCATTAATGACAAGCTTTCTGAGCAGGCACAGAAATCACTCTCCAGTGTGGAGGAAGATAATTGAGATTAATGTAAATCATTGTACTTTTTCTGCTGCTTAACCTTCACTGATCAGAGCAAGAAAATTCCAGGTATTTGGTTCTGTTGGTCACCAGCCACATGTGGTATGGAAGGTCTGTTTAGAGAACAAAATCTCCTCTCCATACCTGTGTTTGGTTCTTCTCTTTGCCTACTCATTCTGACCTTCTTTGCCTCCCAAAAACTCCTCTGTATTACAAGACAGAGCTTGAGAGTTTGTCAAATCCTTGCAGTGTTAAATAATAACTGTACTGCTGTTTTTAAAGAACCTGTCATGGTCTAGAGTAAGCTTTGTGCTAAAGAAACTAATAGGATAAATCTGTTACTTTCTTCTGCTCAGCTTCTTCTCTGAAGTGAAACAGCTCCTTATCTTTGAATACTCACTGTTCTGAAAAAAAGCAAAATAGTGTGGCCTGTCACTTGGTGCTCATTGAGCCCACACATGATCATAGAGAGCACTAGTGAGCAACACAGTGCTGGAAATTGTTGTTCCAAACAAAAAATTACGTAGCTAAAGGAAAAGATAGGATTTATCATTCCATCTGTATATAGTGTGGAAAAAATAAAACCCACCAAAAAAAAATCCCTGATTTCAATGGCTGGGGCCAAATCAGTTCCTGAGTTGTCTTAGGGATACAATAGGGAAATTTTGGCATTCTAGGAACAGCTTTGTTCTGTTACCAACATCAGGAGCTCGTGGAAAGCCTTCAGCAAATGCGGTCATCCGTCATCTCTTCCAAACGATGCTGTTGTGACCCATTTCCCTTCCTGTTCCAAGGCTTTAGGAAGTGAGGCAGGACACTTGTAAGAAGTTTCCCAGAGCAGGCCTGTTTTTAAAAAGCATTTGCCTGTTCATGGACACTTTTGCTTTCCCAGCAGACTCTTGCAGTTCTCTTTCTGCTTGTTTTTCCTGTTCTCCTCACTCTTATTACTATTTTGATTTTTGCATAGGTATTTTCAGGTTCCTCTTAAGAAATTTGCTTTTTTCCCCTTTTTTTTTTTACATTTAGTTCAAGAAATTCTGTGAGAAAAAATTAGGCAATCAGTAATGCAAGTCCTTTAGCAGCTTTGGGTTTGGGTTCTCATGAAAGTCAGTGCCACTAACAGGACAGTAATGTACTGAATTAGAATTTTTTCTTTTGTTATTGCTATTACCCTGAGGAAAACTTGGGTTCTTACCAGGTTTTGTGTGTGTGTTTTTCTAGAAATCAGGTACTTTTTACCAGTGCCAAGTTTTTGATAGTTGATGGTAGCTGCTGCTCTCTGGTTGCTCCTTCAGCTTCTCAGGATTTTGGGCAAACTTCAGTAAAAATTTCTGCTGAGCAGCATTAAAAAAAAGAGCGCTTTAAAAATAATACTGAATTATTTCTGTTTGTCAGTGATGTGTCAACACTGGTAGACTTGAAAACAAATAAGCAGGAGGTTTCTTCAGCTGGAAGAGGCTGTTCTAGTGTTGAAAACAGCCCTTTCAGTAGTTCCTCTGCTGGAGATCAGAGCCTGTGTTGTCCAAATATTAAATCATCTACCCAAGCAACATCTATGCTAGAAGGATCAGCTTCCTTTTCTGTGTGCTGTTCCCACCAGAAAACAAAGTCAGTTTTGAAGGGTTAGGAAGATTAGAAAACACAGTTCCAGCTTCAAAAATCTCTTACAAATTTGAGTGCCCCTGTGGCCACGCTTTGTCCATTTTGGAGCTGTCCTTGTTTCTGGATGGCCGAGGATGAGAAGAAAAGGTCAAGTTGGCCAAGACTTTGCTGCCTTCTCCCAAGTGCAGTGCAAAAGTGAGACCATGGGAGCAGCACTGGTACTGCTGGATGAAGAAAGGGGGATTTCTTGGATTAGTTTATCATCATCATGTCCTTCTCAGACTTTTTTGCTGTTGCCTAAGTGAAAATGCTGTTTTTTCAAGTCAGTTGCCTCAGAGGAAGTTGAGTTCAAGGAGTGGGGTTCTGCCCTGCTGCCAGGGTCTGGCTCAGCCTCCTGTTGCTGCAGTGAAAATTGACAAATATACCCATTAGTAGATCTTAAAGCTGAAAAAGTTCCAGTAAATACAGGTACTTTCTTATTGCCATCTCTTATTAATCATAGCATGGGTTTTATCAGTCCAGTCTCCTAAAAATCATAAATGCCAGTATACTAACTGATCATTTCAGCAACTAAAATGCAAAATCCTGTTTTTATTTTTTTTTTTTACCCTGGTTTCTTGAATACTTTGAACTTTTGGTTAAAAATGTTTGAGTGCTACATTTACTGCTCCAGACCTTTGTTCTACCCTTTAAAAGCCATTACCCTTACAGTGATTTTTTTTTTTCTTTTTCCCCAGGGTGACCAGATGCAGGTCATGCCTATACCAAGTGTATGTATTTTTATCCCTTTTTCTTTTAATAATTTTCATGACTTTTGCTTTGATTCATTTTATGTTGCAGTCTAACAGGTCTGTTTTGTGTTGCATGTTAACAAAAGGATTTTATGTTCTGTCTGTAATGTTGTATCCCCAGAGGTGAATTGAACTGCATGTGTTCTGCAGGGACTGAAAGAAGAGTTTGGGTTTTATCTGGGTTCCATCTGAATTTTTAGCATTTTGAAAACACTTGAAGTAGTCTGAAAGTTATTTGTTCTAACAGAGGCAAAAGGTGACTCATCATCACTATGTGGGACACAGTTACAAAAACCTTTTCCTCTCGTTTCCCCCTATATTCCAGTTGAAAAGAAGAGTTGGAAACAGCGTAATTTGTTTGAAATAAGTCACGTTAAGAAAGCAGAGCACCCTGACTATTGCTCATTACTGCACTTGTTTGAGATGATGCTCTTGGTATCAGCTGCTGCTTTATGGGCTTTAATATTTCTGTTTATCTTCCCTGGATTAAACTTGGAATGCTGCTTGGCATCTGAATTATTTTTCAAAGCTAAATAAAAGGAAGAAAAAAACCAAGTCCTTCAAACTGAAGCTTTTAATTTAATTAGTTTTAACCTTTTTTGGTCAAAAAGCTGCTCTTTCTTTTATGAGGATAAAGGCTTAGGCTTTGTAAAGCTGAAAATACTTCTTTTTTTGAGCTCCTTTGCTGTTTACAATACTTCATCATTGCAGAGTTTCCCAGAAAATAGCAGTGCTGATGTGTGGAGATCATGACCCAGCCCTCTTCCTTGAGATATTTGGTAGCCTTTAAAGACCTGGATATTCCCCAACATGCCATTCTTTTTCTTCTTTCCCTTCCTTCTCACGTAGCCCAGCATTACAAAAGCTCCTGTAAGAAGCCCCCTGTCTGTGCTGCAGAGCAGCAGTGCCAAGAGATCGCTGTGACTGTGCAGATCTTCCTTCTTCCAACAGTTTTCCTTGGGTTTGAGAACTGTTGGAAATTCCTCTTCATTGCTTAGCTGTTATTTCTGCTATGGCTCATGCATGGTGTGTATGCAGACAGGCATGGACATGCATGTGGTTTGCATTTCTGCAAGTCTAGGAATAGAAAACCTCAGGTTTAAATCAGAAAATACTGATTTCCAAACTGCTTTTCTTTTTTACATACCTGCCAAATTCTGTTAGGTGACTGTAGCCGCTCCACTAGGAATTATTTGAACATGAAACGTGTTCTGGCTGTGCTCTGACCTGGAATAAAAACCTGTCCCAAGAGTGACTGTAGGTACTCAGAATAAGAATTCAAACAGAGCAAAATTTTGGAAGGATAAATGAGTACAGCTTTGACAGGTACAGAAATGAAATGAGATGCTTTGTTAGAACATTGTCTTTCCAGTGTTGAAGCAGTGTTCTGTTAGATTTGAGCAGTGGTAGGAAAATAAATGATTCAAGAAGGGATATCTCTTTCTTTTCTCTTTTTTTTTTTAATATTAAGCTCAGCTGTAATTTTGCAGACATATATTCCCAGCACTAACAAGGCAGTAAAATTAACTTATCTCTGCAGTCATGACGTAGAGTTCTGAGCGAGCAGGTGACTTCAAACACTCCTTCCCCTTCCCCAGTGCCATCTGATGCTTCTTCTTGCAGCAGGACACTGGAGTGTTGTCAGGCAACCATCGCCCTTGGGCACTGGTGTGACATTTACTCCCCAGTATCAAAGTGCTGCTGGCTCTCAGGAACCAGCCAGCAGCACTGTGTAATCATCTAAATAAAGGCACAAGGGAGCTGCACGTGGAGGAAGTGCTAGGAAAGAAAACGTAGCGTTGTGTTAGGAAAAACTCCTAAAATTAAAGTGTTGCTCTGCTGGTCTTAGGAGGAGTGTTGGTCCTGAGTGTTGGAGCACAAAGATTTGCTCCAAGACAGCTCTAATTGTGTATTTCAGACCCATTAAGGCAGAAATTCTTCATGCTCTGCTACCTGGGGATGAGACCTGGGCTGTGTGAGCTGCATGTCTTGCACAAACCGGGAGAAAAATCTTCTGAACAGACGCAGAGTGAGCTTGGTCACAACTGAGGGGACATTTTTACTTTTTTCACTGCAAATGTCATCACTTCAGGTGTTTAGAGAATTCCTGAGGGACTCAAAAAGAGCTCTGCCCACTCCCCACTTCCAAATGGAAGCCTCCAGTCAAACCAGGAGGATTTCTGTAGCTTTATTGTGCTTTTTATCGTGTATTAAACCTGGCAGTGTGCCGAGGTCACCTGTTTGAAAGCTTCCATTGCTTTATGTGCGTTGTGCATTGCTTTTATTTGCATTTATGTGTGCAGTTCAGTGAAGTGGATTTTCTGCTCAATCAGATTTGTCCTGTATTAATTGCACTGAATTTAAAAGCTTGACGTAATAGGAATTTTTGCTTGGGTATTGATAAAGATGACTGCTAAACAAAAGATATTCTAGCTTCAAGTTAGGTTCTTCAGAAAATAGAAATAGCATTAGTTTGGGAGTTTTTTTACAATATGGATTTTATGCTGTTTGTATCTCATTTTTGAAACTGTTTCCAGATAAGGCATAGATTAAACAGCAGCATAATTGATTATTTACCTAATACTGCAAAATTGCTTATTTATAGGGCTGAAAGAAACACAAATTTTTTGAAAAGGCAAACCCAAAACATTCCCAGCTGACACATTTTGATAGACCTGATTAAAAATCTATTAAATGTAGCTCAAGATGCCTGTGTTTTCATGGATTTTTCTCAGCTTTGTTTGGAAAGGAGTATGGTAGAGAAATAGAATCATACAGTGGTTTGGGTTGGAAGGAGCTTTAAAAGATTACCTCGTTCCAACCCCCAAATCAAAGCAGACCTGTAGCAGCTTCACTATTTTATATTCTTTTGAGTGAAGACATAGATGGAAATGCAAAGCCACACTCACGCAACATCTTAAATGAGATGTTGTTAAACTTCTCATTTTTGAATGAGTTGGAGTGTCCATTTCTTTTGTCCAACTTAAAATTCCACTGTTAATGAGTGGTACCAAAATGATCCCTCAGAATCCCTGCAGAAGTTGAATCTTAGCACAGGGATGCTGGGGTTTTTTTTTTCACTTGTCCTCACCTACATTAGATAATTCCTTGTTACAACTTTTTCTAGAAGAAATTTTGGGAACTGCCCGTTCCGCAAGAGGAGCTGGCATCTTCTGGCAGCTGTGTTTTAAGCAGGAATCATTTATCTCCTGTAAGAGTATTTCTGCACATAACTGCTGGGAAAAGCTGTTAGCCCTGCAGAGCACAGCCCAGAGTGTGAGCTGAGGAGGACATGAGCCGTAAATTCATGTGCTACACTTAGGCTTGACAACATTGCCAGTACAGAGAGGGAAAAAAACCAGGGCTTACTAATTCTGATACTTGTCTCTGTGGGAAACACGGGCCTGCAGGGAGGAAAGCTGATAATTGTTCTATACAGTGAATTTCTGCAAGATTTGTGTTGACCAGCTGTTTATGCTTCAACCAAAAGTCCTGTTCTCCTGCCGCCACCATCCCCTTTTTTTTTTTTTTTCTTAGGGAATATACTATTTCCACGGGACTGAAGCAGTGCAGCAGTCGTTTCACTACAAGGTCTGTTGAGCTGATCAGCCACGAGACCTGGCTGGAATGCATAAATCCCAAACAGTGACTAGTTTAACTTGTATACAATTTGTGTCTTGTTGGAATTGAAGACCAAGCCAGTGAGCTACCACGTGTTATTTTTCTGCTGAGTTCTGTGGAAGTCTGCAGCCTTTCGGGGAGTGTTGCGTAGTAAATACGAGTTGCTGTTGGCCACAATTAAATATTCTTAATTATCTCAGATATCTTTAAAGCTGATATGTGTAAAAATAAAAATAAACTATCAACATTCTGTAACTATTCACTATTAAGTGTGATGGAATCCTGGTATTTAGCACTCTTCTTGGGTGTCTCCATTAGTGAGAAAATTAAAACACAGTGTTGAGTAATGCTTGTTTCTGCCTAAAAGCTTTGCTACCCTTGACAGGTGGAAATTGCTTTAGATCAGAAAGCTTGAACAGCAAAAAAAACGGGCTGATACTTTGCATACAGATCCTTTCAAGTTCCTGAAAGCCTCAAAAAGGCCACCCTTGCTCTCAAGTCCTACACCAGCTGTTTAGCAGCCTCACAACTTGTAGTGACTTCAGCTTCAGAGTAATTTCCTTATCCCTGTTACATTATCAAAGGGAGAATGTTTTCACAGTCGAGGGCAACAGAATTGCAGTTGGTGAAATGAAAAATGTATTTCTTCTGATCTTCAAACATGTGAACTTAAGGAAACAAGATCAGATTGAACTCAAGATGCCAAAGCTTGTAGGAGAGTTGGTTGTGCCCTTGTCAGATCAAGTTGGGTCAGTAATTGCACATGGTCTCCTAAAGCCATACTGAAAAGGAAGAGAAACTCTAGCAGCAACCAGCACCTCTGTGTAGATGCCACAGGTCAATTGTGCCTCTCACAGCCACTGCTTTTGAGAAAGCAGAGGTTCAGGTGGGTGAAAAAAACAGTCCCAGGTTGCCTCGCTGTGTAGTCAGGGAATTTGGGTTCTCAGAGATGGAAGTTCCTGCCTTTTGTAGTCCTTGGTGTGTGTCCATCCTTTTCTTGATGACAAATGCAGCAGTTTCCAGCTAAAAAAATAAAGGTGTCTGTGATAAGACAGTACTGATATTTTCCATATGCATATTTTTATATGGAAGAATATCTATTTCCATGTATTTTCCATAGATATAGATATTTTCAGTTTGATAAAGAATTCATATAGCAGAAGGAATTTTTGGCTTTGAACTGCTTGTGCAGATTAACGTAGTCAAAAATTCAAAGGAGATGAGAGTTTTGAGTACAACTATAAACTGAAGTGTTACTTTTTTTAAAAGTATGTCTAAGGTTTCTTGGGATGTTCCTACCTTTTTTTCATCTTCAAAGACAAGAGGTATTGGAACATGGGTTCTGAAGATTATTGCCTTTAAATGGGTTGGATTTTTCTTTCAATAAGCTTTTAGTTTATTTAGGTTGCAAATTTGGATCCTTCTTAATATGGAAAATCGAGGTGGGGTGCTGAGTACCTTTTAGGCTTTGAATAGGAGGGAGAAACCAAAATTCTTTAGTCTGGTCCTATCTTCCAACAAGCAGAGGTGGAGCTGAAGCAGCTGTGGGACTGTCCATAACCTAGACAGGGTGTTGTATAAATTTCAGCCTGGTTAGGTGGCTGTGATGGATGGAGCCTTTGCAGGCATGAGGCAAAAGCTGTTTTAGTTTGCAGGTCGTTGTCAGATGTGTGCTGAGAGGAAATGCACTGAGACAAGTGAGGCAAGGCAGCTTCCAGTTTGGTGGCTGAGGGAACTGTTGTCGATGTTAATTGTAAGGAACTAAATCAATTTCAGTGAACGTTCCTCAAGTGCCCCAAGAACTCCTGCCTTAGCTAAAAACACTTAATTTATTAAGTCCAGAATCCGATTTCTTAGGTGCTTCATTTAAACAAGGGCTTATTAGGCATCATTGGCAGGTATCTATCAAGGTGACACTTGAGTTCAGCCAGGGATTGATAATCTGTCCTGACTGCTGGAGGGTGTCCAGAGGTGCCTGCCTCACCTGTGTCACCCCCTGCCTGCACAGGGGTGGCCTCAGATCTCTGCAAGCACCTTTACAGGTGGCCACTGAAAAGAAGAAACCTTTGACAGATGATAAACCTTTACCAGAGCGACAGTGAACAGATAAAAAGATAGGAAAAGAATGGAGTTACAGTTGTGTATCCAAATCTAAATTAATTTCATTTCTTCTCAATCTTGGGCTTCCCCCTATTCATACTTTTCTATAAAGCTAATCCTTTTCCTTCATCAAAAAACCCCTCTCTGAGTGGCAGCAGCGTTTCAGCTCCAAATGGAAGCGTTCTCTCCCATTTCTGTGGTTCCAGAAAGTATCCAGTCCCAAAATCTAAAGTAACATATCTTTATTGCAAACTGGGGTGTTGAAGTGGGAAATGATCCGAAGAATATGGGACTGTCTGCATTGCTTTCAGAAAAATTTGTCAGTTCATGGGGTTGGTGCCATTTTTAGTAAGGGCAGTGTGCTGTAGAAGAGCCCAGTTCAGGTTCTTCACTGCAGTTTCAATACCTTGACTGGGAGCATAATGCACATGGAAGCTGAGCACCACCCTCATAAGTGGTAAAAACAAGAGTGAAGACATGTCCTGGAAGATTAAATTAGTAATGCTGTCTTCCATCAGGATGGATTCCTCAATTTCAGCATTTTTCATGGCAAACAGAGATAATGGTTTGTGTAAATGTCCATCAGCCTGACACGGCTGGAAATGGCATTGACTGGAAATAGGATAACAACAGCAACCAAAACCAGGCATTGGGAAAAGAGCCACTGGAAAAAGGTGTTGTATCAAATATCCTGGTTTTCTGCTTTGTTTTAAGCTAGTGGTGGTCTCTTACCATTTTAATTTCCCATGCTTTAGAGATCATTTTAAACAAGTCTCTCGCTTAAAAAAGAATTTAAAAAAGAAAAGTCTGTATGGGTATTGCAATTGCATGAGCCGTTAATATCCATACGTGTCCTTGGGATGAGCCCAGGAAAGCATTTGATTTCAAGTCATGTATGCCAGCTCCCAGTAATTACTAGAACAGTGATGTTGACAGAACAGTGCCCCTTCCATAGAGGTTTTACTTTTTTTGTTGTTGTCTTCCTCTTTTCTTTTTATTTATAGCCACCAGCTAAATACCTCCTGCCAGAACTGACAGCATCAGACTATGGGAAGAAGTGTGTGGTCATTGATTTAGATGAAACTTTAGTGCACAGTTCCTTTAAGGTAAGTAGATTCAAAAGGGATCCTCTTGCAGCTTGAATGTGTCAGAGAATGCTGGAGGAACTGTTAAACCTCTGAACACTTGAACTCCTCTCACAGCCTCTGCCTGGGAGTCCTCATTGCCTGTCCTATGATTATTGATTCTAATTTAACTCCCAGGGGAGTAACACCAGAGATTGCTGGGTTTAGTTTGTTTTGCTGAGAAAACCACACTGACCAGTGCAAGGCCTGGAATATTACTGACTTCATGGCTTTAAATATTCCAGCAAGGACCTGTGTTTTGAACAGAATTTGTTGCTTTGAAGATAGGGGTTTGTTTTTACAGTTTAAATGATGCCATAGTAGGAGAACGGAGAATCAGCACAGCTTTCTGCTAGGTTAGATGTGCCTTAAACCAGGAGATTTTGGGCACCAGTGGTGGCTCTTCTCTCTTGCTGGCTGGAGGATGCTGTTCTCCAGGTCAGCCTTCTGTCCTGATCACAGCGAGTGTTTTTAAGTGTTTCATTTTCAGAGCAGGAAAGCAAATACCATTTAGTTGTTGGTGATGAGTCTGTCATCTTCAGGAGGTAACTTCTGTAATGCTTCAGAGTTCAGCATGTGGTGAAAAGTACTGGTGTTTTTTCTGTTGGTAAAGTAGGGCTGAAATTAGGAGACTCCAGAAACACAAATAGTCTAAATTGGCTCAGGGTACTGATAGCATTTCTCATTAGTACATCTAGTACTGATAAAGTGTCTGCTGCTTTTATACATTGATTGGAGAATTTATAAGAATTTATAATGTTACCTTACGACTACCAAAGAAGATTAACCACCCTCATAGTCTTCTAGGTGGTTGCACTCCATTTGTTTCACTGCAAGCATGAACTCCACTTTTTAATCCTTCACTTGTTAGTTGCCAGTATTTAAAATGCAAACTTGTAATTCATGTTGTGGTTAGAATTTGGCAGCAGCCTCTCTTTGTTGACTTAAAGAAAACCTTACATGGAGATACTAGAACAAATATTCCTGTGCCTCAAACTGAAATGAAGATTTTTTTTTTCTTTGTCTTTATTGTGCCTCATGGTATAGAACAATTTATGGTGGTGTGCAGGAACCTCTCAGGCTCAGTTCCATATTTATCTTCTGTACCCAGACTGAGCTTGCGCTAGAGAACTTTTCAGGGAGATGAAAACCACAGCTGGATTGGAAAGGCAGAAGCCATGCCTTCCTATTTAAATAAGAGTCAAAAATAGGAAGGGAAAGCTGAATTTAAAAATCTAATTGTATATACTAAAAATGAAGCATTAGGCTTAGTGTTACCTGAAGGGTAAAAATACAAGTTTGCTTTCTGAGTGCAGTGGGTAATTTTGTACTGGGATTTTTTTTTTCCTGGTTTTTGAAACAAAATGAAATTCGGTTTAGGTGGCTTTAATTATTTTTTCAACCATTTTAAAGAAATGCATGTTTAATGGTTGGCACAGTTGTGAATCTCTGTTGTAGGACTGAGGTTTGCAGAGTGTTTCTTAGCAGGCTCCTTTTAATCCTCCCATTCATTCAAATGATATTTAATGGGTATTTAAATGACTTTGAGTAGATATTGAAGAAAAAACAAAAAGATTTTCTACTTGATGATGAGCACTGAATTATGTTTGGTGTGAGGGAGAGAAAACTGGTCCTTTTTTGTGTGAGGTCAGCAGAGTTGGGCAGATGTTGGAGTTTCTGCAGTATTTGAGTCTTGGGGCTACAGTGGTGTTATTTCAATATGAAATGCTGTGATTGGGGGTGTGTAAGAGAAAACCAAGTGCTGGAGGAAATGAATTTAGTTGTTTAGTGGCTGGCACTGTCCAGTGCTGCTGTTTGGGTTTTGTTTCATGAAAGGAAATTCTTCAGGTGAATTAAGACCATTAATTCCCATCAAAAATAATGATGCATTCCAGCAGAGCAGGGGTTTGAACACCTGTGTGCACCCTGCTCTGCCTGGATAGTCAAGTTACTTCTGTAGTTCTTTAGTTTGTAGGGATTTGGGGGTATTTTGGGGGTTTTTCTTCCATTAAAACATGTCTGCTCTAACCAGGCAGGTCCTCACTTAAAAGCTGGAAAAGCACACATAAATTTGAGAGTTTTAGTACAAAAGGCTTTATTTTAAACACTCGATATTTTAGAATTCGTAATTCTGTTATGAAATAGGCTTCATGTTTCAAATGCAGATTACATGTTTTTTTGACACAACCAGAGAGGCAGAATATTTAAAGTGCTCTTTATGAAAGCAGCAACATCTGAAGGAGGGTAATTCTCATCTTTTTATGCCCCTGCATATTTGTGAAGCTTTAAGGAGGTACTAGTCTTTCATGTTAGGTGCATATTAAAGGAATAAAGTTTGGGGTTCTTTGGCAAGAGTAAAAAAGGAATAGATAGACAGGATAGTTATCATTCCCATCATAAAACAATCATAGAAGCGAAAAATAATAAAGTATTAAATCAAGGAGATGTAAACATGGTTTTGTATAAAATTTATTAAACCACATGCAAGCCTGGAATGTAGTCCTATTCAAAACTGGCAGTGAAGCACTTTTAGAACATTTAAAATGCTGAAAGTTTTGCAGATTTTTTATTAAATAGAAACGGTGCTAAGTGAGCTGGAGATTTTCAGTGGAAGTGCATTGCCTTCTTCCAGGCTCTGTCTGTGTGGTTCCCACTGGAGGCACGGACGTGCTTCCCGTGCACAGCCCCACAAACCTTTAGCCAGCAAATTGCTGCAGACTTTTCTCCTCTTTTCCCTCCCTGAGGAGCACAGATCCCCAGTCCGTGCTGCCTTCCTTATCACCAGTGCCAACGAGAAAGCAACATAATACCTGAAGTGTGAGTGGGGGAAGCAGATTTGTAGTTGGGAGTAGTTTGGTCAGCGTTACAAAATCTGAGGGCGAGTTTTATTTGCTAGAAAAACCCAAAGTTGCTCACAGAGAACGTGGTTTTCTCTGGCATCCGGTTGATGTTGCTGCTGTTAGGATTAAATTCTGTAAAAGCTGTAGTCTTATCAGTGGATTTCAAAACCTCAGCAGCTTGCAGTGACCTATTCTTTTTCTGCTGCTGCTGCAGAGTATTTCTCTTGCTGAAGGGAGTCATGCATATATAAATCCTTCAAGTGTGTGCAAGCCTCTTCAAAGTCTGCAGGGAGCTGGCACCCACTGGAAAACTGGTGGCTGAGGCTTGTTGACAATTCATTTGGGTTTCTTTTTAAGGTGAAGCATCAGAACTTTTGTGTACCTGTTCTGTGGCTGTTAGAGCTGCCGAGTATCTTTATCTGAGGGGCTTCATGCAGGGAACAAATGGGAGCCTCCCCTCTGTCTTCTTCCAAAGCAGAAGGGGGAAATTGCTCAGTGTCAGATCGGAAAAATCTAGATTTATCTGTGTGAATTTGAGGAATTCTTCAGATCACACCAGCACAGGGGTCATTGAGAGGATGGAATTCTCAATCGCCAGCTGCTCTGGAGGTCTGGTGCCAATCCTGGTGGATCAGGATGAGAGGATTCCGTGTAGCCTCTCTTGTGCCCTCAGACCCAGCACTTGCAGGTGTCAGATCAAACCATCTTCTTTATTTCTTTGCTCCTGAGAGAGGGTGTTTCCCTCCACAGAAATTCTTGTGGTCATTTTGGTCTCCTGGCAGGAAGGTTGTTTGACAGTGGAATTAGAATCTGGCTTCTCCAGGGAGTGGGATCAAAGTGATGCTAGCAGGTTAATACTGCAAGATCCTCTTTTCCCAACATTTTTTCACAGAGCACCTGTTTAGACTCCCCAGCTTGTGATCTGCTTCTTGGTCTCTTTACCTCGGCTGCTTCTCTGCTTTCTTGGCACCCCTTTGCTCCCCTGAATGGGTTTGAAGTCTGTTTCCAGTCCCACAGACACTTCAGGGGCATCTTCTTGGTGGTTCCTGAGATCAGCCCGTTGACTGATCCAGAAAACCAGGTGGGGAAGTTTGGACAAATCTCACAGAGCTGAGTGAAGGTGTTTTCCATCCTTAGCTTGGTAACACCAGTTACAGACTGGGCTCCTATCCATGAAAGATACTGGCTGTTAATCAGTCGTATTAAAAGTGTATTTGGCAGCTCTGCCTCAGCCATTTCCAGGCTGCAGATGATGGAATGAGCTCCAGGCTTCAGCCAGGCATGTTTACAGGGCTATTTTTTTTAGAATGGACATAGTGCATGAGCTGTACCTAAGTTTGGTGTCCACTTGAACCAGTAAACATTGGCAGCAGCCTGTTCCCAACTAGCCCTCCTGTCTAGCCAAGATTAGATTATGTACTGCTGAACTGGCTGCAAGGCCACTTTCCTGCTTTCCAAAGCAATTTTACTTGACCAGCAGTTTTTCACAATAAGTCTTGAGAATTGAGTTGTGTTTGACAGGCTGGAGAAATGGATTCAAGGACTTGGGCAGAGCGTGCCTGCTCTTCCCTTTGGACTTAAAATGCAGTTTTACATTATTAGGTTGGTTAGTATTGGCATCTTTAGAATCCTTTAGCTGTACAACTTAAGCCTTGTTGCAGCTGCTGATTCAAATACAAGCAGTAGGTATTACTTCTACCACTGTCTTTCATTTTTAGTTCATTACGAGTGGATGACCCTGAGCAGAATTTGTGGAGTACACAGCTCATTTTCTTGGTGGTCATGTGTCCACAAAGATTGGGTGGAAGAGTTTATCCAAATAGGTGTTTTCCTGATGAACACAGTGTTCAGTAGTGGGGGTTATTCGAGCAGTGAAGTGTGCTAGATTTTATGAAGCTTAAAAACAGGAGAGAAGAGGGAAGTGCAGCATCTGTAATTACAGCTGTGAGCTTCTGACTTGTGTGAGAGCACACACAGAGTGGATCTGTGTAGTCAGTAATGATTATTAACAGGTTGCTCAGAAGCAGGTACTCTTCCCTTTTATGCCCCTGAAATTTTCCCTCTACTGATCTTTTTTTTAATGCTGATTATTTCCTTGTCATTCTTTCTAGCCAATTAGCAATGCTGATTTCATCGTTCCTGTTGAAATTGATGGAACCATACATCAGGTAAGTGCTGTTTTTTCCTTCAGCATTGTGTCCTGAGTGTCCCAGAGCATTCTCTTCCTCCATTTGCTGCTTTATATCCAATAATTTCTCCTTTTGCAAAGCATGGAAGCTGTGTATTCTGGAATGCAGACCTGTGTGATCAGGTGGAATCTCTCTCTCAGGACTTCAATACTTGACTCTTTGACAATTTTAAAACATTTTCTAACAGGAAATGATGTGAGGATGGGGTTTCAAACATTGCTGGGCCCAGAAAAAGCTCCTTGAACACTGCCTTTCTCATTCCCTCCAAGACAAACAGGACATGAGTTGGCTCCAGTGTCTGTTGGTAGCTCATGTGCTAAAGCTCATTTATATTTTATCAAAGTATAAAGGAAAAATAGACATTTCTTCAGTTTTTGTGCTAATCTATGTTTAATTTCTGTCCCCTTTTATTCCTATAAGTAATTCAAGTTCCTCTGATAGGGGTTTTTATATACTTCAGCATATTTGAAAGGTCTGGACAAAATCATGAGGAGACTAATTTCTATGTCTTATTCTTTAAGAACTTCACTTAAGGCTCTAAGAAATGGTTTTGAGTAAATGCAAAACGCCCATAATTTGAAAATCAGTCCCCTCCATATATCTTAGCTTGGTGTCTTTAATCAGTAGACATTTCTGAAGGGTTGAATAGAATAAATTACAGTGCTGTAATTTCTCCTCTTCAG
Organism: Oreocharis arfaki; assembly: GCA_013398015.1. NCBI lineage: Eukaryota > Metazoa > Chordata > Aves > Passeriformes > Paramythiidae > Oreocharis > Oreocharis arfaki. The sequence goes on along the minus strand of VZRR01000046.1, from coordinate 292,839 downwards.
GCAGGCATTGATGGTCTTGCTGGAGATGAGTTAAACCAGGTTAATGTGGAGTTGAGCCTTTCTGATACGTGAACCTTGCAAATTGTTTGAAACATCTTCTGCTGGGTGTTGGATGTTACAGTTATTGAGGAGCAAATCTTCCCTGGATGTGATTTAACAGAGATTTTAAATACTTTAAGTTTTGAAATGTTATTTATGTATTATTCTTACGGATTATTGTTACTTGGGCAAGGAGGTTTGTCTATTTTAATCTCTTACTAATTGGTGGATCGTAAAGTTCGGTTATAATTTTGTCTGATTTCCTGTGATGGAAACTATCCATGTATTTGTCACTCTTAAAATGATTCCTGAACATCAGTCAGTGGACTGAAATGTGCTTTAAAGTAATAGTTGTTTTGACAGTTTTTACAGTGTGTCTGTTTTATGTAGAAAAATTCAGTATCTAGGGTCCTTCCACCTGCAATGTTCACCAGAGCTGATGCTTAAAACATTTAAGTGACGTTTCGGGAGATTTGTGATTTTCAGTCCTGGTTTGATCTGGGTTTCAGTTGTGTTTGGTGCTGTAGAACAGACAAATTCTCTCTCCTAAAACTTTGCAGAATGCTTTTGAAAGTGAATTTTTGAATGGCTTAGAGTTGTGATCATTTGTCTTGTCAAGATGACATATTTACATTTTGAAACAAATCCCAGTAAAAGGCTATTTGGGCTTTGCAGTCAAACATTTCAAAATCCTGTTGCTTTTCCATTCCCTGCTGCAAACTTGCAGATTCCTCACCAAAACTGATGCAGTTTGGCACTTGGAGATGATTCCTTGCGGGGGGGGAAAGAGAAAACAGCAACAAAAAACCAACTCCAAGCAAACAAAAACCCCACAACTGGGTCCAGAGGGAGTGGATTTGTGCATTTCCTCCTTTGAGAGAGGTGGTCAAGTGAAATTGGTCTCTGTGCCTTGCTGGAGGCTCCCTGCGTAATTTTCAAATTGCTTCACTGTTTGCATTTCAAGTTTTTAACCTCTGCAACAGGTAAATAACTCAGTCACGTTTGGAAGGTAACAGTGAAGGCAATTGTAAGGAATTTGGGACTCTTGAAATAAAGGTAATTTGTTTGGCAAACAGAACAGGCAAAGCCTCTGTGTGGAATGTCTCTGTAACGTTGCTGACATTCAGGAATCTTTTTGTTGTTGTTGTTTTACACTGTGATAAAGGGCAAAAATGGATATTCTGGCTGAGTGTGATGTGCATTAACACAGGCTGTAGAGCTTTGACAACCTGTTCCCTCTTCAAACCTGTAATTCTGTAGTCACTTAGAGCACAAATGAACTGATATGAGCAATTCCTGTCATTTATCGGGATTTGTCATCTGTATAATGCGTGTCCATTTTTTTAAGCAGTTTATATACTCCAGGATTAATCACTGACACTGAGAAGTATTTCCACCTGTGCAAAATATCCCAGGAAATGGGAGATGTTGTGGAACCACTCTGTCCATAGTGCATATCCCTGCTTCATCAGTGGGCCTGGCACCTTGTCAGGCAGGAAGCTGACAGATTTTTATTGTCCTTGAACTCTGCCTTCGGCAGAACCCCAGTGGAAACAAACTGAGAAACACCATTTCAGAGGTGCCCATTCATAGAGAAACTTGAAATTGTGTGAGATTGTTCAGATCTCGTATTCCAAAAAGTACAAGTTGTGGCAAATTGAATTGCTGTACTCCTGAAAGAGTCTTGAGATTGACTTATCTAACGAGTTTTTTTCATGGTAAATGCAGTGTTGGGGTTTTTTTTGCTGTTCAACAGAGGTCTTTTAAAAAATAATGTCTTTAGTTTGGGGAATTTGTTTTCCCTTATATAATTTATAATCCAAAGGTCAGAGAGACTCTTGGGGGTTTTTTAATAGAGAGGACAGTTTGTCATCTTAAAGGGTGCTTGGGTAAACAAGCTTCCCTAGTTCAAAAACCAGCTTTTCTTAACATGCCTTTCCCTCTGCCATCTTTCTTTCTCCAGCCTAAATTATCCTTATCTTCATCTTAATATCCTTATCTTTCAAAAGGATTTGTCATTTTACTATGAGAAGGAAATAAATCAGGTGTGGAGGAACCTCCCTTTCTTCCTGCTGCAGGTCTTTGGGTGCCTGCAGAGGCTGTGCCCATCCCAGGGCAGTTCCAGGGAAGAATCCCAGTCTTTGTGCTGGGTCTGATGGCCCAGATACTAAAGGGGGGGTTCTGGTGCACGCTGACCCTTCTGGCCACTTCTCTCATTCCACTCTGGTTCTCTGCGTGAAAGGAAATCAGAGCTGGTCTCCTGCTTCCCTAAATTACAGGGGAGAAACTGTGGGAAATCCAGTGGAATGTGGTGGAAGTGAGAGGGAGCTCATTAAGGGTGAAAGTAGTGGCTGGAGGGAGGTGTTCAGCCTGCTTGGTTCCTTGATTTCCCTTCTGCAGGAACACATCCTCTCCCTTGGACCCTGCTTCGCTCTGACCAAGAGCAGGGTGACCACAGCCCCCAGACCAGAAGCTGTGCATCAAGCACAGCTTTAATCCCCAACAAGTGAAGGTTTTTAGGGAATGCTTGTCCTTCATCTTCCATCCAAATTAAATTCCAGTGGCTTTGCGCCTTGCACTTGATGTCCAGGAGTAAAGAGGACAGCCAGGAAGAGTTTGATTTGGTGTTATTTTGAATTTAATTTTTAAATACATATTTTTTAAATTTAGTAAAATTAAGATCAAGTGTTTGTTTGGGGTGAGGGGGGAGTTAGTTCAATTAATTGCTTATTTTAAATTGTTGAAAGCTGAAGGAACATTTGGCATGTGTACTTTGAACATAATATGCAAAATGTTTTGGTTTTTAACGGTGGGGGGAAAACGCTGTTCGAATAATGAACTTCTTCCTGAAAAGCACAGAATTCATGGATTTTCTTGCAGAAGGCTGTGGCCTGGTTCAAGTAATCCAGGATAGGCTGTGTCCATTCTAACTGGCCTATTCTTGGTTACTTGCACTGGGACACGACCGCAGCTGTGTGACCCAGGACCACGAGGCTCCAGGACACGTGGGATTTTCTGCTCGCTGCTCAGAAGAGGCACCAACCCCCCAAAACAGGAGATTACAGGAGCTGGACTTGTCATGGGCAGATTTTTTTTGCTCGTTACTTGCAGATTTCCTCATTGTAAAGCTGGTTTTGAAAGGCCATTCTTCTGTGTCCTGTGAAATTGATTGAAAATGAGCTGGGTTTGTCTTTGGGTTTCACAATTACTGAGTCTCTGTAGGTTGAGGCTGCTTGGAGGTATAGAAAATTCATGTGGAAGTACAAAATACTCTGAAACCATTAAAGATAATTGCTTGTGTTCTGCCATTAGCAGCTGTAAGAATCCTGTGGAAACATGCCTAGTGCCTGATTTGTGCTTAAAATGTTGAGTAGGGTTCATTTTAAATAATAATAAAAAAAGACTGTATTCCTCCAAATTCTTGCTGTGATAAGGAAAAAATTAGTGAGTGTACAATAAAAAAATGGATGGTTTGGGGGTTTTTCGTGCCCTGAAGACAGTGTATAAATCTCAGAAAAATGCCAGGAGCCAGTTAGTCTAGAGATTTCAACTGAAGACATCAGGCAATGGAGGAAAAAGCCAAGCCACAAATAACCATGCAGCATTGAGATTCAAGTCCAGCCACTAACAAAGTAAAGGGGAAAAAATTCCAAATGAGAAGGAAGAGGAGAAAAGAGCTGCACTGTCAGCTGAAGAAAGCTTTTTATGTGAAGTAAACCAAAGAGATTTTGTAGCCCAGGATGCCAGTACATTTTGGAGTTGCTTCCAGGCTCTAAGTAGGACTTCTCAAAGAAAACTTCAAGGGGAATAACTACCCAGAGTATTAAGATATGTTGTTCTGCCAAAAAAAAAGAAAAAAGAAAAAAATGAGTGTTGTTAAAAAAAAAAAAGGCAAAGGAATTGGGGCTTTTTACAGAGGGAAATAATTAAGGGAAGAATTTGGTGAGACTTCATCCTAAGAGATGACATTTATTATTAATTAGGCATTTAACATGAGAAGCAAATCTGTTGGCCAGATCCCAGCAGGGAAGGATTTAAGGCAAAACAGCAAGAGAGACTCAAGTAGAAGAGGCTGTGAGTGCTCTGTGGTGGATCAGGAACCCTGAACTGCAGAAGGGAGACCATCCAACTAAAAACTGCTGTGTATTCACAGCTAATCCTGAATTAGGTGCACAATTAGGAGACCTAAAAACAGCCAAAAGAGTGTTTATTACAAAGACTGGCAAATGCAGCCCAAGCTGTGGCTCAGAGCTCTGGGGCTGCAGCTCTGGGGCTGATTGACTGTGTGCTGCTGATGGAGGAGGTGGGTTATGTTGCAAGCAGCAAAGTTCAGATCCTTGGCAGGGAGTTTGTAATTACATTCCAAGTGGAAATACTTCACCGACAGGGGCAGAGATAGGGATGGAGAGCAAAGAGGAGACTTCTTCTGCTGTGTCTGGAAGCACTGGGCTTTAAAAGGGAAATTAATATTAAATTCCAGCACTTACTCTCCAGGAATGATGTTAAGACTCTGGGGTGCCCCTTTTGTGCCCTCAAAAATAAGTGTAGGAATAAAACCTAAGGCTAAAGAAACATGAACTTAATTATTAACTTGGATCCTGCTGTCTTTGCTCTCACATCTGGGAAGTTGGATACTCTCTGGATACCCATATGGAGAGGGACTGCAGCTGTCTTTCTGCCTTTAAAAAAATTCAAAGATAGAATTTGGAGAGGAAATACTCCAGCACAACTTTGTGTAGAAAGAATTAAATGAAAAATTAATTGTGTTGTTATAGGAGAGGAAATTACTTGGTTTGTGCCTGGTGAAATACAGGAAACATTGTGTAATTATCTGGAAAGAGAGTGGGGTTGAAGTACATCTGTTAACTGTCTTTTATCCATAAAATGTCACCATTCTTTGATGGGTTAGGTGTTGCTGTGGTTGTTTAAAAAAAACAAATCTGGGTTATAAATTGTTATCCGTATCAAAGTTTGAATGTAATGTTTATGGGGCCCGAAATAGTTTAGATAAATTTCACAGAAATAACTTAAAAAGAGATAAAGACTTCATGGTATGATCTGTATGCTGCATAAAGGGGAAAATTAACATTTCTGCTTTAGTCATTAAGGTACAGCTCCATCATATGTGTTTTAAAAAAAACTTTGCTTTCAAATTTAGGTTTTCAATTTCAATTACACAGTTTCTTTTTTTCTTCTTTTGCTGAAGGCTTTGATTGTTACACTTCAGTTCAAGCTGCTCTTTCCATATTTTTCTCCTTCAGGCTTTTTCTCTGGGTACCTTGATATTTTTTTTAACCTCTTATTAATATGAATCTAGTAAAATACATACAATTAATCTAGTTTTACATATCAAAGAATGAAATTCCTGAAATAGCATCACTCTTGCAATTCCTCCTGAATTCAGCTCTACGCCAGACTTCTCCACTTGAAACTTCCAGTATTAGGGATTATTTGCCAAACAAAAGAAGATAAAATGCTGCCAATGTTTTCTCTCAAACTTTTAATCTAACTGCAAACAAGACAGATAAATATTTTTCAAGCAGACTCCCCTCTTCAGCTTCCCAGTATATTGTGAGCTGCTTCCAAGCTTTCTGAGCAGCAGTTTCCTTGTTCTGGTACCTTCTGTGAACACAAAATCATCTTGTGTGCTCTGAAGAGAGAAGCAGGGAGGTTTTAATATCTGCTAATCAGCTTGTTGACAGTAGGCAGCCAAGCCAGGGCAGAAAGGCAGCGGAGCAGTGCTGAAGGCAGGATGCTGAAGAGGAGAGATCCTGGGAATTTGCCATCTTTTGGCAAGGTTCTCTTTAGAAGATGCTGTAGACTTTGTCAGTGAGTTTCAGAACCAGCATTTTTAGACTTTCTGCATGGTGCTGTGAAGATTTTTGGTGAAAAAAAGCTCTCTGCAGAGAGCTGGAGGGCTTGATCACTCTCCATAGTGAGTTATGGTATTTAGCACCTGGAGTTGGAGAAATGACAGATCAGCCACAGAACAATAACAGGTCCCTGTTGTGCAATTCCTGCCGTCACAGAGGCTTCATCAGATTTATTCCTTCTCTGGAGCTCTTCAGCACTGAAGGTACCAGCAGCAGAATGGGTTTGGTGCAGAGATCTGAATCTTCACTTCTTGAGGAGCCCTCCTGTCTGCCTTTGCCTGTAATGAGATTTGCCAAGGAGCCCCACTGCAGATGATGCTCGGTGTTTGCAGTTGCATAATCAGCAGGGGCCTGGCAGCCCGTGCGTGCCAATCTCTCATTATTGGGTCTCTAGTTTTATCTTGTGTGCTTTCCTTTTCCCCAGAATTTCATTTGAACTGCTTCCCTGTTAGCTTTTGTTTTGTGTTCTGGGATTTCAGGAATGGTTTGGGTTTTTTTTTTTTACTTTCCATGAGCACCCTCTGACCTAAATGCCATTATCATTCCAGGTTTATGTATTGAAACGACCACATGTGGACGAGTTTCTTCAGAGGATGGGAGAGCTCTTTGAATGTGTACTCTTCACAGCCAGTCTAGCCAAGGTTTGTTCTTCCCTTCATCTCTTTAACCCTTCTGGTGCTGGTCAGTGGACTTCTGGTTGGGTTTTCTATGGATAATTATTTCCACAGTTGGTACTATCTTAATTTTTCCCCTTCTTTTCTGCTTCTTTGTCTGACAGTGTGTACTTTGTCTGCTAGTGTGTGGGTAAGTGTTTCCATGGTAACACCATCACATATGGGCTCGTCTCATAATGTAGCCTCCATGCATTGCTCATGATGCCAATATGAAAGGCTCACAAGTTACCATGGTTATAGTGAGAAATTAGAACAAATAGCGTGCGAGTGAAGCAGCACAGTAAAGCTGGGCATGAAATAAAACACCGGATCAAACCCTGTCTACACCATCAGCCAGTGACTCAGAAACTCACTGGAAATTGGGAGCCACGGTTCTTGCTCTTGTCAAGGTGCAATTGCAATCTGGAGTTAGAAAATGAGGCCTTTTTTGCAAAGCTTGAAACGTCACCAGGAATATTTTGTGCCCTCTGGTCCTGCAGTAGCAGTAGTGGCTCGTAGGTAGTTTTTGTGGTAGATGTTACAGTAGTAGACTGACCTGGAATTCTTCACTTCCTTCAGTGTATTTTATTTGTGGTGTCTTGTGTGTAAAATGATGTTGGTTATTTCTAAATAGTGCTCCAGCCCAGCAAGCTTTTGCTCCAGCCTAGTGGGGAGATGGTGGAAGGGGACAGGACCCTGCTCTTCCCTAAAGCCTTTTTCCCTCCATTCTCTTTACCACATACTGCTCAGTCATGTTGGGAAAAAACCTAAATACAGCCCCAATTTCATACTGAAGTTAGGTGCCTTATTTCATAATCAAAAGATGATTGATTTCAACATTAGGTTTTTTTCTTGGTTTAAAATACAGGGAAATGGTAACTCCTGTTGTGCAGTAATAAGATACAACTACCATTTCCAAATATGTGGTTATTCATGTTCGAGTTTATTTGGATACTTTTTCTTGGTCAGTTTATATACATTGTTGGATTCTAAGCTAAGCCTCATTCAAAGTATCATCTTATGTATGAAATGGGAATTTCTTTGGTATTGTTCATGGGTATTTTTCCTAATAACATATTTTATGACCCAGTTATGCAATTTGGTAATCTTAAGAGTCTTGCTTGACCCAGTTGCTGCAAGGGCATCATTTGGCAGAGCCACGTCAGGCTCAGATGTGTTCACTGCAGTTTATCATCAGAGGCTCATGGAAACAAATCAGCTGGGGAAATGCTTCCTATTGATTTTCTATTAGCATTGGCTGGTTTTATGGTAATGGTAGGTGAGATCTCTGGATCCATCAACCTCTAGAAAACTCTCAGGGTAACTCTTAAGTTGGCCCTGAGAATAAAACCTAATCAATAAATCACAGAAAACATTTAGAGTGCAAGTTAGCCTTCTCTAGAAAGATAATTGTCCTACTTTTGCTTTATCTCTTAATTAATCACTTCAGGTTTGCAGGCGAGTGAGTTAATTAACAAGGAGCAGGGAAGAAAATGGAGAAGAAGGGCATTTTATCTGAAATTGTTTCGTGTCCCTTCTTTGGCTCTGTGAATTAGCCTTACCTGCACGTTGCTAACTTGGTGTTTCTGACTTCTGTTTTTAAGTATGCAGACCCAGTAGCTGATTTACTGGATCGCTGGGGTGTGTTCAGGGCAAGGCTCTTTAGAGAATCCTGTGTTTTCCACCGAGGAAATTACGTGAAGGATCTGAGTCGACTGGGCCGTGAGCTGAGTAAAGTTATTATAGTAGATAATTCTCCTGCATCTTACATCTTCCATCCTGAAAATGCAGTAAGTATTCAAAGTACTCGGGTGTAACTTCATCTCTCTGGCCCTTGCCCACATTTTGTGATTCAGAAAATAAGACTTTTCAGAGCGCTGGCTTGTGTCAGAGTCTGTGTTTTCTTAGGCTGCAGGTAGGTTCTGGGGCTCACTGCCAAATGCTGAAGGACGTGGGCAAAGTGATCTTGACAGCGTGTCACAGCCATGACTGCTCTTGTGCTCTGAGCTTTAGCTGTTGGCATGAGGTCCAGCAGTTCAGAGAAATACCAAGTGGTGTGGAGCCTGAAAAACCAACCTGGCTCTAAGAAACAAATGTGCCCTGCAGCACAGATTTTGTTCTTTGGAGTGGTGATTACAGAAAGAATGGTTTGCTTGAATTTCTTTAGGTTCTCCCCATCTTTTTTCATTGTGTGAATAATGTTTTATTAGGCAAGGTAATTAATGCTTTACTGGTTGCTACTGAGATCTGCATTTGTGGGTAAGGGAAAGAAAAAAAAATCCAGATCCTGTTGTGTTGTTATGCTCCTCCCTCAATTATTTTAGTCATAACTCCATAATTAGAACTGTTAGTCAACGAGTTCATCAAGGTTTAGGAATAAGGATAAAGGGCAGTTCTGTAGGGGAGAATAATGAGGAGAAATGTGCCTTTTCACTGTGTTTGTATTGGCTCCAGAAGCTCTGATGGTGAGGTCTGGGGTGCTCCATCCATGGCTGCAGCCCGTGCAGCTGCTCACATCTGCTTTAGCTGCCAGGGGAGAAGCTGGAACTCCTTAGATCTACTGACTTTTAGACAACCAGGCTGTGCACTGTTTCCTTTGATGTTTTTAGGCTGTCTTCTTTGTGCACTGTTAAAATCAGTGTAGGAAATCTTTTATTAAGAGCACTGCTTTGCGCGGTCCTGCCTCTCCAGAATAGCTTTTCTTTTTTGTAACATGAGCTGTTTATCTTCCAGCAGTCAGCTTTCAAGTTCAGATCCTAATATTGTGATGCCCTAAGTGATGAGGTGAAAACATTTTTCTGGTTGGTGCCACACATGGTTTAAAGTTGCCATTTATAATAACCAGGACCTGTAGCTTTAATTTATGTTCATGGTTAAAATTAAAAACCTGATCCAAGATCATCCTTTGGTATCTGGGAAATCAGTGCCAAGAAAATAATGAGCTGTAGAAATTTGGGAGATGGAATTAAGGGCCTCGTCAGAGTGGTTTAATCATGTATAGAAAAGTGCTGCTGGCTGAGTGATACTCGAGTCTCTGCAGAAACCAGAGCTTGTAACAAGATCCAAGATAGTCTTGAAAAGACCTCAGTGAACTCCCATAATGAAGATAACACAGAACACCTTCCCCAAATCCAGCCCACACACTTAAGAAGGGTTATTAGAGGTGTTATTTTCTGAACCCACTCTCTAGATCCAACATTTTAACCTGAGCACTGCTCTGCCCTTGCTGTTAAACATTTCCTCCAAACCCCCTGCCAGAAGGGGTTGTTGCTGCCTGCCTGTGCCTGGTGACTCACTCTGATAATTCCAAGAGGGGAAAAAAAGATTTGCCTGTAAATAAAGTGTCAGTGCAGCTTCATAACCTGTGTCTCTTCCAGTCTGTTCTGGATGCCAGGGAGGCAGAGCAAGCAGAGCTGCCCAGTGTGGGGTCATGGGAGTCACCTGGACGTGCAGGGGAAGGTCAGCTCTCCTGGCTGGGCTTGGGGTTGAACCTGCTGCTCCACCTGAATGGTAATGAGTAGCTAATTGCCATGATGATGGTGATGATGATAGTTACAGAACACCTACACAGACCAAACTCACGTGTCTTTCACATCACGAAACCCTCTGAGTGTTTGTTGGTTGCTTTGTTTCAGGTGCCTGTGCAGTCCTGGTTTGATGACATGACAGACACAGAGCTGCTAGATCTTATTCCTTTCTTTGAAGGACTAAGCAAAGAGGAAGAAGTTTACAGTATGCTTCATAAACTCTGCAACAGGTAGCCCTTAACTCTGACTGACTCCTGCTCCTAGATTGCAGTTGCTAGAGGCTGTCTCCATCTCTTTCAGCTCTTTCAAATGTAAGCTTTGGGGAGGTCACCCCTGTCAGAAGTGCTACTCTTGATCTTCCTGTTACATTGGACACGAAGGACAATCATGAGTGATGCTATTAAGCCTTCAGAAGCCTGACTCCTAAGGTCATGTGTTCAGACTACTTTTTTAAAGGAAAAAAAAAAAAAAAAAGAAGCTATTTTAAATGGGACTCTTTTAATTAATTTCATAAATGGACATCTTTTACTGGATCAGCTTTTCTTAAAACATGCCAAAAAAAGAAGCTTGTATTTCAGCAGTTGAATTTCTCTCCCTTTCTTCCCCTCCCACTATGCAGACAATTTTACCCCCCTGCTTAGAGCAGTTGACCTGACTCTGAATTTTTTCTTACAGAATGAAGTGCCTTTTTGAATGTTATTTTAAGATAAAAATTCATTTTTGTATAAGACGTATTTCCAGACATCTTTTAGTCTTGTATTGTCTAAATGCTTTAAAAGGAAAAAGGAAAAAAATTTTATAGAGCACTGTAATATATAACAAAGGAAAAAGTTGAAACCAAGATGCTGGGTTCCTGTCTCCACAGTGACATTAAGTTGTGTTACACTTTGTCATGCTCAGAAGGTTCAGGCGTTTGTGGGAGGGGTGAGTTGGGGTCATTAACATGCTTGTTTCACTGATGAGGATTTTGGGCACAGTTTTAAAACATATCTGCAGTTGTTTGAGTATTTAGGGAGTGGTGGAGTTGACAAAACGAGGTGGCTGAGAGACCTAAAGCACCTCGAATTCCAGACAGATGAAGTTCTGCTGTCTCTGCTTACGCACAACTGCCATGCCTCTTCTTTTTTGGAAAAGCATTATCTTGGGAGAACGGCGAGGAGATCTATTTATTAGTTTAAGATTCTTTTCTCAAAACCACCCATCTGGGTAAGCTGGATCTGTATTGAGCTGTTTGGAGTACTTTTTTCTTTTAATTGCTGCTACTGTATACTCACCAAATGGAGTTGACCATCGGCTGTTATACTGTTTTTGCCACTGTGCCTGTGCTATGAGACATTTTCTGTAAGCTGCAAACTTGGGCAATAAATAAAATGCAGGCTTCATAACCCACCCCCACAGATTAATCCATTGGTATCTGATATACCAGAGAACCCAGTTAAAGGTGACCTGTAAAGGATTTTTTTTTTTTTTTCCAATTAAGATGAAGCCCTCTCCTTTCTTTGATACATGAAAATGCAGAAAGTATTTTGCCCACACCTTTGATTTGTATTTCTTTTTCCCCCAAGGTGTAAGGTGCAGATTAGGAGCTGTATCAAGTCTTGCTGGAAGGGCAGAAGTTACTAACTTAGACTAAAATGGGTCCTCTGGCTTCGGAGTTGACTTAGAGTCATCTCTGAATCTGAGAGCCTGCTTAACATCTTCTGCAGTGCCATAGGTACCCTTTTCGGATGAATAATTTCTAAATATTTCATGCCTTTGAAGAACAAGGCACACCTATTTTTTTTTCCCTTTCCAGTGTCACCTTTCAGTTATTGTCCACAGCAGAAATCTGCAAACATAAAAGGTGCAGCTGTGTTTGGCTGTCATCAGAGAAGACTAAATGGACTATTTGGTGCTTCTAATTAGCCTCGTGCTAAATTCTGAATTGTAGACCCCCTTTGCCTTTTCTCTTTTTCTCAAAAAGTCCTGATGACTTGGGGGGAAAAAAAAAAAAAGCAAATTTCTTTGTTACGGACTTGGCTCGTGATCCTCGTCTCAAAAACATTGGTGAAGCAGCTTAACAAATCCAGCAGAGAAGGGCAGGCCAGTCTACACAGGCAGCGAGTGGGTTGTCGTGGGTGCAGTGTCAGACTGAGCCCCCTGCAGTGCAGCTGTGCTCCAGCTGTGCTCCAGCTGTGCTCCAGCTGTGGCTGGGCCCAGGGGCGCTGGAGGCAGTCCCGTCACACCCGTGAGTCTGTACGGCATCACCCTTTTGTTTCTTAACCAGCTGGCATCACCTTAGTACTGTACAAATCTGTGCCACAGTAAAAGGACAAACTGTCGAGTTTGAAAGTTTAAAAAAACAACAACAACAACAAAAAAAAGCCTACTTTGTTTAAAAACGTAGAGAAAAACAAACAAAAAGGACGTATGGATTCTGGTTAGTCCGTTAACGTTTACTTTCAGTTTAAGATGGTTTAATTTTGTATTTGACTCCAGAGTAATGAAACTGTAAGCTGCCAAAAAAAAAGAAAAAAAAAAAAAAAAAAAGAGTTGTTCTCTGAGCAGTATTTACAACTGTGCCTGTGGCTCCTGGGCCCCAGGTGCAGTTTGCAGGGAAGTATTCAGGTTGTAGTTAGTCGTGCAGGTATGAGAGGAATGGCTGAAGAAATTCAAAGACTTCTTTCTCGTTAGCATTAGACCAAACAGTCAGACAATGAATAACCCACGAGACAGGGCCGTGTGACAGTTGTGACCTGTTGGACGTGAGACAAAGCGTGTCACCCCTTTGCATCTCTGGAAGCAGCGATTTCATGAACCAGTTGCCTTAAGTCTGTGAATGAATGTTGATTATATTATTAAAGTGTCTTGTATTGTTCTCAAATCCACATAGAATGGGCAACTGAACTTCTGCACCAGCCTCTGGAGGAACGGTTCTGATGATGTTCTGTACAACCATACTTGTACTGTATTATTTTGGCTCCTAAAATCCCCAAATTTAAAAACAAACCAGCTTACTGTAACTTAGTACAGCATTAAAATGCCACTTGGTGACAATACAAAGACAAAAAACTTAGCACAGCTTTGATCTCTGCTAGTTTTAAAGAGTATTTTCTATAAGTTCTGATCACTTCTATTTTTATTAATGCACCCAAGTCGTATGGAAATAAAACTCGGAGTGCTCTGCAGTCAGGTTTGGACTCCCCTGGGTATTCAGATTTGGCAAAAGGGATCAAGCTGTCACAGTTGTTTATTTTGACACTACCATCATACTTGAAATTTCAAGTGTTGAGTTTGCGTGGATATACATATGCTATATATTTAGAGTTTCTAGATTCTAACAAAGCAATAGAGTTCTGTCCCTAAAGTCAGAGGACAAGTGGAATGTTTGTAAAATTTGCAATACGGGTATTTGATTGTATTTTAAATACAAGATTTAAAACAAAAAAAAAATTCAAATAGGAAAAAAAAAACAAACCAACCCAAACTTGTTTCCTAAAGCTCTTGTGTATTTTGAAGTGCAGTTAGTGCATGCAGGTCACCAGGGCTGTTACAAACCCTGGGTTTCAATTCTATTTCTGGATATTATAGAAATATTAAAAAGTCTTTTCCCAGTTGGTCATTCTAAAGACATGCTGCCTGGCCTGAAGTTCTGTTGTCCTTTTTATGTTGGGTTAAAAAAAAACGGTTTTTTGCCTGTATAGGTATTTTTTAATTAAGCTGTAAGGCAGGATGCCTTAGACCCTTGAAATCCAAGTGAAGTGTTAACAACGAAATTGCCATTTGTAACCTTAGGGCTGTGCGCTGAATCCTTGTTCACCACCAGGAAGCGTGGCAGGCCTGGAATGGGGAGATGGTGGCAAATATGTACCATATTGCTGTGTTCATTTAGGTAGCTTTGGAAGAATAATTTGTCTTCTTTGTTCCGCCCTTTTGATCTTTATTAAAGCAGCAGAAGTTATACGTGGAAGGAACTCGACACCCGGGGACGTTTTGGTTGTCAGTGTACGCAATCACTTTTCTTTCAGCATGATTTTGATTAGACTGGTTGGGGACAATAAAGTATCTAAATGACACCGGTGTGTGCTGATGTTGCAGCTTTTGAAATTTCAGTGTAAAAAAAAAAAACAAAAACAAAACAAAAAAAAAACACCAAGAGAAAGAATCTGTAGCTCTGTGAAGGCGTAACCCTCTGTCGGACAGATTGTTTTTAACCTAATAAACCACAGTTCCGCACAGCCCTATTTGTAAAACAAAAACAAGTTTGTGCCTCTGATTCCAAGGTGCTGTGATGTTTTTTTTGCCTTTGTGGGGCGAGGAGGGGCAGGTGAGACTGGCGTGGGGCAATTGCTTCAAAATCTCTGGGCTAACTATGCAAAACCAGCTGTCAGTTTTCTGTTTCACATGATGTTGTAAAAATCCCAGCTGACTCTCTCTTACTTCTTGTTAAAGATCTATTGGGAACTCCTTAACAGAGGAGTAAGCAATGGAAATGTTTCTTTCTTTTCTTTTTTTCCATTTTTTTTTTCCTTATGATGGAGCTGTTTACACTTTGATGCAATGAACAATCCAGCAATACTTGAGAAACACTACAGATACCATATGAGTGTTTGCAGGAGAGAGAAGTGTTGTCAATCAGGTATTGAATGGTTTCTTTACTGTCACAAATAAAAAATTTTAACAATATAGTTACTTGTGCATGTAATACTTCTCTGGGATAAAGCATTTCTGCACTTCTCCTTCAGGAATAGGCACTGCCCTAATTCAACAGAGGTGTTGCTCCTGCTAATGCACATCCATGTTAGAGGATAAAGTCACCCATCTCTGTCCCACCCTCCTCCCCCTCTCCTCTTTCTCAGTCATGTGCAGGACTCCTCAGTGGCTGCCCTGGCACCTGCTTGTGCAAACAGAGCTGATGAACTGCTGATGAACTCTGCTAAATAAATTGGTGGCGACTCTTGCAGATGTTCCAGCTATTTAGATCTCTTGGATGAGATCATACAATAATTTGTTCAAGTCTCAAAGCTGTGTGACTTCTTTTGATGGGCTTACTTCAGCTACTTGAATAGCTGTTCTTAACATCACTGCCATATCCACATGAATATCTGAATAAAACACTTTATTTGCTTGGAAAAATCTATTTTGGGACTTTTTATCTGACACAGTAAGACTTAGGCAGAGCCTTCCTTTCTAGGAAGAGCACATATTATTGATGCTTTATGAGCAGAAAACCTCAGGCCTGTTGGAATAAGCAGCTGGCTCAAGATAGCACATTAGTTGCAATTGAAAATATTTTTTAGTTAGTCCTATGATCAGATGGAATGACCTGGACTGCCTTTACTTTGTACTGGTGGGTCAGGTTCTTGATTTTTTTAGGTTTTTTTTAGGTTTTGGTTTGGTTTTTTTTTTTAATTTTACCAATCCCCTTAGGCTGCTTCTTAGAATAAAAATGCCTTTTTTTTTTTTTTTTTTTTTTGTTTTTTTCACTTGGTAAAACAAGTGTTCCAAAATTCATAAAACAGCTCATTTATAGTGGTGAGAAAGATCCCGTTGTTCTGTCCCGACAGAAACCAAGTGCCTGCAGAACTGAATACACAAGAGCCTGTACACCTAGAGGCTTTCCAATGGGTTTTTCCCCCTTTTTTTTGTTGTCTTTTGACTCAGAAGGAAAACCAACTGCTCTGCAATTCCCTGCAGGACAGGATAGGGCTGTTCCAGGTGGGATTCAGCCTCCAGCAGTTTTCCTGGCAAGCGACCTTCACCATGCAGGCTCCCCACCAGCGCAGCCACGCTGGCAGGAGCCCAGGCAAAGTTCTCCTGGACTCCTCTGGCTCTGCTGGAGAAGGAACGATCCGTGGGTACCCATTGGTTTGGACAGGTTGGCAGAGTCGGCCTTGGAAAGCTTCCAGGAGTTTTGTTGGGAAGGAGCTGTGCTGGGAGCGGGGTGTCCGTGGTCGAAGGGGCGTTTCCGAGGCACGGGGCACGCGGGGATCAGTGTGGCTCCACGGGGCAGGTTTGCCTTTGCAGTGCACCCCAATAGCACAGGGTGAGCTTTGGTCCTGCCTAAACTCAGGTCACACCGAGTTTGGGAGGTGCTGGCTGTGTCCGTGTCCCCCCCGTGGTGCCTCCCGCTGCTCCTCCCCGAATCAGCGTCGCTCAGTTTTGCATTAAATTCTGATTTTTAATGACGTGGACGCACCTGATGGGATGGAAATGGCAGGAAAAGCTGGACACAGGAGCACAGCGCTGCTGGCACTCGTCAGCTCAGGGTGGACTGCAGCAAGGACAAGGCTGCTGCTGCTCAAAGGCAAACGCAGGAGTCAGCGCTCAGCCAGAAACGTGTCACCCCCTCGGAGAACCTCTGTCCCTCCAGATAATGAGGGGTGATCCTTTTGTCCCTACAAACGTGATGTCACCACCTCTGAATTCCCAGCCTTTCAATAAATGTTGCACTCCAAAGCTCGGGGGGTTTTTGGGGGAGTTGCTGGCTTGACAATGAGTTGTTTTCTTTGATTTTAATGAGCTTTTGTGATGAAAACCAAATTTCTTTACCGTGTAACCTTGTAATTTTTTTTTTTCTCATGCTTTGATTCAGTTTGACAATAAACTATCTGTGTTATTTTTTTTTCATTCTCTTCATGTCTGATAATGCAAATAGTTCAGGTCAGTTCCCAGAAATCCCCCTTTCTCTGTCCACATACTGTGCTCCATGAGGGAAACACTGGGAGGGGGAAGCAAAGACTTCACAGAATCAGGCCAGAAAGTTCCCATTCCATTCTTCTCACAGCTCTTTGGAGCTGCTGGGCTTTAATAAAGATGAAAGCCCTGACTGCTGAGCACCAAGGCCTTCTTCCTCTGGCAGCGTATCTGGCAGAAAGGTTCAGCTCCTGTTCTTTTTGGTTAACCTGCTGAGGTTTGGATAAATCCACCTGGCTGCTTTCCAAAGCCACTGAAGCCTGTAAGATGGAGCTGGGAAAAGGAGCAAGATCCTGGATTGTGGGAGGGGAGAAGGGGGCAGGGGGAAATGGTGATGGTGGCTGCTGAGGTTTCTGTACAAACCCCTTTCGGTCCCTGCATGCAGCACCCCTCGTGTGACATTCACAGCATCCCTGAAGCAGTTGTTTGGTTCCTCACCTGCCTATCCCAGGTTTTTAAGGATAAAATGGGGCTGAGAGTGGATCAGCATCGCTGCCTTTCTCCCAGGCTGCGGTGTCACCTCTCTGTAACTTGTGACAGCGCCTGTTGTGAGTGCTGATGTTGAGCAGCTGACCTGGCACGGGTCTTGGGTCAGCCAGTCTGCAGCCAAACATTTATTCCCTGGGGAGAGGAGAAGCTGGGGGAGCTGCCTTTGCTGGAGCTGGATGAGTTCAAGGTGCCCATGTGAAGAAGTTCCTCACCTGGCACGTCTCGGGTTAGGTCTGCATGGGGGGGTCAGGCTGCAGAAGGTGGTTGCAAGTTAAGCATTTGCTGGGAGACAAACCCACAGAAAGATGAAAGTCTGGCGTTTCCGTGGGTGTTTTTAATAGGAAAGTAATTTCATAAATACTTCTAGGATTTTTTATTTTTCTAATCTCTACCTAATCCTCTGGTTAATACCTGCTGTACCCTCAGAGACTGAGAAGCAGAGATTTGTGTAAAATGTGTCTGTGGGGGTTTTTGTGCACCTGAAATGGGCTGTTATTTTTGTTTACAGGCAAATACATCGCGAAGAAGAGGGGAAGATTTTTGTCAAGACCTGAACCTATTTAATCACAGAATTCCAGAATCATTTTGGTTGGATAAGAGTCAGAGCTGAGAGGGACCAGGTGCTGTGTAGGAGTTGGGCTGAGGCTGAGCACGCACAGGTCCTGCCCTTGGCTCTGCACCCCGGGGCTGGAGCTCTGCGACCCTTAACTCTCCTGATTTTTCTCCTCTAAACAGTGACTGGAGCCTCAGTCTCATTGGAATCCTCTGTAACACACCTGAGTAACTCAGAGCAGGTTCAGATGAGTAATCACCCACTGGCCTGATCCCTGATCTGTTGGATGGACCTTGGAGTAATAACCAGAGGGGTCAGGCAAATACTTGGGATGATGATGCTTGGAACACAGTTGGAGTGTTGCATCCCAAAAAGGAGGATGAGGGGGGAAGGTCTGGACTTCTAGGATGGCTCTGGATTGCGGTGGTCCGAGCCGTGACATGGTCTGGCAGCGGGAGCATTTGGCTTTGATGTATCTGTGATGGAAGTCTTGGGAAAAAAGAGAGGGTTTTAAGGGTTTGGTCCATGCAGGGCCCGGTCACACCACGAGATGGTGCAGCCGCGCAGCGCTGCCTTTTAAAGGCGCCGTAGAGGAAATTTAAAAGCCATTATCTCAAGTAAAAGCGTCACCACAGCTTTGAAGGTCTGAGTGCCCTGCCAGGATTGAGCTCCGCAGGCCCACGGATAACGCCTTCCTTCAGGTGAAAATTTCTTTCGGTATTTCACAAGCAATTTCTTCGTTTGCCCAATGAATGCTGAGTTTCCTTTGAGAAAGGAGCTGGGGGCTCCACGCCTGAATACAGGATAAGTATTCATGATAATCGTAGTCACTGATTATTTTTTCTTCCATGAAAATGCAGAAATATGTGATCAGCACAGGAAAATTAAAGAGGGAAATTAGCATTTCTCAAATAGTTGAGTTCTAAGTTATGTCCTTACACCTCCCCTAGTGTGCTAAACCTTTTTTTTTCCTCCAAAAGCTTTGCTGCTCACTTTTTTTTTTTTTTTTTTTTTTAAAGTAACATCATTTTAAATCGAGCTTTGGCTGAAGTACACGGGGAGAACTGTGGACAAATGTTGAATCTCCAGGAGGGGGAGGGAAAAAAAGAAGAAATGAAAGTGGTGCCAAGCTGGCAGGTGTGTGACAAGGCACATTCCCTGTGCCAGTTCCGCTCCCTGCCCATGTCCAGCGTACGGGGGCGAGGGCACAGGGCAGCCGGGGGCACACGGAGAGGGAGCCAGGCTGGACCAGAAGGGTTGGACCTTTCCAGGGAATGGACCCCACACCTGCAGGGCTGCCTCCCCCTGTTAGTGACTGCAGCATCTGCTTTCACATTCCCAACACCCTCGTGGGGTTTTGGGGGAGAAAGGGGGGGTTTCCAAGCCATCAGCCCCCCTTGCAGCCCATCTCCTTGGCTTCCTGCTCTCCTGGCGTGGTCCTTCCCACCTGGAAGTGCCTGATCTGTGAGGAAAGCCAGGAGGAATTAGGTCCCTGCTGCTGGGAGATGAGAAGGCTCAGGGGCCCCCTCATCACAGCACTCCAGTGCTGAAAAGGTGCTGCAAAGAGGATGGAGGCTCTCTCTTCACACACGGCCATGGAGAACAGGCAATGGCTACAGGTTGACCCCTGGAATGGTTTTATCCTGAGACAAGAAATTTTTACAGTGTGAATCATGGAAAGAACTTCCCCAGGAACGTGGGGGAGTCCTCATGGCTAGAGGATTTCAAGGTGTGACTGGACAGTGATGGAAAGCCTCATCTATGCTCCCTTTCCATGAGAGGCTGGATCAGATGATCTCCAAGATCTCTTTCAGCCTGAGCTTTCTTTGATTCTGTGATTCCCATGTGTCATCCTCCCCCTCCTGGCCGGCTGGCCCCAGGAATGGGGTGGTCCTGGCAAAGCAGGAGTGCTCTGCAGCTCCAGCAGCTGAGGAGGAGCCTTCCAGCCTTGGACATTTCCTTCTGGCCTGGATGGTCTCTCCTCTTTTGCCTCTCTTTTAATTCATGAGGGCAAGACTGCCTTAAAAGTTCAATCCCATCTGGGATCCCAATTCCTGCCTTTTCTAGGGGACAGCTTTGCCCATCACAGGCAGCTCCAGCCACAGGGGGCCCTGGGGGTGCTGGAGCTGAGGGGAAGCTGCTGCAAGTAACTCCTGCACCTCTGTTAGCAAACAAAGCCATTCTCAGCTGCAAAAATCAGATTAGCTGCAAATCCATGTTGCCCACGGGATGAAGGATGAAGGTGTAACTTGATGACTGTAACCCAGCCAATGTGGAGAATTTCAATTAAAAGGAGAGAAATTCCTTGACAGGCATCTCCCACTCTTTACAGTGTGCCAGGGAAAAGGTCAGGCTCCCGTTAATAACTTGGAGTTAAATGTGGGTCTGATCTCTCCAAGATCCAGTTTCTCCTCGAGTTCTTTCAGTTCCTTGGATGCTGCTGGGGCACAGGCACTTCTCACCTTCACTCCTGTAACAGCAAAGGAAATTATCTATACCTTCAAGGTATAGGGGTACATATTGTCCAAAGGGTTAAAACCATTCCACAAGCAATATATTTGCTTATTTATCCTGTAAAGGTTGTGGCCTCATCTCCTTTGATTCCACATCACTCTGGTTCTCCTGAAAATCCTTGGGAGCTGGGGGATAAATGTTTTTTATCTGCCTGCGATGAGTCAGCTACAGGCAGTGAAGGGAACCAGATTTTCTGGCTGCTTTAGATTTTCTAAATTTCAACTTAGCGGAAAGAAATCAAGTTCTTCTTTTAACTTTTTCATAACCAGGTTGTCAGCTGTGACACTTTGTTGTGATGTTTTTTAAAATAATGAATTTGATGTGCTTGCTGACAGGCTGGATCGCACAGGCACTGGGTTTGGATGCTGTCACCCATTTTTAGGGATCTCACCACCAAAATAGGTATCAGCTCCATCCTGGAGACACTCAGGAATGCTGAAGCAGAGCCACTAATTAGTCATAATGGTGGGTTCTTTTCCCTGATATCATTTTGAGCTTTAGAGCAGGTACCTCCTGAGAACCTGTGTGTGATTGTCAGTGAAGCAGGAATTGGATCATTAAGAACCTCTGCAAATAAAGAGAGGAGCAGCTCATCCTCCAGCAAGATGAGCACATCCTGGGCTGCATCACAAGAATTGGCACCAGCAGGTCAAGGGAGGTGATTCCCACTCTGCTCTGCCCTCGTGAGGCCCCTCCTGCAGTGCTGGGAGCAGCTCTGGGGCTCCCAGCACAACAAGGATGGACGTGGAGCTGCTGGAGCGACTCCAGAGGAGGCCACAAGGATGCTCCAAGGGCTGGAGCCCCTCTGCTCTGGAGCCAGGCTGGGAGAGCTGGGGGTGTTCACCTGGAGAAGGCACCAGGGAGACCTCAGAGCCCCTTCCAGTGCCTGAAGGGGCTCCAGGAGAGCTGGAGAGGGACTTGGGACAAGGGATGGAGGGACAGGACACAGGGAATGGCTTCCCACCGACAGAGAGAAGATTTGGATTAGATGGTAGGAACAAATTCTTCCCTGTGAAGGTGCCCAGAGAAGCTGTGGCTGCCCCTGGATCCCTGGAAGTGTCCAAGGCGAGGTTGGACGGGGTTTGGAGCAACCTGGGATAGTGGAAGGTGTCCCTGCCCACGGCAGGGGGGGCACTGGATGAGATTTAATGTCCCTTCCAACCCAAACCATTCTGGGATTCTGAGAGATCCCACCTGCCATGGCCCTGCCGGGAATGACAGCAATTAGAGATGGGTGAGGGTGCTCCAAGTTGCTGTTTTAAATGCCAATATTTTATCAAAACAAACCTCAACATCGTCAGTTCCTACAGACTTTCTGCTCCCCTCTCCTGCTCTGTGGCAGCTCTGGAACAATGAAAAAAAAAGTCACTTTTTCAACAGCATTTTCAAAGCTCAGAACAATTCCGTGATTATTATTTTATTTCTTTTTTTTTTTTCCCTGAAATGAGCAGCAACTACAGCTTTACTGCTTTTATCAACTAACAGCCTTGAGGCTGTTATAAAAAGCTGTAATGAAAAAAAAACCACAGAGATGGGAAAACTACGGCTGCTCCAGTACCAGTGAGCTCCGTGTGGCCTCTGAACATCCAATTTTAGCTTGCAGGTAGCCTAAACCACTGTTCAAGGAAGGGAAGGGGGAGAGAGAGGCTGAATTCTAAATGGTCCCAGTCCAGGTCTGTAAATTGCGTGAAGGCACAGCCCTGTTTTCCTAAATGTCTGTTCAGAGCCTATCCTGATGCTCCATCTGAAATCGCACAGCGCGAGGTGGGAGGGGAGGATGAGTGTGTCAGGCTGAGGCAGGAGGGAGGAGGGGAAGCACAAGCTGGCGAGTGCTGGAGCTGCCCTCAGACCAGCAGCTTCAAAGCACCTCATCAAACCTCAGCTGTCTGAGGTGGGAAACACGCAGGAGTGCGGGAAACAACACCAGGTGCCTGCTGGCTGGGAAAAAGAGGTGGTGGGAGAAGCCTCTCCCAGGTCAGCACAAGGTGGAAATGGCCAAAAAGTCATTCATAGACTCGCGGAATGGTTTGGGCTGGGAGGGACCTAAAAGACTATCCAGTCCCCACCCCCTGCCATGGGCAGTGTCCTGGTTTGAGACAAATTTGGAGGAAAACGTCCAAAATGCACGTCCCTCTGTGAGAAGGCAGATTCCAGCAGCCCTTCCCCCACCAGGTTCGGAAAGGAATTCCTCGGAGGAAAGTGAAAAAACCCTGTTTATTTAACAAGCAAAGTGCAGGCAGGCACGGAAAAGAGAATGAACAATGTTAAATAACAAAACCTCTCTCTGTGGAGAAGAAACGTGGGTAGATTTCAGAGTCCTTTGTGGCTGTGGCTTTCTCCTCTCCGGAGCTGGGGTTTGGCGTGGGCCCTTGCGGCTTCCCGGTGGTGTTCTGGTGCTGCTGAACAGCCCAGAAAAGAAGAAGAAGAAGCAGCCAAAGTCCCAGGAAACTCCTTGCTTTAGCTAATGAACAAGAAGCCAGCTAAAAAGCAAGAGAACACAACCCTCTCCCCTGCTGCAGAGAGCCGAGAGCTGAGGAAAGAAGCAGGAAGGGGTTTTTCCTGAGCTCTGTAGCAGCAGCAGTGCAGGGGAGTGGGTGTGTCCTTGAGCACAAACAGCTCTGAAAAACTGGCCTGGCTTCTCCCTCCCTCTCCTGAGAAACAGTTTAAAGGAGCAGAGAGGCACAGGATTCATGTCTGGCATAGAGCAGGGGGGATACAACATCGTAAAGTCACCCCAAAACAGGCAGGGACACCTCCCACTAGGCAGGCTGAGGTCAGGTTTCCCTTGCTGTTACCCGCTCCAGGTGATGTCTGTCTCCGTCAGAGGTTTGCAAGGCGGCTTTGCTCATCCTTCAGCTCCCCCAGCCTGACCAGAAGTGCTGCTTACAGAAAATCTGGGGGGGAAAAATGCTTTAGTCATGCCCAAAGCCCTCAGGAAAGAACCAAACCCTCCTGTCTCAAGCTCAGCTACTTCAGCTCGGTGGGCTTGGAGGGGCTTTCCAAGCATCATTTCTTAATTCAGTTTCCCCAGGGAGAGCCCTTTCCTGCGAGGATTTAGTTGCTGCTTCGTGTGAACTGAGCTGTGGTGCTGGGGGAGATGAAAGCAAGGCCCTGTGTTAGACACTGCTGCTGCTTTAGGGAAGCTCCTAAAACCACCTTGTTGGCAGTGGATTTGAGGATTCGGCCACACTTGACTGATGCTCCCCAGCCAAACCAGGGAAGGGTGTCAAGGATGGGTCTCTGAAGCCATGGAGGAACAATCTGTGGTTCAAACTCCACGAGGAGCAGAGGGGAGCTTTCCCTGGGGATGACTGAAATCAGAGATGAGAGCAGGGAGATCTCCTTGAGTGACAAATCCATGTAGATCAAATGCATGAACAGAGAGCAGGGAGATAAAAGGAGGTGGTAATGGAGTGGGAGTCGGTCTCTTGTCCCAGGTAACAGCTGCTTCGTCAAGAGGAAATGTCCCCAGGTTGTGCCAGGGGAGGTTTAGTTTGGATATCAGGGAAAATTTCTCCACTGAAAGGGTGGTCAGGCGTTGGAACAGGCTGCAATGGTGGGGTCACCAGCCCTGGAAGTGTTCAAAAAACACGTGAATGTGGCACCTGGGGACAGGGTTTAGTGGTGGGCTCGGCAGTGCTGAGTTAAGGGTTGGACTCGTGGATCCTAGAGGTCTTTTCCAAATTTAAAGATTGAATGATCCTGTGCAATGAATGACAAGGTCTGGCAGGGTCACCTGTGCTGTGCTTCAGAAGGAAAAACAACCACAAGTTTTAAAAAACAAACCATTGCCAAAAAACCCCCCTCTCATTTGAGGAATATCTTTTCAAAAGGGGAGTTATATAAAACATGGGAAGTAGGTGCTGCTGCTCTGCTGGGTGCCAGAGAGGCTTCGATTGGAGCTGTGGTCAGTGCCAGTGGGCCCCAGGGCAGAAATCAGAGATGCAGTGGGCTAGGAGTGCCACGGAATGGAGAGTGTGGAAAGCACAGGGGGAGGAAAAGAGCACAGAGGGAGGCTCTTCTCTCCTCTGGTGTCCCTGCCCATGGCAGGGGGCTGGAACTTGGCAATCTTTAAGGTCCCTTCCAACCCAAACCACTCTAGGCTTCTAGAAGAGGGAGAAAGTTGTTACCAGGATAAATGCCCGGCTTTCAGCAGGATGTCTGATTTGTGTCACATCAAAAAGAGGGATTAATTTTCAACACAAAAACGAGATTTCAGCAGTGTGTAAGGACACCCATACAGCCACATCCTCGCTGCAAGGGCACTGCTGCAGCTGGAGTGGATGATTGCTGTAGATCTGAAACGGAAAAC
>VZRR01000046.1:156083-267998 GCA_013398015.1 Oreocharis arfaki | reverse complement strand
CCTCTCCTCTTTTCACTTTGCCTCCACCTCTCCCACCTCTCCCCACGTCTCCTCTCTCCAATATGAACACCAGAGCAGGATACCTGTAGGGTCAGTGAGCTCCTTTTAGAGAAGATCCTGAACAACAAACACAGCCACGGGGCTTTGGCAGCACACGACTCTGCAGACTCCAAATGCGGCTGCACAGGAGCTCTGTGGCCTCTTCAGAATCCTTCACACTTCCTATTTCCCTTACTTTGGTGGGGACACTCCTGATCTAAACAAACACACACCCTGCCAGTGTCACTGTGCTGCAGGTGAGGCTTCTGGCCATGCCTGGGACCACAGGGACATCTGCCTGGATTTTCTGGCACAAACGTATCTGGACTCGTCTTCAAAAGCAAATGCTGTGGCAGCTCCCAGCAGCCAGACAGGACTCCCCTGCTGCTGCTCTGCTGTCAGGGGGTGCGAGGTGCAAAGCACCCCAGTGAAGAAGATTAGGGACTTTGGGAAGTGTAATCCAGCTGGGAAGGCTGATTTAGGAGAGAGGAAAGGGGATGTAAGGAAATAACTCCAAGCCTGCGTCATTGGAGATTTGAAGTGGTTTGGATTTTGGCTGAAATGGCTGAGAGCTGGGGCGTGGGGGTTTATTGAATGATCGCCATTTTCTGTGTAAAGTGCAAAAATGCTCCTGAGAAACCTCTGGTTTTTCAGTTGTTCAGACCACACACTTCCTGCATGTAAAGTGCAGTCCCTTAGAAACGTCAGGTCCTGTGCTCCCCGGGCAGGTTATCCCAGCAGCAATCCCTGTGTCCCCTGCAGCTCCCCAATCCCTGTGTCCCCTGCAGCTCCCCAGTGCCTGTGTCCCCTGCAGCTCCCCAATCCCTGTGTCCCCTGCAGCTCCCCAATCCCTGTGTCCCCTGCAGCTCCCCAATCCCTGTGCCCCCTGCAGCTCCCCAATCCTTGTGTCCCCTGCAGCTCCCCAATCCCTGTGTCCCCTGCAGTCCCCATGAGGCAGCAAAGGCTGCAGCTGCCAGGGCCAGCAGAGATGTGCAAACACAAGCAGTGCTCAGTGCTAACCGCTCTCCTTCGCTTCACTCAACTGCCTGAAGCTTGGAAACCAGTCCAGCCTGTTCCAATCCCCTCCCTCGACCTGTTCCCGGCCTTCAGTGCATCAGAGATGGGCTCTTTCCTTGTGGGGCTGGAAAATGATTCATGCACCAGCACAGGAATGCAACCCTGGAGGCACCGTTTGCGGGCCTCTCCCAAAATCCTCTTCCGGAGCTGGATTTCTGTGCAGAAGGAATGTGGTCTGGGAAAGTCCTCTCCAGTAAATCTTTGAGCAAAGAGGAGTGGAGTCCCAGCCTCATTCTGATCCTCAGCCTCATCCAGATCCTTGCTGAGGAGAGAAAACATCCTAAACCCAAAAGTGGGTGCAGCAGATCTGCCTCAAGGGCCAGGACTCCTGCTCAGGTGTGAGTGCCCTGCCCTTCCCTCCTCCCCAGGCTGGGGAGCCTCAGTGTCACCCCCCTCCTCCTCCTCCTCCTCCTCCTCCTCCCTGTTTGCAAAGGGAGTGATGCCTCTGCAGGCGAGGCAAAACCCGAGCAGACACATGGGAGGGCCCGCATGCCAGTGCACATTGATGCTACCATGTGCCTGGTGATGTCACTGGGGCCATCACCGCTGTCCCCAGGCGGTTTTGGTGAGCAGGGAGATTGCCTGGTGGGTTGTGTTGTGTTTGTTGTGTTGTGTTTGTTGTGTGGGTGCCTACAGATTGAGCCGGTGTCCATCCGCTCCGCTGGGTAATGTGTTTAACCCAAATCAGCCAAGCCCTGGGCAGAAAAGGAGGCAAGTTCTGCAACTTCTGATGCAGAAATAGGTGAGATAACACTGCCCTTTCCAGGATGAGCTCTTTGTGTGAGTGCTGCTGTTCAGAAGAGCCTGGAAAAGTAGGAAGGAGACACAAGAACCCAGCCAGTTCCCGTTGGGGCGTGGCACAGGGATGCCCCAAGAGCAACCTCTCGCTTGTGTTAGAAGGAGTCTCGTCCCTCAGGGAAGTAATGTGAGCTTCTTGTTTGGTGTTCAAATACAGTAACCAGAACTTCCTGGGAAAAGGCTCTGGGCCCGGCTGAGCTCTGAGCCAGTGCTGGGCGGTGTCGGTGTTCACATGGAATAACCCCCAGATGTTCCTGGGAAGCACTGGGTGTTTCAGCCTCGTGGCAATGAAAATCAGAGGGTTTCAGGCAGCAGCTCCTCACCAGCCTGTCATGCACAGGTTCATGGGGACACCATTCCTTGCTGGCACCCAAGACTGTGGCTGGCTTTTTAACTCCACGTGCAGCACAGTGTGGCCCAGAGGGGACAGGGGATACAGGAACTGGGGGCTCATATCTGGCTTGGACTCTGTGGAGATCATTTCTGATAAGGCAGCTGAAATCTTCAGGCTGTGATGTTGCCTAAAAAAACGGCTGCTTGAATTCTTCACTCATTGAAAAGCTGTGATAATACAAACCAGACTTGCACTTTGTCTCGGGGGTATGGTTTGGTGGTGAATGTGGCAGTGCTGGGTTAATGTTGGACTCAATGACCTTAGAAGTCTTTTCCAGACTTAACTATTCTGTCTCCCATTTTTGAGAAGTTCTGTGGGTCCCGGGTAATCCAGCCCGCTCCAGCCCACCCAATCTGTGATCCCTGAGCTGGTCCTCAAGGAGGAGGTGGAGATGGTGCTCAGAAGTCCATGGGCCACACGGGGAGGTGCGAACAGCACCCGGTGGAGTGCCTGGTGCTCGTCCCTCAGCTGCACTGAGGCTGTGACGGGACCATCACCGCGCTGGTATTTGCAGCAGGGGTGGCAGAGCTCCTTCCAGCAGCCTGGCGTGAGCCACGTCTGACGTGGGGGTAATGGGCCGAGGAAGGACATCGGGCACAGGCAGTGACTGCGCCCTGGGGGACTGCGGGAAGCAGGGAGGGCTGGCGTGCAGGAGGGTGGCACTTTCCCAGCCTTTAGGGTGGTGGATTTTTGTTGCTCCTTCCTGGTTGGCGCGGGCAGGGCTGCATTCCTGCAGACAATAGCTCTGCCTGGGCAGCCCCAGCCCTGCCACCCGCTGTCCCCCTGGCCATGCAGGCACAACCTCGGCTCTGCCTGCAGGTTCCCGGGCTCAGGAGCTTGCAGGGGTTGTCCTCGCACTCCTGCACCTCCTCAGAGTTGAATTCATGAGCTCTGTTTAGCAGATGTGAATAACAAGAGATGGAGAACTCAATTCAGCTGCCAGACCACCCGTCCTGGGGAAATCTTTGCTCTGTTCTGGGGAACAAACTCAAAAGTCCCTAAGAAAAATCTGGATTCTCTCCCAGGGCACAACTCCCACCTGACACAGGAGAAGGACATCCCCTACACTCTCCATGTCAGGCACAACAGACTGGCAGCTGCTGTGATCCTAACAGTTCCATGGGAGAGGCTGGTGAGCACTGGCAAGGGCAGGGATTCAGGATTTCAGCCCCCACCCCATCCCTGAGCACAGGGTGACTTCTGCACTCACACGTGTAGCCTGGTCACTGAAAAGAAACAGGTTAAAAATTAAGTTTGCAAGGGAGGGTGGAGTTATTTTGTGGGCACTCGGGTATGGTCACCAACACGAGCAACCAGGTTTCCCACAGTTGTGAAAACCTCTGGTCTGCCTGAATGCCAGAAAAAGGAAATAAACAGTGAGGGTGAGAGCTGCCTTCACCAGAAAAGCCAACATGTTCCACAGCTACCTCAGCACCCAGTGATCCTCACTCACAGTAAAACCATTGGGATTAAAACCCAGTTGGATTACTGAGTGCTAAAGGAGCAGCCTTGTACCCTGCAGGGTAGAAACCCAGGCCACCTCTCCTGCAGGGTGGGGGTGAGCTGTGGGGAAACCGAGTCAGCTTTCTGGTTCCTGCACGGACATCCCTTGTAATCTTGTGAAAAAGGCAAAAAGAACCTCTGTTTGCCTCAGCTCCTGTGTTAGAACAAGGTATTAATCCCTCATCTTGCTGGCTCATGGTGTGATTCCCATGAAAGCACAGTTCCAAGGAGCCTGGACCTCAGGGGTTGTCCCTGTCACAGCACAAGTGAGTTCCTCCTCCATGGGATGCCATGGCATGACCTTTGCCAGGGTCACACACCCATTAACCAGCGCTGGGGCTGAGCCTCCCCTGCCTGTGAAACGTCTCCTTTCTGCTGGATTCAGCTGACACTGGAAATAGCAGAGGCTCTGCTTGATGACCCTGACCAAAGTGTGCTGGAATTTGCTGGGTATCATGAGGTTTTCTTTAGGGCTGCGAGAGAGCCCCTGAGGTTTTGTGAAACTCTTAAACCATCCATACAGCGATTTCCAAAACTGTTCCCGTCGTAGGGGCGTTTGTTTTTACTGATGCTCTCTGCTTTTTTTCCTCCTCTCCTGACTGTCTCTCTCTTTGAGGTGTACATGTTGCTCTAAGGGAAACATCCAATCTGTGCCATGGCTGAAAGGGTGGTCAGGCATTGGCACAGGCTGCCCAGGGAAGTGGTGGAATCGCCACCCCTGGAAGTGTTCAGAACCACATAGGTGTGGCACTTGGGGATGTGGGTTAATGGTGGGCCTGGCAGTGCTGGGTGAATGGCTGGGCTCAACGATCTGAGGGGTCTTGTCCAACCTGAATGGTTCTGTGGCTGAGGGACAGGGTGGTGACAGGACGATCAGGAGGAGGTTGGGTGCCATTACCAAGTTGCCAGGCTCGTGCTTGGGTGATCTGGGTTTGGTTTTGCTTTTTTTACCCGGTTCCTGCCAATGATCCTGTTTGGGAAACCTCTGTGTGCATCCTGTGCTCCCTCCCTGCTATCATCCCTATAAAAGCAAGCAATAATCCCTGCTACCTTTTTAAGACAGACAGGAGACAGGAAAACACCTCAGTGCAAGGCTCCTGCAATGCCTTACCTGTGATTAAATCTGAGTCAGGATTTAAGATCTCTAGAAGATTGCAGGAATTCAATAGCAGGAATCCAGCAGCTGATTGCCCAAATGGCCCAGCTGGTTGTGGCTTGTGTACAACTGAGAAAAACACTCAGGAACACGAACAGCACAGCTTTGTTTTCCTGCACATTGTCTCCCCATGGTTATTCTGTGGAGCTGCCATGAAACTCACCCCATTAGACTCCATCTCTTTCCCTAAAGGGTCAGCTCCTGCTTAGTCTTCACTGTCACTGAGCGCTTCCCTGAAGCTTCCTGGTGTTCTGGAAAAGCAGGCTCATTTTCTGCAGTAGCAAACCTAAGTCTTCCTAGCACAAACCTCACCCATCCTCACAGATACTGAGTCAGAAACCCAAAGGGCATCTTGTGCCCATCAGCATTAGGAGCAGGGTTTGACAGCAACGTGGGGCTGATGGGTCTTGGGGATTTGGGTGCTTCTGGAAGTTTCCCCAGATAAAACAACAGTCTGAACACATCCAGATCTGGCCTGGGGCCTCTGGGCTGCTTTCCTCCTGTGGCTGGAAGGCAGCCAGGGCTGCCACGTCACGGTCCCACCTGGGCTATCCTGTTTTCTCAGTGCACCTGCTGATCCTTGGCAGTGGCGGGTGAGATTAAACGGGGAGAGGTGCAGAGGAGCCCACGCCCGCAGTGCACACAGGCAGGGGCAGCTGCCCCTCCTCTGCCACCTCCCCTGCACCCAGGCGGTTGCAGATTAACCTCCAGGAAAGGGACAGCAGCTCTTTTGCTCCGAGACAGGAGTTGTTCACCAGCAGAGGTCTGGAATAAACCTCCTCCCTAAGGGCTGGGACAATGCAATTCTCCCAAACGTAATTTTGGGAAACATGCTGCCCTAGGTCCCTCTGCAAAACCTCCAGCCAGAGCTCACACAGCCAGACTAAGGGATGTGCTACAGCCATTCCAGCAGTGTTGTTGTAGTTACATTCACTGGGGTGTTTTTCCTGGCTAGCAGAGACTTAGAATTGTGCATCCCACCTTCGTGGATGGATTACAGACACTTTAAGATGTAGAAGAGGGTTCAGGACTGACCAGAAGCCCTGCCAGACCTTGCTGCCATGCTGCAAGAAGTCACCACCTCTGTCTCTCTCCAGGGGGGGTACTTTTTCCCATAAACCTGAGAAAACACGAGCCACATATATCCAGTCCACAGCCCAACATAAGTCGCTTAAAATGGGTTTTGCACTAACACTGCCAAGCAATAAACTGCAGCAACAGCTACAGCTTTGATCGGCCTCAGGGTTGTAACCCCCGTGTCAGAGACTGCTCCTGTCAACCTGCTGCGAGCTGCTGGCTCTGGGAGGGTGAACTGCCTCTCCAGAGCTCTTGCCAAAACTACTCTTGCCCCCAATCAGCATCTACCCTCGTGCCCTCGACTTGTCAAGGCCAAGCCTTTCTTTAGAACTGGGGCCCGTCCTGCCCCTGCCTCCACAGAGTCTGCAATTCCCAGGGCTCCGTGCACAGCCATGCCCCAGGGAGGGCTCCTCAGGAGGACTGAGGGTTCTCTGTGTGTGCGGGGAGCCATTGGCTGAGAGGAGCTGACCAGAGGAGGATGCGAGCACTCCCTGTGGCTCAAGAGGCGTGTGACAGAGCACAGCCCGGGCACTGCAGCACAGCCACGCTCCTCGCCTGAGTGCCCAGGAACCTTCCCCTGCCCCAAGACATTCCCATCTGCTGCTGTTAACCATTAACCAGCACCTGTCAGGGGCTGCTCTGTGCTGCCCTGTCAGCTGCTGCCCACAGAGCTCTAGAGCAGGGTCACAGAATCATTTAGGTTGGAAAAGACCTATAAGATCAAGTCCAAACTTAAATCCAGGTGCCAAGGCTGCCACTAAACCATGTCCCCAGGTGCCACATCTACACATCTTTTAAATCCCTTCAGGGATGGTGACTCCACCACTTCCCTGGGCAGCCTGTGCCAGTGACTGATAACCCTTGTGGTGAAGAATTTTTTTCCTAACATCCAAGTTGTGTATCCTTTGGCACAGCTTGGAGCCATTTCTTCCTTTCTTTTGTTACCTGGGAGAAGAGACCAACCCCCACCTCCTGTCAGGGGGGTGTAGAGAGTGACAAGGTCTCATCTGAGAGATGATCTTGCAGTCAGCACACAAGCATTTGTATTGCCTTCTCAACTTTTCCCCCACCCCCAGGAGCACAGCAGGTGAGGGAGCAGCAGGCTATAACCCAACCCTCCTCTGTCAGACCAGCAGTTGCACCTGTAAGAGGCACTGTGCAGGTTTTCATTTGGACATCACGATTTTGTAGAGCAGAGAAGTGCCTGAGCCAGGCTACGTGAGGGATGTGCAGTGAAATCTCCCGTGCTTGGGCTGTGGGGCAAGGAAAACTCTCCTGAAAGCTTCTCAGAGATTCATCTTTAACCTCACGCTGATGGGTCAAGCTCTGGTGTTTTGAGCAGCTTGTGGGGGTTTTTTTTAACTCCTTCCCTTGCTTTTCCAAGGCATGAGGCCCCTGCTGTGTTATCTCATCTGCAGGGTTTGGCCTTTCCCTCTTCCTCCCAGAGCTCCCTACCCAAAAGCAGGGTGGAAATACCTTTGGAACGTGTCATTTTGCAAACACATCCTTGGCAGAGCCTGTTTCCCCGTGTACAATGTCAACCTTGTCCACAGGCACGTGGGATGGCCCAGGCTGAAGCAGATGTTGGGCTGTTCTGCTGCCAGACCCTGATTTTGCAGTTCTGCACTCTTCCTCCCAGCAGCTTCTGATTTACCCCAGCATGGGCCTGTGACAATGGCTTCAGTGTCTTGGGCTTGCACTGGGACACTGAAAACAGCCTAATCTGCCACCTGCATGCACAAGAAAAGTACCAAACCCCAAGGTCTCTGAGCTCTGGGAGTACCAGGGCAAGGCTCAGGACCAGGACACGAGTGCATCAGGCTGTGCACATGGGAAGCGCAGCTGGACAGGAACATCTCAGATCACGTTTCAGTTCTGAAAGTCAGGCTAGGCTGTTTTCCACCACTACTGAGTTAAACTGCTCGGAAATAATGTTTTCTGCTCTATAACCCCATGGCATGACCAGAGTTAGCAGGAAGCAAAAGTGCCTACAGCTCAGCACTAAACGAGCCCATGGTTTATGACAAAGATCTTCTTTTCCCTCGGCACTGACTGCCCTGAACTGCTTTACACATATTTCTGCAGAGTTGGGCTCCTTAAAAGCTCAACAGGATAATTTACTGCTTTTTCCCTGTGGCACTGATGGAGAGGAGGAGAGGACAGGCAGCTGAGGCATCACCTGTGTGTGAGCCTGAAGTGCATTAGCAAAGCTGTGGGTATAGGAACGACAGGCTCCATCCCAGAGCTCAGATTCCTGGAGTCACAGCCATGGAAGTGGCTTGATTTACATCAGCACCAAAAAGCACCCAGATACACAACTATTAGTGAAATGCTTGATGCTGGGGATAACGAGCCCATGTGGCAAAAGGGGAATGGGAGCACGACATGATTTGGTGCTGATCCTCCAAGATTCCGGGTGTTTTCACCGCACCTTCCAACTCCTCCCGCCAGATCTCCCGGGCCAGCAGTGGGCTTGGGGTGGACTCCAGAGGTAAAAGCAGACCCTCTTGCAGGTCCCCAGCCTCTGTGGACTGGAGGAAAACCAAAATACGGTTCCTCTGTCTCCTGCAACACACGAAGGCTCTCAGCATGGTGAAATGAAAGAACGAAATGAAAAGAATGAGAAAGGAAAGGTGAAGGCTGTTACGGGTTTATGAGCTGTAGCCTGCAGACATTAAGGGGGAAATCACTTGCTAGGAGTTGGTTTTGCATCTTTAACCGTGAAACTCAGATCTCTGCAGTGATCCTCTCAGCAGTGGGCACACCCAGGCTGGACAAGCAGGTCCAGCCCACGCCCTGGTTTGCAGCTCTCTGTGGTTAGTGGCACACCAGCCTGTAGGCAATGTCACCGGTATTTTGGGCACTCTTCCCATTACAGGTCCCTGAGGTCTAAGAGTGGTCAGTGGGTGAGACCTGTGGGAACTGTGGTTTAAACCTATTCAGCCACGTGCTTTAGCTGGTGAGCTGATTCATATCTATTTTCAGATTGTGGGGGCTGATCTAGAAAATTAAGGAAGTGACGAGAGAAAAATGTGTCTGAAGGGAAGGCCTTGGATGGTTCCCAGTCCTGAGAAGTTGTGTAGTCTCCATCCTTAGAGATGTGCAAATCACAGCTGGACACAGCCCTGGGCCCCCCCAAAATCTTCATCCTCAGAGATGTGCAGAACACAGCTGGACACAGCCCTGGGCCCCCAGAAGCAGAGCTGGTGGCTGATGACCAGGTACCAGAGAGGGATGTTCCCTCCATCAGCAGCAAGCAGCACCATGCACATGCCAGGCAGGAACAGCTGGGAATGCCAGGACGTGGTTTATCCTCAGGTCATCCCCAGCCAGTGACATGGGGGCAGCCTTCAGTGGCTGCAATATTACAGCCATCCTTCACATGTCATTTTTTGTCAGCAATAAGCTCCAAGTGTCCACAGATGCAGCTTTCTGCTGCTGAAGGTGGCTCAGCAAACGCTGCTGGGGCTGTCTGGTTTATCATTACTCTTGCCCTGCGAGGGCAGCCCAGTTAAACACTCCAATGCTCTGTTACATCCCCGTTCCAGTCACTAATCCTGAGGGCAATCCTCACCCCTGCTCCTCATCGCTCTGGGCTGCACCCACCCGGGGCTCCTGTGGGCACAGGGACACCCAGCTCGGCCTTGCAGAGAGCAGAGGGGCAGGGGTCTTCCCCGAGCACTTTTCCCCTTGGAACAGCTTTGCCAAGATTCGGGACAGTCAGAGCCAGAGACTGGAGCTGGAACTCCTTGGCCCCAAGAGTTAAGGCAGCGCTGAGCAGCACCGCACCTTGCTTCGTCCCGCAGAGACTGGGAAAAGGGAGGAAAAAAGCCCCTCCTGCGCCCTTGCAAACCTGGACAAAACAGGTTTTTAATGAAAGCAGCACTTAATCGTTGTTCAGTGAATTCAGAGCGGAGGATATTTGATGCAAACAGAGAGTTGGTTGAAACTCTCCGGTACCGGCTCCCTCTTTGTCCCTCCGTGAGCCTGGGAATGGGTGTGATCTCCGGGTAGGAGTGTCTCTGCGGTTAAGTAGAGGATTGAATTACCGAACATTGCTGTTCCCGAGCTGAGAAGGTGGCAGAACAGTGAACAAAAGTGCCTTGAAACTCGGCGAAGAGGAGAGAAGGCGCTGGGCTTGGTGGAGAGGGGACACCTGCGAGGACACCACGCACTTTTCCAGCAAGGTGAGCAGCCTCCCTGCACCCCTGCTAGTTTTAATTAGGCCAGGACTGTTTAATGACTTTTGTTCTGTGATATAGTAAGAAACAAACAAAAAATTAATACACTTCTTACTTAAAAAAAAAAAAAAAATTCTCCGGTGGTGCAAGCCAGGATGTGTCTACTGAAGTGAGCCCACCCTGATTTACATCGTTTGGGGCTGGAACAAGCAGCTCTAAGCTTGCCAAGAGCCCGTCCGGGCTCATATCAGCTCCGAGGACACATCCTTTCCCTTAGCTCTCTGCACAGACTGGCTTTGATTTCGTGCAGCGACCAATTAAGAGCGTTTTCTTTGGGCCCGGGCTGTTTTATGTTTTGCTGCCGTGGGGATTTGCCGAAAGCTCTCCTGCCTTTGGGGCGCAGTTATGGGCGCAGGCAGCCACAGAAAGCCTTTGGAAGTTCTCATCGGTGGGTTTTATTGCCATCTGATCGACAGATTGCTAATGGCCGGGCTGCTGGGCTGCTCCGCTCTGTAAATAGAATGTTTTCTCATCCCGCTCGTTCGAGATGCGAGTTGCGCTGAGGTAAAATTGAGTTGTAATGGAGTTGAGCTGCAGGCTCACTTGCCAGTATTTTTCTTAGGCGTGCCTATTAGGAACATAAATATTTAACACAAAGGAGAGCTGATATGAATTAGCATCTGTGGGAGGTTCGCGCTTATTTCAAGGCTGCCCTAACGCAGATGTAAACAAGCGTTACAGCAGCTGAAGCAAACTGGCCCCGCCAGAGCAGCGCTTAGATGGTGAATCATCCAGGTGCTTTTTACACACCGCAGCTAAATGGGCTGATTAGAGCCTGCAGAGTAGAGATTAGACTATCGCAGGGCACCGGCTCTCCCCTTCCGCGGGGTTTCACCGTTCCCCCGGGTGGAATGCCAGGTGGAAGGCAGTGCGAGGACGAGCAGATCAGGAGAAAACCCTATAGCCGTCTTCCCTCACCTTCCTCCTGGCAGAGCCAGGTGAGCCTCCCCTCCTCCTCCCCCTCCCTGCACAAACAGGATGCCCTTATCCTCCTCCAGCTCCCTTCTCACCGGCAGACACGGAGCTCCCATGATGTTTTTTCCCAGGCAGGACTTTGAGGCAGCAGTTGCCAAGGTGCCCCAGCTGGGAGCAAAGGTTTTGTGCCAGGGCTACGAGCGATGTCACCCTGATCTCCTGACTTCTCCTGTATCTTGGGGCTCCTGGTTAGGCTAGGTCAATAAATCCCTGCTCTTGGATGGCCAGGGATGCTGAAGATGTTCACAGTGTCTCCTGGTCTTTTCCATGGAGCTGTGCAAGTTTTTCTGGACTTTGAGCATGGAAGTTGTTATCTTTTCTGTTATGGACCCCCGGGGGAGGTGTGGGACATAGGACATGGAGGAGATGCCCCATGGACTCTGTGACTTCAGGCTGACTCTGTCCTGCAGCCTGGTCCTCCAGCACCCATCCTGTGGGGATCCAGCCCCAGCTGAGCAGGAGGCTGGCTCAGACACCTGCCCTGTGCTTGGGAAGTTGCTGGGGCTCTGCCCTGTGCTGGGCACATCCTGCTGGACCGAAAGCTTCCCTCAATTTCCACAGAGTTAAATAAATACACCATGGCCCGCTTGGAAGCAGAGCCCTGAAATGCCCAGAGCAGCGAAGGGAGCTCAGGGCACAGCCAAAGCCTCGGTGCTGCCTTGGTGTTACCTGCCCCAGCTGCATTTCTGTCACCCCTGGGGAACACATGTGGCACCACTGACCCTCCTCGAGGTCCCTCCTTCATCACATTTTTGGGTCAGCCTACTGAGATTCGCTCTGGACTGACACAAGCCACAGGCTGGGCTTTCCGTGTGTGAAATGTCCATCTGCACGAGGAAGGGCTCCAGTGTGGCCACACCACACCCAAAATATCTCTGCTCCGGCTCTTTGTTTATTCACGTATATTCTTCAGCTTCTGTTGTCCCCTCAGAGGAACAGATCCCTCCGTCACGAGGGGAAACACTCTCCCAAAACTCATTAAAACCTCTCCTCTCGTGAGCTAGCTCTCCATAGAACACAGCCCTGGAAATGAGCCTAATTATGGTTTATCCCAGATGATTATACATTTCTACTGTATTTCCACGCATTCTGGATGTGAAAGGAATGCAGAAAGGGGCGAATATTGCCACTTTAAATCTCGGGCATCTTTCAGTCTGAAAAGTCCAGGCATTGGTTGATGAGCATCCAATTCAGTTGCCTTGATTTCCAAGGATCTGTGCTTGTAACAGAAACCCTCTCATTTGTTATCTCTCTTTATCTCAGCCTCTTCAGGCTTATCTGAGGCAGTGCTGGGTACAGGAGCAGTGGAACTTGTTATTACCTTACATCCACGTCAAAGATGTGGCACGTGGGGGACGTTAAATTGCATGGTTGGGCTCCATCCTGGGCAGTTCCTGGGGAAGGAGCTATTCAGAGCAGTCGACCTCTTCTACCTAAAAATGTCCTGTTGCCATGCCCTGGGATGAAAGGAGAGGTTTGTGCCTGGCCCTTTATTTAAAACTGCTCTTACAAAAACAGCTGCATAGGGTGGTGCTAGAAATCATGTTCTTTTTTGGGTTAGAGAGGCTATCTGGGTACCCATCTTTCCTTTGGGAGTGTGCTAGAGCCTGAATTACTGTCCGTTGCTGCTATCCCACCCATCCCAGTCTCCCAGATGCCTGGTTCCCTTCCTGGTGCTCAGACAAAACTCCCATTGGCAGCTCCAGGTGAAAAAGGTTGTCCAGGATGAGTGACTCTATCTAAAGCTGTTTTTGCAGTGTTTTCAGGGATGTTTTATTCATCTGGCTTTGTGCAGGTGAGGTGCTGCTCTCTCTGCTTTCATTTCTGTCCGGAGAAGCTGAGTGGCACCTCCAGAGTCCCAGCAGCACCAAGAGCAGCCTCACAGCCCTCTTGGGGCTGGAAGGGCTGGGTGGCACAGTGACAAGCACACCACGGGTGTGCTGTGAACACAAGCCAGGAGGGTGGCACTGGGACAGGTGACTGCTACCAGAAAGGTGTGTGGTGCTGGTGTTCCACTGACAGGAGATCCTGGGAAGGGCTGGCTCAGTTTCCAAGACCTTAAAGCGCAGAGAAGGCAGCTCACAGCCTGGCTCAGCACCCATCCCCGTGGAAGCTTGGGCTGGGTTAGTTGGTCCCTTTTTGTTTGGACACAGCTCGGGTGTCTTTCATTTGAGTTGTGTCAGCCAACACACACAAAGGGTGAGCTCCCCTTTGCTTCTTGAGGAACAAAACTTCCCCCTGAATAAACCTTTTCCATCTCACTGGGCCAGAGATGGAAGTGCAGAGTCACCCACAGAGCACCTGCTTAGGTCCAGGGCTTTTCATTTGCAATCCAAAATGGAAACCTGGTTTGGTTTTTCTTTTTATTACGGAAGTCCTGAGTTTCTGTTCCCAAGTTTGATGCCATGCTTGCAGGTCTGAACTGGGGCAAAACTGAAACAGTCCCTTCTTTTTGGTAGTTAGTATGAATCTTTCCATTTTCCACTGGGAAGCCGATGCTCTGGAACCAGTTCTCCCGCTGGTCTGAGTGGAGGCAGAGCATCTCCCCTGCTCCATCACCACCAAAAACATGTCCTGAGGGCAAGGGCTGATTCCACTGCCCTCATTGAACTGGGCAACAGGGAAAAGCTGCTCTTTGTCTTGCACATATACACACGTGTGAATTCTCACAGTAAATACAAAACTGTTCTGTGCAGCACCAAAAATCCTGACTCTTAGACTTGTTTTTTGAGAAGGATGTTTTTTGAGTGCCAGGTGGGCACTGGCACTTGGGTTTAATGGAGGTGGTATTTGTGGTGTTTGTGTCAGTTCATGCTGGCAGAATCTTGGGGCACAGTGGATGGGACTGAGCCCCCCCACCCTGGGAGAGTTGGAGGGCGGTGTGGCAAGCTGGGCTCTCCACCCAGGAGTCTTCCTGTTAGAACAAGGGAACAGCAAGTCCCTCCTGTCCAAGATTCACTGGATCTGCCCTGGAGCAAACACCAGGATGAGGGTGCTGCCTTTTTTTGATTTTAAAATTAAGAATCAAACACGGTTAAGTGAAAAAAGGGTTTTACTTTGGTATTTATTCAAGGATTTTTAGATGCAGCACTTCGTTCCGGTGGAATGCACTGAAATGCACCCCGAAATGCACACACACTGCACTAGAAAAGCACATACAATTATAGGCTTTATAAATTAGCATATCTATTAAAGATTCTCTAATGAGAGGCTCGAGTGAGCTCCCTGTCTCGAGGAACTTTCTCTCTTCACGGGCCTGTGTTAGTTTACAGGATGTGTTCTGGAGAGGACCTTGGTGTCTGGGGCGTTCTGACCCCTGACTGCGAGGCGTCCAGGATGTTTGGTCTCCTGGTTTAACAAAATAGTGGGGTTCAGCAAGGCTATCTAACTTAAGGAATTATAAATATGTGGGTTAAAAGCACTAAGAATATATAAAAGCTATATAAAAGAGTATAGAAAAGGGGTATAAAAGAAAAGGCAAAAAATCATCATGGCATCAGGGGAACCACTGAGGGGGAGCGCTCCTCAGACTTGTGCAGCTGAAACTGAGACACCCAAGAGAAGGTGGATGAATCCCAGCCTCTAAACCTCTCTCCTACCCTTCCTCCAGGTTCTGCATGAGAAGCTGTGGCCTTTTCCCCAGTTTCAGCTGGGAACATTTTTCTTTTTTAAAATTTTTCTATTTCCTGTAAGCTTTTGAAGCGCAGGTGCTCCCCAGGGCTCAGGAAGGTCTTGCACAGGTGAACAAACACACTGTCCTCCCTGCTGTCTCAGCCCTGGTTTTACTTAACCTGCAGCCGTGGGGTTAAATAAGGCTCTGTTAAAATGCTGATGTGGGAGAGGATGGTAACTCTTTTCTTGGAGGTGGTGAGTAATTAGAAGGTAGTCAGAGAGAACCTGAACCGCTTCCCTGGAAACCAGGAAGAGGAATTAAAACGGCTTTGCTCTCCTGTGTGCATCTCCTGCCCTCGCTGTGGCACGAAGCCCTGCCTTTGGATCCAGTGCTGGTCCTGAGCCAGCAATCTCTCCCTCTCACCAGGGGAGAAAGAATTGAAAGAAAGGAAAGGTTTGTTCTGGATGAACTGGCAAGCTACCTGCTCACCTTTCCCTTGGGATGGCTCCATGCTGTTGCCGACTCGAGAATCCCATGGAGAGGAACTGGAGGTGCAATGGATACCTCTGAAGTAGGTGTGCACCAAGCTGAAATTTATTATTTGACAAAAAAGTGCCTGGCACCACACCAGAGCAATGCTGCTGCGGGGGGCTTGTGTGCAGAAGGTTTTTAACAGCTTCTTGTGCCTCTGTTTGATTCTCACGGATCTTCAGAGAGAGGTGGCTTTGCACAGCAAGAGCTTGTTGTCAGTCACAGGGGCTGATCTTGGGGAGAGGTTCCTGCAGCTCAGCCTCTGCTGCTGCTTAGGAAAGCTTTGAGTCTTTTAGGGCTGCCCTCAGCCTGCAGAGATCCTGCCTGCCTGGAGGAGCCTCGTGCTTTCAAAGACATCCTGGGGAAGAAGGGCTTCCTGGGAAAACATTCAGCCAGGAGCCGCGTGGGTGCTCTGACCTTCTCTGTAGGACACCAAGGCGAGGCCTGCCAGCCCCACCTGCAGCCAAGGGGCTCTGCCTCTTCCAGAGCCAGCCAGGCTGAGCTCCGGGCTCCACATCCAGCGTGATGAATGTGGAAACTCAGACCGCATGACTTGGGAGCCGGGGCTGAAGTCAGAGCTCTGATTTAATTGTCAGTGCATTGTTCCTCCACTGTGAGAGGTTTGCTGGGACAACACGGCTCCGCCGTTCCCAGGACCAGCAGTCAGCTGGTAAAATTTTAGAGGGAGGACTCAGAAAGAGCAGCAGTTTGGGGGAAAAAAATCTGCCTTTACAAATCAGTTTCCCAAGACCATCTGGTTAAAGATCAG
The DNA here is from genome assembly GCA_013398015.1 of Oreocharis arfaki. Classification (NCBI taxonomy): domain Eukaryota; kingdom Metazoa; phylum Chordata; class Aves; order Passeriformes; family Paramythiidae; genus Oreocharis; species Oreocharis arfaki. The sequence continues at coordinate 251,825 of VZRR01000046.1, read as the reverse complement.
GCTGCTGGAACGCCACCAGCAGTGAGATAAACAGAGGGGGACGAGGGGGGTCATGAAGAGAGGTGTGGAGAGACGAGCAGTCTTTCCTGGATGGAGCGAGGTGTTGAGCTAGAGTTTATGGCAGGTGGAAATGCAGCTGCAGGGACTGGTCAAAGTCAGAGGAGATAAATCATGAGGTGCCTTCCCTTCTAAATCAGATGTCCTCTGAGGGACTGGAAGAGGGAGATGAGATACAGATTGAGGGCTGTTGCAACTGGGAAGGTGGTTATTTCCCAGCAACCTAGTATTTCCTTGTGCTCTTTGCTTTTATGTTGGGAACAAGGGAAGGATTGGAGGGTCAGTGCAAAGTCCATCCTCACAAGGAGCTGAAAGGTAAAGCTCACAGCCTCTGTGGTTTTCTGGGAATGACCAAGAATCAGCTGCTAAGTCAGAGATGCCAGAAATGGCCAGGAGGTGAAGGCACAGGTTTTAAGAAGTCACACTAAGCCAGAGGTCTGTTTGTTGTAATGCCTGGGGTGGTGGCTGGAGATGGGGTAAATCTCCAGGGTTCAAGAGACAGAGCAACTGGGTCCAGGGAACACTGGTCAGCTTTCTTCAGACGGGGAAAAGTGGTTATTGCTCTTTCAGAGCCTGAGAAATATCTCAGCTAGGTGAATCCAGGTTTCTGCACCCTTTGAATTTACTGAATAGGGAACTCAAGCCTCTCCTGGGCTATAGAGCACTTACAGCTTGAGAGGCCATCATTACCATTAATCCATCTATTCATCCCAGGCTCTTACATCTTCACTCATATTAACCCTGAACAGGCTCAGCATCCTCAGCATCCCAGCCCTTGAGCAAAGAGCAGAAAACACCAATCATGTGTGGTGTCAGGTAGCTCATGGTGTGGTGATCCCTGGCAGCCATTCATGGAAACAAAACCTGCCCATTGGAAACCAGTGGGGTCCCCAGTGACCCTGAGGAGATGAGCACAGCCTCAGCTCATCCCATCCAACGCCCCATCTCAGGTTTTGATCCAGCACTACTGAAGTCTAGAAGAGCCCTTCAAACCATTTCATGATCCATCCTGACGGTTTTGTAGCATGGACAGGGGATCTTTCCTGGCCAGCGGGGGTGGCAGAAGCACGAGGGCCAATCCCTGTTTTTGCCTCACTGCCAAGCCCATGGGAAGGAGCAGCTTGCTGGAAGTGCAGCACCTGAGCAGGGCTTGTGGCCACAGAGCCCGAGGAGCTGAGCCCAGAGAGCACAGCCCAGCCAGTCACCCACCTCCTTTCAAAGACATTCAGCAAAGCTGAGCCTGCCAGATTCCCTAATAAGCTGTTCCAATGTTTAATTGCCCACCGTGAGCAGAAATAGCATCTTATTTCAAGGCCTGCTTTACGTAATTTTAGCTGCCAGGCAACAGCTCTTTCCAAGAAGCTGAAGTGTTCTCTGTGGTCACCCAGGCGTGTCTGGGCAGAGCCCTGTCCTTGGCTTGCTGGCCACACTGGTCCTGAAGCTGGACCTCACAGGACTTGGAGCAGGAGGATGGGCCGAGCTGTGCTTTTTCCTCTTTTCCCATCCCCACAACACATATCCCATTCCCTGCCTCATCACCACGCTCCAGCACGGGCTGGAGTAAGGCCTTACAGCTCTGAGTGTGTGACAACATGACAGACAAGACAAGCCCCATTGCTGGCCCTCCCTACCTATGGTTTTCCTGTGGCATGAAAGCTTTTTCTCCTCTTGCAACAGAGGAATAAAAGACATCTTACCCAGGTTGAGTGCTGTGCTTCTGGACAGTCGCTCACTAGAGACAGTCACTGTTCCTGAGCTGTAGCTGATGGGCCACGCAAGGAAACTCCAGTGCTGAATTTCATTCCTTTGGGCAAAACAAGGGTTAACCACTGTCCTCTCTGCAAACAAAAAATGGCACCTACTTGGGCCCAGATGCCCAACTCTAGTGGAGACAATGGAAGCAATTCAACAGCCCCTGCTTTACCTCATCTAATGCCAGTCCAAGTATTCCCAATAATTAGGCCTTTCAGCCTGGAAAGGCTGGAGCCACAGCTGCTTCCTATTTTCCCAAAGCTGTACAGAGCATTAGTCATTTCGCTGGGGTTTTTTTATTGCCGTGACTGCAGCCCAGTGAGTGCGCGCCAAAATGCAGACAAGCCAAACCAGCCTGAATTCAGAGTGTGCTTCAGGGCTTTGAAATGTTCCCCTGTCCGCCTTCTGAGTCCTGGTTTTCCCTCCCCACCCAAACAGCCCAAGGCTGCCTGGAGAAATGTCCTGCGAGGTCTGGGTTCCCAACACGGATCGGGCTGACCCAAACGAGGCGGTGATTGCTGGCACTTCCACCCCGGCTATCAATCATTAACCAGCCTTGGGAGTGACCTTGACACTTAATTAGTCATGTAGTCCTTCCTGGCTGCTGAGCTTTCCCCACGCTGTGCTGGTTGGAGGGGGGATGAGGGTTGGATTTAGCGAGCAGGAGTGTTGCTGTGATTTGGGCAGTGCTGGGAGGGCAGCGGGTATAAGGGAGACCCATCTGCCTTCACCCACCAGCTTCGTTGCCTGGATTGTGACAGGAAAAGCTTTGATTTTAGCTCTGGAAGCTCCAGGTGTCCCTGACTGACACATCCAGTCAAGGGCCAGCCACCGACGTTCGGTTTTCAGGTTCTCTGCCCTCAGTCAAGAGCAGCATTTGTTCTTTGTAATTTAATTTATAGCACCTTAACCAAGTGGTGATGCCCAGCAGAGCAGCTCCAAGCCAGAAGCTGCCTTTGCCATGCAGTGGCCACCTCTAAGCCCACGTTCGTGGGGTGAACTTCTCTCCTCTTCCCTTGGAGAGACGAAGATTTCCCTGGAAATGGTGGCAACAGGATAGGCTGGTCCTGGAGGTGGAAATTGAACATTTGCATGTTACTGATGTGGGGGCAGAGATGAGCTACAGCTGCTTCTCTCCTCCATTCACAGGTAAAGCTGCGTCTGTGCCCAAGGAAGCAAATCCATCCCCATAACCAGTGGTTTTCCCCAGTAAATTCCTGCCCCAGGGGCGGTTGACTCACAGTTCTTGCCAATTCACATTTCACCTAATGCTGAGCAAAACTGGTTTGACTGAGTTAAGGACTGCCCCAGACACTGCTGTTGAAACCCCACAGTGAACTCCCCAAGACTCTTAACATCCCCCCTTTTTTTTTCCTTCTTTTGAAATTATAAAAGTTTCTGCCCTTCATGATTTCAGCACAGATGGGAAGACTTCACTCCATAAATACTGGATTTCATGTCTGGACAGGAGTTGAATTATGGGATCATCTGATTAAAACCCCACATTAAATCATTAATGAAATGAGCTGTCTGATTATGTAAGTCATATTCCTATTATTTCTAGCTTGGCCACCGGCCGAAAGAAGCTGGAAAGTCCAAGGAAACAGCCAACCTTGTCTGTGATTCACACTCCCCCTGCTAAATGGCTTGGGAGGAAGGGAGGGACACCATTTCTCAGAAAAGTTGGGGGTCAGCACTAATTGTGAGGTTTCAGATGGAGAAAGGATCCCAAGGAGTGGAGGAGATCCAAAATCCTCGTTTTTAGTCAAATAGGTTTGGTTGGGAATCTGTGGGGCGCTGCTGGCTCTCGGAGGGTTCTGGCCAACACGACTGCCTGTGTTCAGAGGAATCTCAGCATCCTTTGGGTTAATTTTTCTGGGAGAGGTTGGGATGCTGGGAGAAGCAGGGATCCAGCTGTGTCTCACAGCTGGCCAGCTGCTGGTTTCCTGAGCTGTTAGCAGGAGAGCAAGACGCCTGCTGCCTTCCACAGGGAGAAGTGTCAGTGGTGCTAAAAAACATCACTGCCCTCAAATATAAATGTCTTTACTGGCTTTGTTTTCAGGTTCTTCCTGTTTTGATGCTGGGAGGAAAAACCCCTTAATAAATTTAAAAGATGGCTGAGGGGAAGAGGCTTCACTCGGATTTTTCTTTGATAGGGACCTTTTGAATGTGTTATTAAAAGAAAGGAGAGGTCTTTTGGTTATTGAGACCATGTTTTTTTATTCAGTTCCTGATAGCCCTGTACTCCACAGCTGGTGAGTCAGGACATCATTTAGAACAGTGTCTGTTTCTGTGGACACTGAAATGTCTTCTTGGGTCTCGCTTTTAATCTGTGTGGGTGTCAATCACCTTTCTGGGAATTGAGGTGAAAAATGTCTTTTTTCGTCCTTGCTGTTTGTCTTCTTGCCTGGAAGCTCTCTGGAGGAGCTGAGAAGGAGCTGAAGGTTGCTGAATGTGTTCCTGAGGCCACATGGACTCAGTCTCCAGCAGTCCTTCAGATGTGTCTGTGTTCAGGGAGGAATGAGTCTGACTCCTGCTGCTGAGCACTGCCAGACTGTGCCTGCTCCGTGAACAGAGAGGTGTTGGGGCTGGAAATACCTGCATCGCTCTAGAGCCGTGCAAGGAGCCAGGGTCTGGCAGCTCTGGGCTGTGGGAGATCTGGATGGACCAACGTTCCTGCCTGTGGCAGCATTTTTTGTGCTCTTAACTTGGTGTGCAAACTCCTCAGGGTGACCAACACTCGTTACTTCTCTGTGGTGCCACGTGCAGCACATCCCTGCACGCTCTCCTAACACGAGCCATGAACACCTTCGGGCAGGCATCACATCTCTGCTCTTCCCCTCCTTCAGGAGAACAGTGAGCCGTGTTTTCTCTCAAGGCTGGGCCTGGATTTGTGAGCAGGGCTGGCTCACAGGCTCACAGGGAAGGCTGATGTGGGCTGTGACCCTGCACGAACACAGGCTGCCCCGTGGCCGCTGCAGCAGAGCCAGCTCCCATAGGATGTAACTCCAGGTTTTTATGTACGTTGCTGTGGGATTTCGTTTGCTCCAGGAAGTTGCTCTAAACAAGATGGGTTCAGAAGTTGTTTCTTGAGCAAAAACCTCAGCAGTAGGAGCAGGAAGCATAGCTAAGGGTAGTTTGGTGGTTTTTTCCCTCCACTGGTAGATATGATAGAGGATGGATGGGAGACCTCCACCCATCAGAGAAACAGCTGGAGACACCAAGACCATCTCAAATGTTCTCAGACACTTTTGTGGGGGCAGCCTGAAACCTGTCTCTTCCCCATGCAGGCAGCAGAGCTTAGGAAGCTGCTGGGCTCTGTGTAAAATAGACATTTTGGTTATTGATTGGATCGCTCTGTGTGCCCTGCTGGCTGTGCCTGCAGGGAGCTGGGAGCCTGGTGCCCTGCCCTGAGATACCTGTCTCAGTTTAGACCTGAACCTTGGCCTGAAGTAGAAGGGCTTCATTCCTTGGGCTCCCAGTGCCTCAGGGCCAGGGAACCTGACCTGACTGGACCTGCAGTGACTGGCCCAGGAGGGCACAGGACTCCTGGAGGTCCACTCGTGTCTCCTCCACCCCTCGTGCTGATGCCTTAGGTTTTAACTTTTATATTTTTCAAATCCTGCACTGCCCAGTGTGTGACTCTGAAGTTTCTTGTGGCCTGTTGGCTTCTGCTCTCTAATGCCAGAGAGACACAGCAAACCCTCTCCAGGCCTGCTCTCCAAGGACACCCAGCCTGTCCTAGGCCCAAAATGTGCAAACCAACATCTTGGGAAGGGGGGTGAGCTTGGGGAAATCACATCATTAACTGAAGTTTAATTGTAGAATTAACCCTGATATGCAAATGGACCAAACCTATAAAAGTGAGAAGAACTCGTGACTCGGGGTCCATCTCGGGGTCCATCTTGGCAGTAGCCTCTGGCTCACCAGGGTGTGCCTTTGAAGGCCTTTCAAATAAATATCCACCTTTATTCCCTTACTCCTGTCTAGTCTCTATTTCTGGGTAGCCTCTCAAGGCATCAGTACCACGGTGGGAACAAACCAGTACTGCTGCCAGGTCTCACACCCCAGTGGATCCTTTCCACCTGTTCAAATCCAGGGAAAATAATCCCCCACCCGAACAACAGCGTCCTATCCAGTGTTTGCTGGGCTGTGATCCCACACTCTGCTTGGCCCTTCATGAGCCTGGACAGCCTGAGAATGGGGGTTCATCCCATATAAATATTACCAGTCAGCAAAGAGGCAGAGACACTTCAAAGTGTGGATAATCTGTATTAAACCTCCACCAGCGGTGAGAGCAACCCAGCTGACCAGCACACTCCCTGTTACCTCCAATTATATAATTATTTTGGATTTTTTCTTCCTTTGCCTTCTAGCTCAGACTGCAGGATGACAGACGGTGACACAAACCTCCCAACCATCGAGAGGAAGCTGGGACTGCAGATATGGGGCATAGAGGTAGGACAAGAGTGATGGCATGTGTCCTCTGCACATCTGGGTGTGTGTTTATGTTTTAAGAAAGATGAATTCTTGCAGTTATCTGTGTGGGAAAAGAGGGTCCTGCAGATAAGATACAGTGGGAAACAGACTCAGTGTCTCCCCATGAAACGTCCAACATGTTATTGTTTGGGTTTCCTGCTCTGTAAAACAGAGATGATAATATTTACTAAGGAAACAGGAATGTGGTGGGACCGAAACTGTTCCTCCAGCCCTGGAGGCTTTTCTCACCCCTTTTTGGAGCCAATGCAAGGCTGCTTTACCACACCAGAAATTCCCTGTTTCACCAAGATGTGTTATCCATAGGTAGCCTTAGTCTACACCAGCAGCTGCCATGGGGATGACACCTATTTTTGCAGCAAAGGCATTCCATGGAGTCTCTATGTACTTCTTCCTTGCCTTTCTGGCTCTGTGTCACTGCAAGGAGAGGACTCTCAGCCTGTGAGGTCACCTTTGTGCTGGTGGTGGTATCTGATTTTGGACTGGAGCCAAGCTGTGCTCAATTCTGCCTTTTTGTGACCCAATTCCCCAAAAACATTCCCCTGCAATGAGATTTAGACTGAGGCGCAGAATCCACTCAGGGGAGCAGTGGGAAGAGGCTCCAACGTTGCCAAGTGATATTCTGCAGGTCACAGCTGTGTTCCAAATATCCCAGGGCCTTCACCTTCCCATTTCTCTCCAAAGCACTGCACTGAGCTGCTTTAGAGGATCTGTAATTAGAGCTGTGTGGGTTCACGGGGGTCAAGCTGGTATGCTGGGAAACAAGTCAGGCCAGCAGAGGAAAGCGTGTCTCTAATTTCAGGGAACCACAGAGCCAGCTCAGCCCAGGAGCTGCCTGTGGACTGGTGGGTGGCACATCCAGGCACCTGTGCTGGGCAGGCATGGCTGGTTAGTTATGCACTTGTGCCAGAGGAAGTCTGCAATTAGGGTCTGGAGGGCTTAGGGACCCGTCAGTGTCCTCAGCTCTGTCTTTTCTCAGCACTGAACACCTGGCAGAGTGGTTATCCTGACAAATTGCTGAAAGTTGTCCTTGAACTCACAGGCACTGAGTAAAAACTGTGCCCAGAACTAAACCTAGGATGAGATGTGCTCACTCTCCTGGGGAATTCCCTACAAATGCAAGCTCTGGAGCATGTCAGCCTCACCCCCAGGTCTAAATCCACAGGACTGCAGGAAAGCAAGAAGACTAAAACTAACTTGTGAGTCTGTCCAAGCAAAATAATTTTCCCTTCTCACTCTTTAGTATTTTGGAGATTCCCTCCAGAAGAGACTTTTCCCAGCTCACAAACTCAGCCCTGATTCTTCCTTCTCCAAACTCAGATTGTCACCTCAGTGTTTTGTGCACCCCAGCCTGGCCTGTTTCACACACACCAACTTCTGCCTCTTCACTTTTAGCAATGACCCCAACTCTGATTTACTTGCAGAACATGAAGATGGTTCCTGTGCCTGAAAAAGCTTATGGGACTTTTTTTGAAGGAGACTGTTACATCATTTTGCATGTAAGTAAGACAGCAAACACTGGTCTCTGTTGGTGGGACTCTTTTTATTTAGATCTGCCTTGGTTCCTGGGTACCCTGTCCTGTGGCAAAAGCACTGTTGAAGTGGTTGGGCATGTGTTTAAATCTTTTAAACACATCTAATCATGGATCTGAATTTCACCATCTAATCATGGATCTGAATTTCACGTGGCTGTTGCGACAGTGCTGTCTGTTTAGTAAATCAGAAGTTCAGAGGAACCATTAACTTAGTAATTCATTAAAACTATTTATCTTCCAACCAACTGAGTCATGCTCAGGCATGGCAAAAAAAAATGGCCAGCACATTCCTGGAAAACCCAATCAAGGCCCACATTTAAATGGTTTATGGGAGGCCCTGGGGGATGTGGCCAGCTGGAGGGTCTCATTTTCAGCAGGTGGTGTGGGATGTGAAGATGTTCCTTGTCGTGTGTCACATAAGCAGCAGAGGCTCTGCACATAAGGACACTTCAGCCCCTCCCAAATTTGGTCCAGACCTACCTCTAACCAGCTGAACCTGGGCTGGCCAGAAGCATGAGGGACTGCTGAGAACCAGCTCTGCTCTGTGCAAACTGACTCGTGTTCTCAGATCTTGGCAGGAGGGTGACGTGGTACGCTCACCTCCTAAAATCCCTTCCAAATCTCTTCATCTGCACAGAGCAAGCCAGCTCCCATTGCACCAAAACCCATCCATATGGTGGAAACCAGAAGCATTGCCCACTCCCTGGGTCTGAATGTGCCTCCTGCACACATCTCTGCCCTTGGGGAGGCAGCAACGCCTCCGCTGCCCCACGATAACCAAATGCACACCCGCCGTGCGCCAGGGTGGGAAAGCAGGCTGGGATAGCAGCACACCGTGTGTCTTCTGCTCAAACACCCCACACACGTGCCTTTAGGGTACCTTCTGAGTGCTCAGAGCCTGGGCAACAGGCCCACAAACACACGCTGAGAATACTGGTGTCCTAGCAGGGAGCTGAGAGTGTAAATATGGATTTTGACACTCACAGGCTCAGCTTCTGTTGCAACAACTTCCCCAGGCAGAAGAGCCCTTGATCAGCGCACTACTCTCCTTTTCCCTGGAAGACAGAATGATAAAACCACTCATCTCTGCATTCTGCTTCTTCACTGGAGTCTCTGCAAATAAAGATTGTCCGTGGGACAATGGGACTTTGATCATCTTCAATAGAATTGTATTAAATTGAGTGATTTTTCCACAAATTAATTATCTGTGCCTGAGGAACAGAGCTGTATTTTATTCAACACCTTCTGCTGTGTTTCGCTGTGGTATCACTGCACAAAGCAAATAAACAGAACTTAGTGTCAAATCCAGCTTATAAAATGAGCTTTTATTACCTTTCCCAGGTGTCCACGATGGGATTTAACACAGTGGGTGCTGAAAAATAACTGGCACAACTCAAATAACTCTAAGCACACCTTCTTCTCAGCCTGCTTGCCTCCTTTTTCTAGGCTGCTGGGGTTTTCTGTAATAAGATGAATCCCAGCATGCACACACTGGCTCGGCTTCATTTGGAGTTATGTCTGTTTTGCAAGCCAGCAGGAATTCCGAGGCAGTTTGTGCTGCTCTGTCATGTGCTATGAGAAAGACAACAGGAAAGAAAGGGTGGCATCTCCAGGCAAATAAATAGCAGCGCGCATTGCATTTCAAAAGGTGATCTATGAGAAGAATCTGCTTTAAGTCTAAATATCAAAATCTACAAGGCCAGGACAAGGTGAACACATTAATTTTTGTAATTGCACAGGAGCTTGGTTTTCCTTGATAACAGGAGTTATAAAAGAATATCAGACAGAAACATCCTTCGGTTCAGTTTATGGAATCCATAAACGCTCTGCTGAACAAGGAGAGCTCCAGGCTGAGCTCCCAGGGAGCACCTGAGGCTCTGTCCTCTCTCCCCTTGCCTAGGAGAAAGGCAGAACTGGGAGAGGGCTCCGTGGTCACTTGGTTTTGAAGCACAAAAATGGGTTTTGTCTTCATCCCCACTTGTCCTTCCCACCTCTTCCAGACCAAAAGGACGTCCCGCGGCTCCGCTGTGGATCTGCACTACTGGATTGGCAAGGATTCCTCCCAGGATGAGCAAGGGGCCGCGGCCATGTACGTGACCCAGCTGGACACGGCGCTCGGGGGCAGCCCCGTGCAGCACCGGGAGGTGCAGGGACACGAGTCCGAGACCTTCCAGAGCTATTTCCGCAACGGGATTATGTGAGTAGCTCAAAATGACCCGCGTTGAGGTGGGTCGTGGCCCCTGGCGTCCCCTCTGCCTCTCTGTGTCTCAGGGCTATCCATATCTCAAAAATGTGAAAAGTATGGATTGGCGCTGAGGTTGGTTAAAATTCAGAGTGAAGAATTCCCATTTTGAAGGGATTCTTTACAACACTGAGTCTGGAGCCGTGGCTTTCTGTCCCGCTGGTCATTTTCCCAGATATTTGCAGTAATTGCATCTTAACCTCCCTTTTGTTCACCCCAGGGTCTTCGCTCCTCTCCTCCACGGACTCTCAAGTGCCCGTTCAGAGCACTTCAGACTAATATCCACCTTAGTGGAGTGCTGATTTGGCTCAAACTAGGAGTAATATTCCTGTAGTGGAAGTAAAGTTTGCATTTCTGTCATCTCAAAGATACTGTTCAATATATGATGTTTATACATATTGAATCCAGTCCCAGGGTCTTTGCTCGCTCTGGGGTTTTTGAAAGGACTCCAATCACTGTCCTCCAAGGAAGATCTTAATTGGCAATAAACAGCCTGAGTGCCTGGGTTTTAAACAGCTGAAGGAAACTCAGATGAAAACCCATCCTGGGTCAATATCCTCCACCCAAGTCTGGCTGGATGTCTCTGCCTCGTGCATCTCAACAACCTCTCATGAATCTCCTCAGAACTTTTCTGAGACAGAAAAGTGCTTTTAGCCCCATCTTAAAGACGAGTAAGGGACAATGAAGGACTGAAAATCAGACCTTGAAGACCAGTGTATTTGGAAACCTATCTGCCTCTGAAATCAGCATGAATTAGAATTCGTCTGGGTCTAAACCACATCCCCATGTTCAGTCAGGAAGTCTGAGGCAGAATGAGAAATTAAAGCAAGCTCTTTCCGCATCTTGGCAGGTGGACTAATCACCAGAGCATCCTTCTGTGGATATTTTACACCAGGCCAAACAAGTCTAAAGTGCTGTGAATCACATTTCTGACCACATTAGCCAGTACCTTTCCAGCTATGAAAAAATAAATCTACTACCCACATGGCAAAAACTGTAATCAACAATTGTCCCTTTTTTCCTCTAAATGGAAATTGCATTGTGTCAATTCTTACTGCAGTGTGAACAATGGATCTGTTTTCTAAAATGGTCTAGGATATGTAAGAGTGGATTAGACTTGCCCAAAAAACATTAAAAGGGCTCTGGGACTTCCTGGGGGCATTGTGTCCTCTCGTGATGTGGCTGTGCAAAGTTGCCATGAGAGAGGGGGTGGCATTGTGGCATGAGGTGATAACAGTGCTGAGAGTGCTTACTGCAAAGTGTACGTTCAGGGATGGAAGAAAAAAAATAGGAGGTAAAATCTGAGAGAAAAGCAGAGTCCTGTACCTGTTCACAGTTGTGTTCTGCTTCTGGTGACAGTTTCCTGTCTAAGCTACTTTTAATAGAATAACTATCTTGAAGAAAACTAAATTTTAGCCAAAAGTTTGTTTTCTGCCAAGTCTGTTTCATGTTTTAATTGAATGCTTATGGAATATTTCAATTTCGGGATGCCACTGCCATGGTTAATGGGATTTTCAGTTTGGTTGTATTTTGCTTCCATTGCCATCCCTGACCTGCCTGTGCATCTTCTCCCAGGATGGTTAATGTTTGGAATCGATGATCTTGAAAGTCTTGTCCAACCTAAATGATTTTTTGATTCTATGAGAGTGTGCAGAGCAGCAACACAACACCCATAAGAGGCAGACAGACACCAGGATAAGGACCATGATCAGCACAGTGAGGCAACCCAGCATTTGCCACTGCAATTATAGGACTTTGAGGTTTTTTGCCTCTAGATTTTTCAGTTGTCACCAAAAGCTTGGGATGTTCTCAGAGGACAGAGGGGAAGGTATTTTCTAATCAGCTCTAACTCTTTATTCTCTGCTACTCAACAGCTACAAGAAGGGAGGAGTGGCTTCAGGATTTAAGCACGTGGAGACCAACATGTACAACATCAAGCGTCTTCTTCACGTCAAGGGCAAGAAGCACGTGTCAGCCACGGAGGTAAGAAGAAGACCCTGCTCTTCTTATGGATCATTTCTGCTTCTGTCTCCTCCTGCACTCATTTTTGAGCAGATTTGCCTGGTAGGTATCTCATTTCTGCACAAGAACTTCCATTTCCGGGCAGTTTTCAAGTCCTCACTTGAGGGTTTGGCGTTACCATGAGAGAAGCCAGTGTGCTTAGTGAAGAGCTGAGTGCCAGCAGAATGAGCAGTCACTGCAAACCCGTTCTTACATCCCCAGGGACAGGTTTGCCATGGCTGTGGCTTGGCACCTGCAGCTCTCCTTGTCCTCCCCCCTTTGCCAAACTCTCTCGTTTCCCTGTGACAGGTAGCGCTCTCCTGGGACAGTTTCAATAAGGGAGATGTTTTCTTGCTGGACCTTGGTAAAGTGCTGATCCAGTGGAATGGACCCAGCTGCAGCATTGCTGAGAAATCCAGGGTGAGTACAGGTGAAAGCCACTTGGTTTCAGGTGGCATTTTTTGATGCCTAGGGAAAAAAAAATAAAGAAAAAAACTCACAGTGTTTTCACAGCAAAAAATCTTAAGAGCAACAACATGGAGATGAGCAGGGAAAATAATGACAGATTTTCTCCTTGCCTATCTGCTGGTTTTAGAGGCCCATGGAAGTGCTTTGCTGCAGTTCAGATCTGGCCTCAGGTTGGGTTTCACAGGCAGTTGAGGGCACATCATCAGTTCCAGCCCCAGAAAGTCATCCAGCTCCCTCTGGAGCTCATCTCCATCCCTCTGTGCCCTGTAGTTTGCATGGCATAGGATTAGAAAGTCAGCAACTCCATCAGGTTTAGCTGCAGTAACCACCCCAGGGTAGATTAATTTTAATTTTTTGTTTACAGCATCAACAGGGAATTCCAGCTTGGTCAGTATGAGACAAGCAGGAATGCATTACCTAGGTGCTGATAGGTCAGATCTATAGCTCTTAGGGCACTTAGCAAAGGGATCATTATCCATATTTTACTGATAGGAGAACCAAGATACAGAGGTATAATAAAGCAAGATACAGCAGTGGGTCATCAGCAAAGCTGGTGGCCGAGCTCGTGGTCATTATAATATCAAAAGGCAGATGGGTCTGCTCTGGGTGTGGTGTCCCCTGATGAATGGGGAGAGGGGGAACCTCCATAGCAATGCCATTTTCGGGGCACAGTGGAGATCCTATGGACACTGAAGAAGAGATAAAGCAATCCTCAACACAGGAGCAGGTTCGTGGCTGCTGGCTTCATCTCAGGCCTCGAGCAGGTCAATTGCTATGCCTAATAAAGAGAGAAATCTTTCAAAGCTAATGCTGGAAGAGTCATGAGAACAAAACAATTCAATGGAAAATGGAGATTTCAGCCTAATTAGCTGCTTGACATTTCACGCTGCTTTTTTCACTGAAGACATCCACGTTTTTTGAACACTTGAAACATTTAAATGTAAAACGTCACCACGGGGCAGCCGGGGTCCTGCAGCTCTGCAGCATCCTGCCTCGTTGGCCTCAGCATGTGTGCATCTCTCCCCCAGACCATCCCACGAGACCACTGGACCTGCCTGTGTACAGTCACACGCCGGCAGTGCCTGTTGTGGCTCCCACCCGCCTGTGCCCTGTGGGAGCCGCATGAGCAGCGACTACGATTAGCAATATTTCCCTATGAGTTAGTTAATAATCAGCCATTACAGACATATCTGCTTCTTTAATAGCTAAATTTGGAGGGCACTAGGAGCTTCAGAGAGCTGTGATAACCTGGCTTGGGCTGCTGGTTCTCAGTCACTGCTTGGGGTCTGGGGCTCGCGGAATTTGTGGTGCGCGTCAGGACTTACCCCTGCGGGTCCTCGTGCAGGGTCTTGCTCTGGCTCGGAGCATCAGGGACAGCGAGAGGGGCGGCCGTGCCCAGATTGGCATCATTGACAACGAGAGGGACTCCCCGGACCTGATGCAGATCATGAGGATGGTGCTGGGCGAGAGGCGCGGGGAGCTGCGCGACGCCATCCCCGACACCAAAGCAGACGAGCTGCAGAAAGCCAACGTCCGGCTCTACCAGTGAGTGCTGGGCTGTGCTCCAGACCCCGTCCCTTCTCACACAGGGCTCTGTGGGGTCTGACTCAGCTCGGCGGCTCTGTCTTGCAGTGTCTATGAGAAGGACAATGATCTGGTGGTGCAGGAGATCGCCACCCGGCCCCTGACGCAGGATCTGCTCCAGCACGAGGTGAGACAAAGCCAGAGCAGCCTTTCCAGCAAGAGAAGGAGGCTGTGGCTCTCTTTGTTTTCAGCTGAACACCTGTTTCCTGAAAATTATGGGGCCTTCCATCACTAGGACAGCTTAGCCCTGCTGTTAGGTTAGGACAGCTTAGCCCTGCTACAATCCCAGCAGCCGGAGGTAGGTGGTGTGTTGAAGCCGTTCCAAGAAGAGATGGCAAATTGATGCTCTCAGCCAAGGATTATATTAGCTTGGCAATCACAGTGAGGGAGAGCTGCATACCAGGAATAAATTCCAGATGGAATGAAGGCTTCTTAATACCTGATGTTCAGGGATAGCCTTCCCTCTGCTGACTCCAGAGCAAATAAATACTCTGCTCACGAAACCAGGGAGAATTGTTTTCCTGCCGTAGCAAGTGGCTGGTCTCAGTGACCCACCCTGGAAGGAGATTTACTGACAGACCCTCTGTTCGGAGTTTTTCAGAAAACAGAGGCTTTTCTTCTGACTAAAATTTGGCAGAGAACTGCTCATCCTTAATTCTCTGCAGTGCAGACCAGCCTATTCCAAAGCAGCATTGTGCCGCAAGGCTCCTGCTCCCCTTTTCATCCTGATGTCAGCCTTGTTAAAATCTCAGCCTCCCTTTGCAGACACACGAAGCCTTTGTTTTTCCTTTCATAGTTCAGTTCGAAAAAGGAGCAGCCTTTGGTCCCACAGTGTGTTTGGAGCAGCAGGTCTCTGCAGTGGGGACGGGCTCAGCACACACCTCATCCCCTCTGGGTTCGGGATCCTGCTGCGTTCACAGCAGTGCAACACTTTCAGCTCCAGATCAGGGATCTAAATGGGGACAAAATATTCACGCAGAAGATGTCTGACTTGGACTTTTCCTGCTCCTTTAGTAGCAGATTTGGGTGTAAATGAGCGCCACCAGCAGCAGGCTGGGGGCGGTATTTCAGCAGACACTTCTCCTGGTCCCTTTTAGAGCTGGTGGTTTTGGTTTGAGCACTTTTTCTGTGAGGTGGTGATAGCCAGTTTGGAGCAATGCCTAAAAAATACATACTGTAACTAATTACAGTTATAAATCAGAAGTCTGGGCCAGGTGTGCCCACACCTGTGAACCTCTGCTCTGTGAGGTTGCTGGTAGTTGTACTTTGTTTGTGAACCATGATAAATCCATCCTCTGTTACTTCTGATACTGGTTGCACCAAGGCTAGAGCTCTGCAAGGCAGAGAAATGAGCTAGGTATACATCTAACCTAAATCTTCAAGAAGGATCCAACCTGATCAGGCTACAAATGATGAGCTTTTCCTGCACAGAGCTTTTCACATCTGTTTTTTTCTGTTTCCTGTTTCTTCGTTTTGAACTCAGGACTGCTACATTTTAGACCAAGGTGGCTTCAAAATTTACGTCTGGAGAGGAAAAGCCTCCAGCCCAGAAGAGAAAAAAGCAGCATTCACTCGAGCTGTGGTGAGTTGTAATATAGTGCAAACAATGTCGTGGGTGGTTGATATATGCTGATCTAGATCTGACCACTAATTACAATTAAGTGTAGGTCTTGGGGAGCTGGCCTGAGTAATAACAGAGAGAGAAGTTAAATGTCTTCGGGAGGCATGATGACATAAACACAAAATTGTTAGTCCTCAAGTTGTGCTAGGACTAAGACCTGCCACTAAAACTAAGAAAAAAAAATGGTTAAAGAAAATAAAGTATAAAAGGAAGTACTTTTCTACATGGTAAATAGTGAACTTCTGGAAACTGTTAGTTCATAGGGTGGCAGAGTCAGAGAGGATCAGCAGGGTTGAGATGGGATTAGACAAACTCGTGGTCAAAAGTTGCATAAGCAGATATTAAAGGGGCTCTGACATCCATGTGTTGTTTTCTGTCAGAGCATTCCTCAGCTCTTCCTCTCAGAAAAAATTAGCCCCAAGAGAGCCTGAGCAAGTAAGGCATTTGGTATTTTTTAACAAGTTGGCATGTTGAAGTGAAGACTAGGAGGGAACATAGTTTTTAATTAGCCATTTACTTAGGGGAAGACCATAAATGGCCTCGTCTTCCATGAGATCTAACTAGGAGATACTGAATTTCAGTAGTTTCACCTTCAGTAAGGTCCTACCTAGAGACACCCAGCTTCAAGAGGATTGCACCTATTGTCTCAGAGAAGAAAAGCTTAAAAACCTTTGCCTTAAGACTTATCTCACTGTCCTCTGTGCTCCTTTCAAGAGCTTGACTCAGGCTCATTTTAGTAGGCAATCATCTCTGCAGATTCTGGCCCTGAGCTACACATGTAGAACAAAAGATATGTCTTTCTTTCAGTGTGGCAGGTGGGAGGGATGGGAGGACCATCTGCTCTGCTTCTCCCTGGGGGCAGTGTGTGGCTGCAGTTTTTACAGCTGAAGCTGGATGCTCAGAAAGCCACAGGCAGGCTCCTTCCCCGAACCACGGCTGCCAGCACTGCACCTCGGGTCATCCTGGAGCCTGCTGAGATAAACACAAGAGCGGTTCCCAAAACTGACCAAGGATTTTGGCGTTGTGGCGGAGCACAGAACATTTTCCTCCCACTCATATTGTATCAAGCACCTCTGTTGAAGTAGTCTTTTAATTCAATAGTAGCACTATTGCAAAGAAATAATGGGGGGGGGCCTAGAAAAAGGATTTGTGAGAGTTCAGTGCCTTCAGAACAGACTTCATGCTCTGGGGTGCTGAGCTGCCTCCCCCTCTTCACTCCCATGCTCTCTACCAGGCTACAGGCAGGACAGTCTTCCTGGCTTAGAGAGGGACAAAAGGTTTGGAGAAAAGGAGTAGGGGTAAGGTTCAATCCCCTAAAGACAGAAATAAACATGGATACTACAGCAAGAGTCTGCAGCCACCTCTGATTAGTCTGAATGCAAGTCTCACTCTGGGGGTGAGTCCCACCCTGTGTTCAGGGACAGTCACTCCTTGGGCTGGTTCAGGTCCACACCCCTCCGCTCATGTCTGTAGAAAGCTCACTGTGTCCCCACTAATGACCTTTCTGAACCCCACCAGGGTTTTATCCAAGCCAAAGGCTATCCTTCGTCCACCAACGTTGAGGTGATCAATGATGGAGCAGAGTCAGCCATGTTCAAGCAGCTCTTCCAGAGGTGGACAGAAAAGAACGAAACACAAGGGCTGGGCAAGGTCTACACTACTGGCAAAATTGGTGAGCACGTCAGTCTTGGGTTTGTCTTTCCTACCTGTGCTGAGCAATAGCTGAGGGAACATCATTCACAGCTATCCCCTGCCCTCAGGATGTTGAAAATCTAATGCACATTCTCCTAGTGCCTTGTATTTTCCATCTTCTTCAGTAGATGGGAAGGATTCATGAACTGAATGACATTCAGCTCTGCTGAATTTTCGTATATGAACCAAATTGCCACCTACTCTAAATGTAAATGTTGGCAGAGTCACTCCCCTCTGAACAATTGTATGCAAGATTCCCTCTTGCAGATCTTCTGAATTTCCTTTCTAATGGGCTAATGCTGAGCCTGATAAGGATTTCTGCTTTCATTTACACTGGCATCCATCCCATCCCCTCCTGACACCAATGGAATGATGCTGTATTTACACCTGGTGTAAATGGTGTATTTATCATGCTGCTGAAGGGAATATTACAATGCATTAACCTCAAAGACCAAACAATTCCAAAGAGAGAGAGCTTGTTGATGAATGATGGGGAGGCGACAGAGATGCTGAACGTCTCCATCAATAACAGCTTGAGAGCCACAAATCTTTCCCTTGCAAATTCTCTCTTTTCTCTCCATCTCTGTTTCTCTCTGTGCTGTCCATCAATACTATCTTTCTTTGTCATGAGCTGGAGAAATGTAGGCATTTTATTTCTGAAATCAACATTTTAAAAGCAGGGAAATATTTATAGATTTGGACAACAATGAAGAATTTTCAGTCAGGAGACTACAAATATTTTTACCAGCCAGCTATCACTGGAACATTCTGTATGGCCAATTCCAGCCTGTGACAGGTCAACACTGAAGTGTGTGAGCTCTTGCATATTCCAAAATCAACACTGGTTTACTGGGGGTGGGAGTGGCTTCTTGCAAACCCAGACCAGGTTTTCTTGCATGTGCAATGGTTGTGTGTGAGGCTGATGGGAAGGGTCTGTGTGTTGCTGTGCATTCACTGTGTTCTTGTTTTTGTTCTGCTGGCACATGCAGCCAAGGTGGAGCAGGTGAAGTTTGACACCACCCAGCTCCACGCCAGACCAGAGCTCGCAGCTGAGCAGAGGATGGTCGACGATGCCTCTGGGGAGATCGAGGTGAGAGAGCTCCTTTGGCTGACAGAGGGTGCAACAATCAGCCTGTTTCCAAGCATCACTTGGTTTGTTCAGCTTGGGGGAGACTGAGGATGGACCTCATGGCGGTTTACAGCTTCCTCACAAGGGGCAGGCACTCATCTCTTCCCTCTGGCAACCAGTGGCAGGACATGAGGGAACACCTGAAGTTCCAGTGGTGTGTTGGCCAAAGGGCTGTGCTCTGTCCTCACCTCGACTCCACTGCCGCTCACCAAGGTGTTTCTTCCCCCAGGTGTGGAGGATTGAGGACTTGCAAATGCAGCCGGTGAATCCCAAGACATACGGGCAGTTCTATGGGGGTGACTGCTACCTGGTCCTGTACACCTACCTGAGGTCAGGCAGACCCCACTATGTCCTCTACATGTGGCAGGTAGGTCAAAGCAGAGCAGAGGGGTCTGTGCTGTGCCTGCTGTACGAGCCCAAAGCTGAAGGAAGTAATTGCGCACGAAAATGCCAACCCAAGCACCCAGAAGAACTCAGATACCCTTTGCTCATCAGTTTCAAATATCCCAAGCTGTCCTTTGTAGGCAGCATGGACACTGATCCCAAACTGCCATCAGACTGAGCACCAGCAAAATCAGATAGAAAGAGTGAAGGATAATGGGGCTTACAAGTGCTGAGGTCAAACTTTGGAGTCAGACTGTCCCTTAAAGCCTCACTTCCTGGAGTTTTGTGGGTATATGAACATCCTTTCTTTCCTTTTTAAAGTGTATTTTCATGCAGAGAGAAGCTTCAAAAATGGGACTCCAAAGTCTACAAAACCGGAATGCCAGTGAAATTTAAATACAGGGAGGTTTTAACTCTGATCTCACGATACTGCACACTTTGGGAGTGGCAAGATGTTGGATTGTGAAGAGGCTTGTACCGTCGCTCTGATCACACTGCGTGTGTCACCTCTCTGTCCCCCAGGGCCGCCACGCCACCGTGGATGAAATCACTGCCTGTGCCCTCAATGCCATCGAGCTGGACAAGAAATACGGGGATGAGGCCGTGCAGGTGCGAGTGACAATGGGCAAGGAGCCCAGGCACTTCCTGGCCATCTTCAAGGGCAAGCTGGTCATCTACGAGGTAACGTGGCTTTGGGAGGTGGGAGCACCAATGATGGCTTGGCAGCTGCAGTGGAAATAGTCCAATAAAAACTGGCTGATACTCAGGAAAGGAGCCTGCCAGATCTGCACAGGCTGGCAGAGAGGACATTTCTAGCACTCCCCAAGCAGTCTGAACACTATTGGTGTAAATACAGTCCTGGACTGACCCAACTCAGTTGTCCACCCCTGAGCTCCAGCACTGATGTGTGAGGTTCATTCCAACTCCATCCCAAAATATTTTGCAGTTAGAATAAGGAAGTAATCCTGTGAATCATAGATGCTGCTGTCCAGAGAGGGTCCTCCAAAATATCCTACAAACCTGATTTGAATTGTCCTTGCCATTAGAATCACACCACATAACTACCAACCCACTTTGCTTTCTGCCTTGGCTGCTGACCCCTGTGGTGGAGAAATTCCAGATGACAATGGGAGAAGGGGACTGACCTCAGCTCTCAGTGTTGGTCACACTATATGATTTCCGTGGCAGATGTTCATCAGCTAAGATGAGCACAGCTGGAAATCAGTGTCCGGCTGCCTTTCCCAGTTTGCATGGCAAATCCTCTACAGACACCAAAATCTGCTCACGTGATCTGGAGGATCTTGATGGGAGCTGGTCAAGACTCAGTAACTGGGGAGAAATATGGGAGTTGTTCCATGTGGGTTTCATTCTGACCTGGAATCAGAAGGTGTTTGGATTTCCTCACCTGCTCAGTGCTGAACCATGGTCCATCATTGCAGCGGTGAGGACGGCTGCGAGCCTGAAGCCTTCCTCAAATCAATCCCACCCTGGATCTGTGTGTCCTCCTCACCTCCCAGTACCACCCTTCCCTCTCTTCCCTTGCAGGGCGGCACGAGCCGGGCTCAGAAAAGCACGCCCGAGCCGGCGATCCGCCTCTTCCAGGTGAGGGGCACGGATGAGGTGAACACAAAGGCCACGGAGGTGCCAGCCCGAGCCTCCTCCCTCAACTCCAACGATGTCTTCCTGCTGACCACCAGCCAAGTCTGCTACCTGTGGTGTGGGAAGGTGAGTCTGCAATGAGACATGGGGAGGCAGCCAAAAGAATCCAGAATTGCTGAGGTGAGGCTTGAGTCTCCGCTAGGTCATGGAGGTGAATCCTTGGGCCCATTAATTCAGTGGACAAATGGCCTCCAGTTGCACCAGGGGAGGTTAATATTAGATATTAGGAAATATTTCTGCACAGAAAGGGATGTCAAGCATTCGAACAGAATGCCCAGGGAAATGGTGAAGTCACCATCCCTGGAAGTCTTCAGCATGTGTGGATGTGACACTTGATAACATGGTTTAGGTGGTGCTGGGTGGGCAGTTGGGCTTCATGATCATAAAGGTCTTTTCCAGCCTTCATTATTCAGTTGACAAAAGTGCACCCAGGAAAGGGTTCAGTCTGTGGAGGGTCAGCAGTAACAGCCCTGTCTACAAAAGTAACCCATGTTGGGCTTCACCTCACCTCACTGTAGGTGTTCATGCAGCTTTCAGATGAATAAATCACCCCTGATTTTCCAGCTGTAAGAAACCAGCCAAGATGAGAGCAAATTAATTTATATTGTTTCAGTCGTGTGTGTCAGGATGAGATGGTAGATCAAACCAAAGCAGAGAAGTTGTGGATGCCCCATCCCTGGAAGTGTTCAAAGCCAGGTTGGATATGGCTTGGAGCATCCTGTTCGAGTGAAAGGTTTTCCTGATGATCTTTAAAGTCCCTCCTAACCCAAATCATTCTGTCATTCTGTGAGTTTTGCTCTAGGTGCCCTTGGCTGCACTAAATGTCCCTTCAAGGACTAGGAATGGATTCTGAGTGGTCAGCTCAAGAGCATTCAAGCAGGTCTAAAGCTCTCCAGAGGACTAAACCAGCTTTTCCCCATGGATAAGTTCTGCCAGTCTGTCCCTGACTCCACCTCAATCTTTTATCCTGGACACAGGGATGCAGCGGAGATGAGCGGGAGATGGCGAAAATGGTGGCTGACATCGTTTCCAGACGTGACAAGCACACCATTCTGGAAGGACAGGAGCCAGCAGAGTTCTGGGAAGCTCTGGGAGGCAAAGCACCTTATGCCAGTGAAAAGAGGTAATAGAGACCTGCTTGCTCCTCTGGGCCTGGCCAGGGGACATTAAGCAAGGGATCAGAACTTTTCAGGAAAGTGAATATTTTGATACTGTGTCCTCTGTAAAGGGAGCACGAGGCCAGAATATCACCGAAACCTTGGTCAGAAACCACACCGAGATGTTTCTTTCCTGGCTTTTGGGCCAGGAGTTCTCCTGAATCAGGAGCTACAGGTCCAAAGCCTGCAGATAAGGGTGTGCTACATCCTCCTTTTCCCCCGGTAAACCCACCCCATATCTCATCCCAAGGGCTGCAGGAACCATTTCCAGCCATTATTAGCTTTATGGGCAGCCCCAGAAGAATCATGAGACTAAATTTGCTCTTGAACAACATGGATTTCTCCAGTCCTCTGGGCAGGTGATGGTTTCCTTTGCAAACAAGTGATCTTTCACCTCACATCCAGCTCATCACCAGAATGAGAGAAGGGTTCTGCTTTTGCTCTCTTTGGGTGGAGAAACAATTACCTTTAAAAGTCATTAAAATGGTCTGAGAATCCCCTGAAGCCTGTCACTGCTGACTTTCAGGCCTTTAGATGAGTGTTGCCACGTTCCACCTCTTCCTTCAAGGCCATGACAAGTAGCTTCAGGGCCCTGCAGGAAGCCAGGAGGGGAAGATTTCCACCTTTCTTGCTTTTTCCTCCCCTGCCATGCCTGAGGCAGGTTCCAGGAGCAGGTCACACACTACCAGCCTCGCCTCTTCGAGTGCTCCAACCAGACAGGTCGGTTCATCATGACAGAGGTGGTCGGGTTCTGCCAGGAGGACCTGGATGAAGACGATGTCATGCTGCTGGACACGTGGGAAGAGGTCAGCAACAGCTTCCTCCCCTTCCTCCCAGACATATTTTCAAACAGCTGATGGCTTTAGTTGGTGTTTATTGAGTTGGATCTCGGCCCATGACTGGGTTCAGCTACCCTGACATGTGCAAGAGCTGCTACCTGAGATATTTTTGCTCCATTCCTGTCTCAAAAGCAAAATCTTCCTTGGCTGGGGGTAAATCGGGCTCAGAATCACGGGGGTCTATTGGGAAAACACATTTCCAATCTTATCTCTGCTCCCACTGTCAGGGGAGAACAAACAGCCATGTCTGCACAGGTCCTAAAGGCTCACTGACCTTCAACACCTTCTCCCTTGCAGATTTTCCTTTGGGTTGGCAAAGCCTCCAACGCACAGGAGAGGAACGAGGCGATTGCCTCGGCCAAGGAGTATCTCAAGACCCATCCGGCTGGGAGGGACTTGGCAACTCCCATAATCCTGGTGAAGCAGGGCTACGAACCCCTCAACTTCACAGGATGGTTCAACGCTTGGGACCCCTACAAATGGAGTGTAAGTTGCTGGAAAAGCCCTGTGGTGGGCTCGTGTTGTCAGCGGTGCCCAGAGGGTGTTGTCGTCAGTGAATATAGGATGCATGAATTAAACCTCACCAGGACATGTCCTGAGCTTCACCGAATCATGGAATGGCTTGGGTTGGAAGGCACCTTAAAGATCATCCAGTTCCAACCTCCTGTCACGTGCAGGGAGATGAGTTCCTGGTGCTGTCTGAGCAGCTTCTGCTCCTTCACCAACAAAATGTATCTGTTTGGTCAAGCTGAGGCTTTTGCTAAATGTAAATAAATGTGCTTGAACTCAAAATATTCACATTTTTATAAATATTAGGTTCCGAATCAGGTTTGTGATTTCAGCCAAAAAGAGGTGGGAACTATGAGGAGTAAAATCAAGTTCAGAGGGAAAACAGATGCACCCCACATCATTAGGGGGAAAAAAAACCCAAACCAAACCAACAAAAGTTCATTGTTGAAAATGCAGCCACAGAGGCAAGTTTATGACCCAGATTTAAGGGCAAACTATGGTGAAATGAAAGATGTGAACAGACAGGCCTCATGTTCAGGTTTGTGGAAAGCCCATCAGAGCCCAGGAGCTCCTGAGCAAGGTCACCCTTGGTCCCTGCACACCAGCCTCCAAAAGCAGAGTTACGAGTACCAGCTCCTCGCTGTATGGAAATGGAAACCTGCCCCAGGAGATGACCGGGAAAGAAAAATTCCTTTCTCCCCTCTTTCCCCAGGACTTCACACTGCAGGAAAACTCTTACAGCGATGTTTTATTTCCTGTTTCTGGGTTTTCCTTGTCTCTCTTCCCAATCTGTGTGGTGGTGGAGAGCCTGCCTTGATAGCTGGATCTGGAGAGACAAGACAGCAACTCGCAATGACCCTTAAAAATATGTTGATGCTTAGAACAAAGGTCAAAACTTGTGGGTTTGCTTTTTTTTTTTTCCTGAGGAACTGCTGGAAAACAAGGATACAACTCACAAAATATGTGCCTCTAAAAATATCCCCTGTAGGCAGCTTCAGCAACTACAGACAAGCCATCCAAACTGTTGACATCCCAGAAACATCTGGTGTGTGTTCTTTGCTCAGTTTCGGGTCTAAATCTCTTTTCCCTGCAGTCCATGTGTTTACATTGCTTGTGCTTGTTGGGAAACTTTGTTGGGTGATTCTGTTAAGAACTGACATCTCCTGGCTGCTTAGGAAAACACAGTCATGAGCTTTGCCAATTTATCTAGCATATTCCATTTTTTTGTAAATAGGAAATAAGAGGTGTCTGGTAATACATGGCACCTAACTGGAAGAAGTCAGGACTTGAGGCTTTGAAAAAATCTGTTGTTTCAGCTAAATTAATTAATTAGGAAAGGGGGAAAATGGAATATTATTTCAGGCATTGCAAGATTCATCTAAAATGTAAAAGATTTAAACCCAGCAGTAAATATTATTTCTTTTCATTTGTCATCTGCTCTAAAGTCTTTAAATTTCCTGGTTTCACCTGTTACTGTACAACTACAAAGGCTGAAGTCCATTTTTTTTCTTTGTTTTCAAGTGAAAGCTCAGATTCTGGCAGTCTCCTGATTGCAGGGGCTGAGGTTTGCAGGAGCTGCCACCTCGGTGACCATCACTGGGCTTTAAAATTCATGATCTCCTGAGCCGGTTAGAGACCAGGAGTGTGGGCTAAAGGCAGCCTGTGGTTCTCACAACTCTCTCTTCCCTTCAGGATGGCAAGTCCTACGAGGAAATGAAGAACAGCTTGGGAGACGTGTCGGCCATAGCCGAGATCAAAGTGGTGAGTTGTGTCTTGGCCATGCAAGTAGGAAACACCTGGGTTCAAACACCACCACATCCCCCAGCCTGTTAGCACAAAGGAGGGGACACCAGGATCAGGGCAGGGATGGGAACCTCAGGCTGCCAGGATCAGAGCTGTGCTCCTCTGTGGGAAGCAGAGGGAGATGTGATAAATTACTCATAAATACACCCAGACCTCCTGGGCCTTTTCCAGTCCTGCCCAGAAGCATCTGTGAGCAGGACGTTGTCCAGCTGCTTTAATGCAGAACAAATTAAGGTGTGTGCAGCTCAACGAGGGAGCAGTTAAGTCTTTCTTGAGTAGTTTGCAGTGGTGGAGCCCCTGAGACCTCAAGCAAAGGTCCCCTGATCAAGAAGGACGTAGCCCTGTGGGGGATCCTCCAGAGCACAATGGAAATGAGGTCCCAACAGTCCCAAATGCCATTGTCACACGGGTCAGTTCTGCCCTGAGCAAGGTCAGGATGAAGGCTGGAAGGAAGTGGCAGGTTTGGATGAGGAGAAATGGCTCATCAGGCAGGGGCATGCAGGTAATTTAGGTATTTTAGACATGGTAGACATCTAACCTCACCTTCTGTCATCCCACATGTGCCTTCCCCTGATGTTATCTTGAGAAGAATGAGACTGCTGTAAGTATCCTCAGTTCTTCGTAAGAGCTCTCATTAGTGTGTGCTTTTAGCAGTCCTAACACCCAGGTGTAGCATTTACAGAGGCACTGCACTAACGCTTTAGTTGGGACTTTCCCCTTGCTGCTTTGGAGCTACAGATAATCTGTGCCAGAAATAACCCCCCACAACCCCAGCAGAAAGATCCTGGGATCATTCCCAACTTGCTCTGCCAGAGCAGCTCATCCTGACGTGTTTTCCTGCATTTGGCAGGACCTGAACAACCTCAGCCTGAACAAGAGGACCCTCAGCACTTCCAGCCTGGCTGGTTCAGGTACAGCAAGTGCCTCCTCAGAGTACAAATCTCACTTGAGCCACAGTGACAGCAACAGCTACAGCAACAGCAGCAACTACAACAGCAACAGCCACAGCAGCCCTGCCATGGTGCCCAACGGGGAAGGGATTTACTCCCGGGAGGTGCTGATGCACAGGACGGTGGATGAACTTCCAGAAGGCGTGGATCCCACTAAAAAAGAGGTGGCAGCATTGCTGGTTTGATGCCTTTCTAACTTAAGCTGGAACTGGCTAATTGTTCTTTAGACTGCTGAGTCCTGCTCAGACTCAAGGGGACCCTGGCTGGACACACAGGTGTCACCAAAAGCAGGAGCTTCGTGTGAGGAAATTCATAGAACCACAGAATGGGCTGGGTTGGAAGGGACCTTAAAGATCATCTAGTTAAATTCCCTGCTGTGGACAGGGATGGTTTTAGCCTAGTTGAAGTAATTATGGGGTTTCTGTGGCAGAAAAAAAAAAGAATTTTAAGTAGTAATTTTTAAAAATATTCTCATCTGGTAGAGTTGTTTTGCTCTGCCACCCAACCTCTGTCCTCAGAGGGACAGGGGGACAAGGTGACAAAGCTGAGAACAAAGCCAGAATTTGAATTTTGCTTGAGCTGTAGGTGAATGTTTTCATTTGAAACTCCTCCCAGAAGGGATTTTTTTTTTTTTAATTGTCAGAAAGCTTGCATTTCAGCAATTTTCAATTTCAGAAGAAATGACACATCCCAGATTTCCCATCAGCCCTAGGATTTTGGCAATGTCTGCAGCTGCATCCAAGCAAGCTGATGGGAGGGACAGAGGGTTGATTCCCTCTACTCCCTGTAATCCTTGTTTGACCAAAGTCTTGCCCAACAGATCTGGCAAAGGCCAACACCCCCAGCCAGTCGTGATCCACAGCTGGGCTCTACATGAATTCTTCTCCCCAAAATGCCAGGGAAAAACTCAACCTCCCATTCCCACAGGGCCTTTCTCAGTACCCCTGATGAGCCTGCTTTCTGCAAACCATGTCTTTCCAGCAGTGGGAGTGAACATTTCCAGTGAATATTTTAGGGGAGGGGACTGAGAGAGGGGGAGATGCTTTCACTGTGAATCACTACCTAAGGAACCACCCAAAACTCTGGCCAGCAGAGCTTCCCTGGTGGACCATAAATCGTCCTGGCCACAGCATGATCAGCAGGAACTGAATTCCAGCCAGATCATGCTAACTCCTCAAAACCAGAGCATCTTTTTGGGCTGTTGGGCTTTTATTGCCCTGGTGCTTTGGGAAGTGGGATGTGGAACAGTCGCTGGGATGTTCCACTTCCCACCACGAGGACAGGGGGCTGAGCAGGAGCTGTTGGCCTGGAGTCAGAGGTCAGCACTGGCATGGTGGGGAGGAGATGCAGCCTATGGAGGTGTCCCAGGCTCTACAAAAGCCACAGCTGACCTGTCCTTGCTCTCTCCTCACTGCAGTGCTATCTCTCCGATGCTGATTTCCACGACATCTTTGGGAAGTCCAAGGACGAGTTCTACCAGATGCCCAAATGGAAGCAGCAGAACGAAAAGAAACAATTTGGACTCTTCTGAGACCACAAGGGGCATCCAATGACTCTGGGACCAACCCCTGCTCCCTTAGGAGCTGCACGGGAGACGTGCAGGCATTTGCTCAATGATCCCAACCCAGCACCCCAATCCAACGCAGTTATTCCAGCAGCCACTGTTCAGGGGATGGCTCCTTTCTCCCTGCAAACTCAGAACCCCAGCAGGCAACACTTTTTTCAGGAACAGCTTGACAGGGTGTTTCTGCCTCTTCCTGACACTTTATTGCTGATAGCCACAAAGTCAAGTGTGTGCCACACACGTGCGTTGTAGCCTCATCTTTCCTCTCCCTTTTGCAAATTGCCACATGCACGAGGCCATGATCTTCCTTCATTTGTAGAAGTTTAAAACTAGTCAAGACAAAGGCCATTTGCAGCTGCTGTGTAAATTCTGGGTGGGGAGAGGAGGGGGAAGCCCTAAGAGGATGGAGGGGGAGCCTCGAGATCAGGAAAAAGTTCATGGAGTAGCCAGATGCGCAGCAAGGTAGTCTGTGGAGTGACACCAGACAGTTCTGCCCCTTCTCACCTTGTAGAAAAACTACTCATCAAAGAACAGCAAAAATCAGTTCTAGATTAATATCCAAAGCCCAGGGCAGGTAAAACACATGAGAACCTGGTTTGGGGAAAAAAATAGTACTTACTATAAGCATATTTATTAGCTGATGTATTTCAAGAGGATGATGACACTAAAGGCTAGACACAAATGTCGATTTTTGACTGCCAGTCAAGACTAAATCTACATTTTTTCTCATTCAGACAGCATCTACAATCTCACCCGGCCTCCCTGACCACACCCAGGTGAATGTCAGAGTCCACCTGCCCACAGACCAGAGGCTCGAGGAAGCCAGGAGGGTCTGGGTATAACTTGAGGCAGAGGGTGTCCTGCTGAAGGTTTTATCAGGGCTCCATCCCTGTGATGTCTGTGGGGCTGAGTGTGCTGGTTCCACACCATGAGATCAGTCTGACTGGGGAGGGCAGTGGGAAATGTGAGCAATCAGTGATTATGGCATAAAACTGTGAACTAAAGAAAGAAACACCACCTTAAGAACTCAGACCATGTGGGTTTGCAGCTTTACTCCATTTCCAACCTGATCAGTGATTCCAAATAAACTTCCAGCAGCAGCAGGAGCACTGTTAAGTGTCCTTGATCAGCATGGGGGGTAGGATGGCAGCAGATAAAAGCTCTGCAGGTCCACAGATCCTTCAAACACCTGGTCATCAACGGAATTTTGGATTTTTTTGAAAAGAGAAAAAATAAACTGAGGAGGTGGGGCCCCTTCTGTTCCCATACTCCAAATAGCTAGGACCATTTGTCCCCCCATGCCCACGTACCCTGCTCCTGAAGCCCTCCCAGCGCCAATGAGCAGCAGGACCTGGCTGTTGAGCAGTTGGCTTGACTGCCCAGCCCAGCTGCAGGGATGTGGGGATGGAGCTGGGGAGCTCCAGAGAGCTCTCACTCAACACCCAGGACCACATCATTGTTCTGAAGTGTCACCACCTGGCTGGGCTGCAGCAGGAGCCTCCAGGTGATGGGGCCTTCTGGGTAGAACTTGGTGTTTAAGAGTTGATACTTACATGAGATAACCCCCATTATGTCCATGTCCCTGCCACCACTTCATCCCATTTCTGCTTGAGGGTCCAGCCCAAAACTCACTAAAACCCCCCCGTGCAGAGTAAGTTAAGCATCAAGCAGAGACACAAATCAGCTGAATTACCTGTGTGATTGCTCCTGTTGTGCTCACACGAGATGCAATCAGTGCACATTACCCACGTTTCAACCTCTGCTGGCACTGCTGGAATCAGCAATATTTGCCTTGTCCCGCTGAAGAGTGCTCCTGCCAGCTCCCAGATTAATGAATTGTGTGTGCTCCCCAGTAAGATGCAGGAATGCCACCTACCTGTGGGGCTAACGAGCTTCACACAATCAAATGAAGACCAGCCCAAATATAGCCAGATTAGGCCAGTTTGCTACAAATTGCTTTAATTCCTGTGGCCACCACGTTCACCAACACGAGTGGAGAGTTCCTGCCAGCACTCAGATATCAGCCTGGCATTTCACAGACCATGGAGCCTCCTGATATTTGGGCCTGATGGAAACTGATGCTCCTCTTCTCATGGGACAGTTGGTTTTACTCCCTGCCTCTGGTTTCTAAAGGATCCTCTCCCATCTTCTCCTATTAGAGCCTTTTGCTGTGAGGTCGGTGGCCATGCCCTGTTTCTGCTGCTCTTTTCCTCAGAACTCTTCCCTCCTGTGGGGCTCCAGCACTTCCTAATCTGCTCAGAGACGAACTCACTTGAAAACAACAAGGACCACGTCCCTCCCCTAGGGGAGAGAGGAGACCTTGCAGCATTGTCATAATGCTCTGCCCATCCCATCTCCATCTCAGCTCCTTTCCCACCTGGCTATAGTAGCTTCCCTCCAACTGTTCCTACTTGACAAGGGATGTTTCCTCTTCCCATGGATCTTGCCTGCCTTTATTGAAGTGCACAACAGGCAGAGGAAAACCCAGCCTCTCTGTGCAATCCATGTAAGCCCACCCTGACCCTGGCCTCTTGGTCCCCCACTTCTCTAGTGCCAGCTGCAACAGGCAAGTGAGGGCTTTAGCTCAATAATCCAGCTGAAATCTAATCCTGCCACCCCAAAAATGCAAATAATGTGTTCACAGCCAGCCCAGCAGGCTGGTCTGACTACACAGAGTCACACAATCACAGAATGGTTTGCACTGGGAGGGACCTTAAAGATCACCCAGTTCCAACCCCTGCCATGCCCAGGACACTTTCCACCATCCTGGGTTTCTCAGAGCCCCAGCCAAAGTGGCCTTGAACATTTCCAGTGATGGGGCATCCACAACTTCTCTGGGAAACCTCTTCTGGTGCCTCACTGCTCTCACAGGGAAGAATTTCTTTCTAACTTGCCCCACAAGAGCTGGTGCTGACACAAGTGAGGGGGCAGGACCACTTCTGACCACCTACACCTAAGCTTTTCATCCCATGGCTCCCTGAAACAAAATGCTGAGAGTACACCAGGAGCAGGGACCAAACTCAGGCTGTCCCTGGGTGAGAGTCAAGGATGCTCCATCCTTGGCCTTCAAATGTGTCTCCAACAAGGTGCCCCATCCCAGAGGGGAGCTGGGAGAGCCCCTGCCACTGCAGGGCCCCGTGCTCTGCCTCGCTGGCCACTCCTCAGCTCTTCCATCTGCTGGTTGTAAATGCAATATCAGCCTTTGAGGTGTGGGTTTAATTCACATTTAATCTGGCAATGGTTTACAACATCACACAGTATTGTAGTGAAGAGGAAAAATCAATGTGCAGCAACATTTATTGCAGCATAACAAACTCCAGGGAGGACTAAAAGAAACCCAGCTTTGCAGTAGGCCTAAGAATCACTAAATCCAGGCTATTTTGGATTCCAAAACGAAGCTGACTGGAGTACGTTCAAAAGGACAGTAACATCTTTAGTATCAGCCCCTTGTCTTCACCACTAGGGATTAAAACCCCCAGAAATCTTGATAACTTAAGAAATTAAGCAGGCCTGTCTCCAAATTCACAGGTGTTGCATTCAAGGAGGACAAAGAGGCAAAAAGCGACAAGTAATTGAACTCTTCCAGAATTTTTTTTTTAAACTTTTAATAGTCTAACAGACTGTTAGTAACACAGTTGGCACTTCAAAATATATATTATTTCGACAATATTCCCTTAACTCTGTAGTTCTACTTGAAGACAAATCACTCGTTGCCATAAATACTGCATTGTTTTCAAAACACTCTTGTGCTGGGTAACCTCTACAGTGCAACTGGGACCTGCTAGCACTTACAACATCTACTTCCTCTCTGTTAAAAAAATGACACTTTTCTGTAAAAACACAGTGTTTTACTGTATTTAAGAAAAAAAAAAAAAGAAAAAAGCTCTGTTGTCAGTTGTTTCCACCGTCTTTGGCAAAAGACGTTCTCTGAGGTCCCTTTGAGTGGGTTTCACTTTGGGTCAGAGGGAAATCTGCTGTTCGGCAGCTTCTTTCTCCTCCACAGGATGAGAGCCGGGCTTTGAACGCAGAGTGGCCTGGCCGAGAGCCAGGCGCACAGGCAGAGTAGTGCTCATGTATTTTTTATTACAACACAAAAGGAAACTCGGGTTACATAACATGGGGCTTGGCAGTGCAGCTTTCTTTTTTAATCTGGAACAGAAAAGAGGGGAATCGTGTCCCCGTTTAGGACTTCATATGGTGAGGGATGGCTGACACCTGCAGTTGCAAGAAGTCAGCTGGCACGTGGCCACTGATTGCAGTGCTGAGGGAGACTTTTCCTTGCACAGATGTTGGGTGCTTTGCCCAGATGCCTGACCGAGCCCAACCCAAGAGCTGTACTTCACTAAAAAAGGAGTCCCTATCCTCTCGCTAAAAGCAACATTAAAAAACAAAATCTACATAAAGTGAACTAAAAACCACAGCTGGATTGGTCAAACAGGTACAAAAGGATTAATCTCAACAGCAGCATTAGGATGTTTCCAGCACGCAGCAGGGAGAGGGTCGGTGGCTGTTTCACATCAGGGGTCCCACGGAGCACCGAGTGCTGCTCCAGGGAAAAGGCTGGGGACTGACCCTGGCACTGGCAGAGTTCACACACTGAATTCCTTCCAGGTCTGTAAGGAGGCTCACTGTGGCCTGGAGGAGCCGGGCTGCTAATCACAGTCCTGGATATTGATGTAGACAAAGAGGGTGGAGGAGGAGTACGGGTCTCCATTCTTGGTCAGGAGATGGATGTGGCGATAACCTGCAGGCAAAGACACAGATGGAAAGTGGCCTTTAGTCCAGCTGGAGAAGTATTTGCCAATGTTTGCCAGGACCCTGCACAAACATCTCCCTGTCTCAGAGCATTTTGTTCCCAGTTTCCCACAGGATCCTGAACAGGCAGGTCCCAGAGGCACAGCTCTGAGCATGGGTAACAGTGTGCCCAAGGCCTCTGGTGACAAGGGGGGCCCTGCCCCAGAGACAGTGTTAACAGCTGCCCAAAAAACCCATTCTGACCCGAGCTGTGATGGATCTGGACCACTTGTCCAGGACAATGGAGCTTCCCAAAGGGCTCAGTGGCTGTGAGGAGCAGGGCCTTACCTTGCTTCAGACTGGTGAAGGGAAGGGTGTACTGCCCGATGAAGTCATTCTTGGTTGACATGTCAAAGTCTTCCACCACAAACCGGACCAGGGCAAGCGCAGGGATCTCTATGTCAAATGTAAACTCTTCGTTCCAGTTTGGGTTAAAGCCTGGGGAACACAGACAAGGATGGAGGTCACAGATGTGGGCAGTAAGAATGGTGGTCCGAGGTATTTGCAAATGGATGGAGACTCCTGACTGTCAACCTAACCTGACCCAGACCAAGGCTCTCAGGAGGTGCCAAGAGCCTTGTTCCCAGCTTTGATGTTGTGATTTGCTACCTGGCATTAACAAATCCTTCAGCTTGGGCTGTTCACTGCAGAACTTGGTCCTAGAAAGGAGTGAGGAGCAGGAGAGGGGAGGAACTCATCTCTGCTCCACAAGCTCTTGCTGGCTGGTACATGGATGTCTTTGATTGCCATTGGACCAGATGCAAACTTTTACAGCCCTAAACCAGGGGAAGGAAGAGAGGAAAGCTGTGCTTTTGTGTTGAGACAGCCTTCTGGGGCCTTAAGCCTCTCCAACAACTTGAGATACAGCCATCTGATTGCCACTCTGTGCCCCAACTTCCCTGTCTGCAAGAAATGTTAATGAGTGTCTGATTACAAAAAGCATCAAGTCTGGATAAGGGTCATGTGGTCCAGAATCACAAAGCAAACAAAACTGAGACCAACACACATGAAATGCAGAGCAAGCTCAGTGCTCTCTCTCCGGGTCATGGCAGGTGCAGTGTCAACAAACCGCTCCCCAGAAGCAAACAGGAGAGGAGATCCTGCTGGAAACCCTGCTGCCTGTGCAGAGCACAGACCAAGGACAGCAAAATGTCACCTGGAACCTGCTGGTCATGCAGGGTTTGTGAGTGATTCAGCAGGAGACAGGGATCTTTCATCTGGCCCTGAAGGTGCTGAGATGGGCCCGTGGACTGTGCCAGTGCAAAATACCTGTGCTGTGTTGGGGCACTTTGTCTGGACTTCTATAGGATTAAATCAACTGGACTGTTCAGTGAACACACTGACTCCCTTCATCCTTGGGAAAACCAGTGTTGCTGATTCCATGGCAGCAGAAATCATAAAGGTGAGGAAGGTCATTGGCCCTGGCACAGCAGGTTTCACTGTAGTGGCATCTGTGGAGGGTTCTCAGCTCATCTCAGAGCCACACCGAGATGCTCAGAGCTGCAGAGCCAGCAGGTTCCCACAGGCTCTCAAGCTCCACAGCTGCAGTTTGTGACCTGATCTGTGTGTGCCACAGCCCCTGGTTCAGTCCCATTAACACAGAATCACAGAATTGTTTAGCTTGGAAAAGACCCTCAGGTCCATCGAGTCCAACTGTAAAACACCAAACCAGGTGAGCAGCTGAAGCGTGGTCACACACCTGAAACCTCAGCCCACAACAAGTAAACCCCTCTCTGCAGCTGCCCCTTTCCATCAGGGCTGTTTTCATCGTTTGATTTGCTTTCCATAAGGCAGCACTTATCACTCCAGCATCATTCCAGTACTGCTCCAGCCAGCCAAGGGCTGGCCATGGGGCTAGGAGTGCTCAGCAGCCCTGAGCAACAGGCCTGGCAGGTCTAAAACATTCCCTGCACAACTTTCACTTGACAGGCTATAAAAATTATGGTAGGTGAAGGAAATGGCCATGAGCTTTAGGAGCCAGGCCAGATTTACTCAAACAGGAAAGAGGAAAAGGGAAACATTGTTAGCAGGCAGGAAAATATGCATCAGCTTTCCAGTGCTTGGCTCTTACTCCACACAGAAAAGCAGAGTGTGTGTGTTTGTGCAGAAGACCGTAATATTCAAACCCTCACTGCACAGAGGGGAGTCACAGCCATGTCTGACTGATAAGAAATGGTCCTCCAACTTTTGAGGTGTTTAAAGTTCATCTGGGCAATACCCTGAGCAGCTTGAGTAAACCTTGTATGGCCCCACTTTAGGCAGAGGCTGGAACCAACACCCCTGAAGGTCCCTGCAACATTAGTGTTTTGTGAGTTTGTGACACTTTCGGGATACAATCAGCCCCACAAAAAGTTTCCTCTGGGAAGATCCTGATGAGAACCTCTGCACCCCAGGTCAAATCCAACTGCTCGGAGGCAAAGAGCACTTCCAAAGCTCCAGCTCTGCAAATCTGGCAGCCAGCCCCAAGCAACTCACGTGGCTGATGCTGTTTCACACGAAATTTCTGTCTCCAAACAACAGAAGAAGGACAACACCTCATGTATCTGCTCAGTGGGGGGAGGCTTGGGTGCCCTGGGCAGGTGTGGCCACAGGGCAGCAGTCCTGCCAAGGAACAGAAAAGGGCTCCTGCTCATGGGAGCACAGCTTGGAGGAACCCCCCTCACCATTGTTTTCGATGACTTTGGTCTGCTTCTTGTTGTTGTCCTGCTGGACTCCGTGGATCTCTATCGTTACCTTGGGATCCACAATGGAGTTCTTGCTTTTGTTCACCTTTGGCAGCTGCTGACCGGAGATTATCTGTGGAGGAAACAGGGGAAGAGGTCAGGACATCACTAGGAGAGGGGGCTCCCTGGAAAATTCCCTCTCCTTCCCCAGGATCTGCTGTGAGTGGCTGGTGCTGCCCTTTCGGAGCCTGTGCTGTGACATCCTTCAGAGGAAGCTGTCATGAGCTAAAGCACCTAAGGAACCTTGCTCCAGCCCAGCCAGCTGGCTGTGGGACAGGCAACTGTTCTGACTGTCCCCACAGCAATCAGCTGATACCTGGGAGCAGCAGAGGTGACTGCTGATTGCATGTCTGCCTGCACGGTTCTGAATGACAGCCAATATTGTCATTAACCTACTGCCCAACATGAAACACCTCAGAAGATCCCTGGAGGATCCAAGTCCATGAGAGCCCCCAGATGTAGGAAATCAGCAGGGATAGGACAACACTGAAGGCAGGACCAGAAGAAGGAGAAGGTACAACCTACACACCCCCCCAAAAGTGGATGTTACTGAGATGTTTTCCAACTTCTATTCTTACTTTAAGCAGGAGCTTCTTCTTTGTCCCCCATGTTCCTTCTGTGATGGATTTTGGATTGAATTTGGTTTGCTCATCCCGGAGGAATTCCGGCTTTAAGACATACCCAGAAAACCCATTGTCCTGGAACCGACCCTGGTACACATCCATTTCTGTGCCTGCTGTCTGGAAATTTAGGGCAACTGCAACATAAATAAATAACTTCAGTCACTCAGATAAATCAATAGGAATCTTTTCATGCTAATTCTGTCCACATGAAACTGCACTTCACGGACATAAACATTGGCTTTTCCACGCTTCAGAGAGCAGTGGTAAACTGTGACCCTCACAGCCTGCTAGCCCTGATGATTCCTTGCATTCAGAGATGACAGAGACAGGAGGAGCCATTCCAGCCATCCTGCCTTCCCCAGGATCAAAAATTGTCCTGCATGGAATTTATGCCACCTAGAGCAAGTGCATCCTTTAGACAAACCTCTTTATTTCTTTGCTGAAGGAGTTCTCTCCTGCAGTGAAGCCAGCAAATCCCCCTCAGATCATTTCTCTGGCTACTTAGCCTCATTATAAAACCTCCTTTCCAGCCCAGATCTGCCTGTTTTCATTTGCCACCCCGAGGGGCATCGATGCCTCTGTTGTTTGGGCTAGAGAGCTCCTCATTGTCTGAACTCCTCAGGTGGCAGCACAGAAGCTGTGATCAAATCACCTCTTTATTGTCTGCTGCCCAAAATAGATCAAGCCTCACTGGTGTCCTAACACCAGGCACATTCCTTGTGTTCTTCCCAATTTGTCGATACCTTTTTCAAAGGCATTGATGTAAAACTCTGTGAACAGCCTCGCTGACAGCACACAGGGAGTGCACACGGACCCAAGCAGCTCCTCAGCACTCCCTTGATTTCCTCAAGGATGATTTTAACCTCTTTAGCAAAACCTAAGACATCTCTTAAGACACAGAAATTTATCCTGGTCCTGGGTCCTTCATACCCTGTCATTCTTGAAGGCTGAGAGCATTTTAAGGCACTCCCCTATTTTTCCACCTGCAGCAAGGCTTTGATAACTGCAGTGCACTGGTTTTACTGGGAGCTGCAAGTACTCAGGGCTTCTGAAAAATCCTATTTTGGATGCCCAAATACTGGATTCAGGTCAGATAAGGCATGCAGGTCTTACTGTACCCCAAGAGAACTGATGGTGCCTCCCAAGGACTGTCCCGAGGCCAGACAGGGCAAGGGGTGCTACCTGCAGGACCCATGGAGTTCATGCTCCCTCCTTGTTTGTTAAACGGCAGTAACTCTGCTGACAGTGAAATTGCAGGGGTTTGCACATTAGTGAGCAGAAAAGCCTCTCCTAATGGATTTGTGGTGAGCCAGAAAATGGTCTACAGGAAGTCACTGGGCATTGTTTGGAAAGCTGGTTTCTCCCAGTGACTGCTGAGCCTCTGGCTGCAAAGGGCTTGAGATTCTGCCTCAGCTGAAGCCTCTCCACAGCCAGGCCACGGGTGACCCCCTCCAGCCTCCCAGTGACACCCACCAATCTGGCAGCCAACGTTCCACAAGTCCACGGGGCTGTAGTTGGAAGAATCTGTCCTCCAGCCTGCGGGGTAGATACGGCTCAGGTGCCTGATGTTGTGATGAATAAAGCTGGTTCCTACAGAGAGAGAAGAAAAAAACCAGAAGAAAATGAGGTTTTTCATTGATGAGGCTACTTTTATCTCTTCTTGCTGCTGCTGCTGTGTGTTCCCTCTGCCTGGCAAGTCTGGCTGAACGGGAACCACCTGCAAAAATGCCCTTCTTGGGAACAGCCTCGAGTATATTGAGTTCTTCCCACTTTTGTCAGTGACATGCATGACCAAAGAGATCATAACCCGTGTTTTTGGGATGCCTTTCCCACCAGCAGCTGTCTGTTTTTGGGGAACAGGGGCAGAGGAGGGCAGAACACACGTACCAGACTCCTGGGCCAGTTTCAGAGCTTTGCTCTCTGAGAACGATGACATCTCATAGAAAGCCCGAGGATGGTTTGGGTCATCAAAGCCTTCAAAATGGACACTCTTGCAGTAGACAACTGTGTCTGACAGCTCCTTGGCCAGCTTCAAGGTGTCACTCTAGGAACAGGAGAGAGAGAGGTTTGTGGGGAGTTTTTGCTGTCATGCTCAAAAGTGATAATTATGTTTTCTCTAGGACCCCTGGGGCTTCTCTTCTCCACCACTTCCACCTGAAAAGGATGCATGCTCTCAACACTCAGTGGCTGCTGGTGTGCCCTCTGTGTCACCCCGTGCAGGAAAGGGTGGAAAAGGATTCCCTTTGCTGGTGGGATGCCCTTCCTGCTGCTCTCTGCAGGCTCATCTGTATTCCAGCACCCATGTCTGTCTCCAGGAGCTAAACCTTATAACACAGCCTTAGTGATGACTTTTCCACACTGCCCTGGTCCCAGGCATGCAAACCTGGAAATAAAGGGAACAGAAGGATGTTTTGGCCTCCACAGAGCTTGGGCTTTTCCCCCCTTGAACTAGGAAGTTCTCACGATGATTTGATGACTCCAACTCCACAGCCACATTCATTGGTGCAAGTGAGAGTCCCCAGCTCCCATCAGGGGCAAGAAAAGAAAGTGACAGATGTCAAAATAATGTACATGTTATTGATAGAGATCAGAGAGATAAATAAGACCAGCAAAGAGTGAGCAAGTCATCAAAGGGAAGCATAGATCAGACCAGATCCAGAGGCAACACCAATCAGCTTTGCCATCAGTGGGGCTGAACGTGTCTGTGTCACCCATGAACCAACTCTGTGAGGGATGTGGGCATCACAAGGACCTGAACTCTGGAAAAATCCATTTCCTCACATGATGGGGCAGAACATTTGTGTAAAGGCCAGCCTTTTCCTCCCAGAAAATCATCCCACAAATTGCTTAAGTAACTGGCCACCCCTTCCCCATAGATCTTCCCTCCCTCCCTCCTCCAGGTCAGAAACAGCCAGTGAGGGTGCAGGTGCATCCCAAAATGGGACTGGAAAAGCCTAAGTCATGACTGTCCCATGACAAACAGATTTCTGGAAATAAGGAAGAGATTGAACATGTGCCCTTCCACTGCTTCCACAAGTGCTCCATGGTCTGTCCCTGCTGCAAGGTCCTCCAGTCTCATTTTAGAGAAAGAAGCCAACCTTTGTGCTTGGCGGACTCTGCAGGATCTCTGTGTGTGCTTGGGGCAGAGATCATTAAGCTGAGCAAGCACCAGGATCCTCAGCCCCAGCAATTTCAACAATTCACCCTTACATATCCCCAGCTGAGTAGCTGAAACCACACTGAGACCTGTCTTGGCTGGGAACACATGAAAAATTGAATTTCAGCTGCTTTTCTTCTTTTATTTCTTTAGGTGTGGTACAAAACCCACCTAAAAAGGGATTTCCCAGTGGTTACTTCTTTCACTTACCTTCTCTTTCTGCTCTACCTTGGTCTTCACAGACTCATCTTCAATTTCAGCTGCTTCATCTTCATCAGAGACATCCTCAGCCTCCAGGTTGTTGTTCCCATTTATGGGGTCCTCCTGCCTGCTCAGCTTCTTGCCTTTCACCAGGATCTTCCCCTTCAATTGCTGCACAAGGAAAAGTGGACAAAATACCTGGTGGTTAGAACAGGTTCTGGCCCACGCTGAAAAAGCCCCTCAACTGCAACCAGGGTTTTTACAGTTGCATTGCTGACTGGTTACTACCCAAAGATACAAGTAAAAATAAGTCTGGTTTTACACTGAGGTCCTGCCCTGCCTCTGCCCAGCCTCTGAGACCACAAGCCATGAGCCTGAAAACCCCAGAGTGCTGATTCCCCTCTGCTACAGAGCTGACCACCCCCTCAAAGAGGCAACTTAAACAGCTGTGCTGTTACAGACAATTAAAATACACCTTTTTTTCCCAAGACTGAAATGCTGCTCAGCAAGCAAGGCCGAGCCTGGAGTTCAGGGCTGATGGAATAAATTTGTGGTACTATTTTTACCCCTCTGTGTGGCCTGTTGTTTAATCCACCCCTCGCTCTGCAGTGTGTGATTGTAAACACGTGCACAACTCTGGAACCCACGTGAGATCCAAGCAGGGACTGAGGCAGTGCAGCCTCTGCTCCACAGACATTTTAACAGGGAGAGAAGCCCACTAAGCTGCTTCATGCACGGCAGACATGGAATTTGAACACGTAAGGGATTTTGCAGGTGAAGCCTTAGGGTGCTGACAGCCTCAGGAGGAGTTCCCAGACCCTTTCCAAAGCTGCAATCCTCTTCTGGGAACAGCTTCTCCTGCCGCTGCTCCGACGGTACAACACTGCCCACAGCCTGCAGCGTGTGCCAGTGTACCACAGCGGGGTGCAGAGGCAGTCCAGGGAGCACATTCCTTGTGCTGAACCAATTCTCTCCAGCCTCTTTCAAGGTTCACATGGAACCCCTCACCACTGATGTATCCTACAAGTGGGAGGAAGGCTGGAGGCTGGAGAGGGATGGCTTTGAGCCCAAACAAGGCAGCAGCAATGCTTGGGACAGGGAGAAGTATTGAGAAAGGTGACTGGGGGCAGTCTCCAGGTGTGTGGGTTATGCCTTAAAATCCAGAGCACCACTAGACCTGGCAGCTTCCAGGAACAGGAGATTTGCTGCCACCTGGATGTGTTTGGTACTCCTGGCTTTGGAGGGTACAGGTTACTCCAGAAAAATGCCATCTTGCAATCAGACAGTACAACCCCTCAGTCTGTGCAGCACGTTCCCCTTTCCTCAGCAACACCCTATATTTGCCTTTTCTGCAACAGCAAAAGCAACAAAACCCCACCACATTCAAATGACAGGACTGTGGAAAACCAAGAATCTTTCATAAAACAACACAGGCATTTTCAAAGGACAAGATTCCCCCCTTTGCACCCTTTGTGTGGGTTCAAGTAAATTGCATCACGTCTTTACAGAGACCAGCCCCACTCCTCACCACCTGGCAAAGCTGTGGATGAAGCTGGGTTTGAGCAGAAATCCAACACTGGCACCTGAGGCAGCAGCCAAGAGCAGTTTTATTCAGCTACCAGAAATGAGCTGTTTACACTGGGGCACTTTCCCTGTCACTCAAAAGCTACACTCAAAGGAGCAGTCAGAGCATAGCAATACCCTCCTCCCCATCCCCAGAGCATCCTCCCAGCCCTCAGCCCTCTTCCAGGCAGAGCTTCTTCACATCCATGGCTGGGAGATGAGTTGGCTCATCTTCAGAGCCTCACTTCAGTCTGCTGCTCTCATGTCCCTCCCCACCCTCCTGCCTCAACACCCAGCTCTACACTGTTCTTCCACCACAAAATCCAGTTCTGTGTGAGCTTTGAGGCTCTGGCCTCAGCACTTGGGATGGACAAGCCTGGAAGGATTGCACTGGGGACAGTGAGGAGAGGCTGAGAGCAGCCCCTCTTGTCCCTTGAAGGCTGCAAATACCATTCTGGTATTTAATGTATTATCTGCTTCTGCTTTCTAATGCCCCATAAGAAATGTTCCTGCCTCACCTCCAGCTCAGCAGTGGAGAACTAAGGATAAGGTTATTTGAGGAGGTCCACTTGATTCTTGATTACCAGTAGGTAATTAAGCTTTTTAAGCTTCTCCCATTCGGCCTGCCCAGCAAGTGAGAGGTGCAATTGCTGGCACAGACCAATCCTACGTGGCTGCAGAACATCACGAGGGAAGGCACAGCAACACAGCCTCCACTGTGTCTCCTCACCACAACCCATTCCAGGGCTGCCAGCAGCAGGTC
Source organism: Oreocharis arfaki (assembly GCA_013398015.1). NCBI lineage: Eukaryota > Metazoa > Chordata > Aves > Passeriformes > Paramythiidae > Oreocharis > Oreocharis arfaki. The sequence goes on along the minus strand of VZRR01000046.1, from coordinate 210,557 downwards.
CTCAGTGCTGCTGTTACCCTGCCTAGCCTGTGGTTCCTCTGGGAAACCCCGCTATGGACACAGGGACACTGCTCCTGTGCCTACAAGGGAGAGCAGCCCATGTGCCACCTAACTCACAGGAGATCCATTTGCTAATTTGTCCACAACAAGGGGTGAGACTCACCCCAAAGAGAGGCATTTCCATCTCCATTTCCTGCAAAAGGTGCAATCCTATAGTAGCATTGCAGTGAATCCCCTCTGCAGAGGAAGAAAAAGTCCTAAATCTCAGGGTTTATCTTCTTTATCGAGGTTTTAAATAAGCTGATACAGACAGACAAAAACACACACGTGCCCTTGCTCCATCCCTCTTGGTTCCCCTTCATGTGATATTAAGTATTTCTAGCCTGAGGCAAAAGACACTCAGCTCATCAGTTCAGCTCTGTTGAGCAGATCCTCTGTCTTAGGAGGAAGCAATAGCTGAAATAGTCAATAAATATTCTCCAAGTAGACCATAAAGCCATTCCAACTGTCTGTGGCAAGCCCAAGGTGGAGTACAACCTCAGGAAAGGCTACAAGGACAGTGGACTCCCCTGAGAACACACAGTGGAGTGGCTGCTGGAACACATGCAACTCTTGCCCTTCCTCACATGCCCTATAACTGGCATTCCTTAGTCCCCAGAAATGGAGCTCCCCTGCTGTCCCACCTTTTCCACTGCACACTGAACAAGCTGAGCTCTGCAGGTGAAATGGTTCTGACACACTGGGGCATGAAAACCATCTTAAAGGAAAGCACTGATTTTACCAGAAGCAGCAGAGCTGTAATCAGCAGAGGATTTTAAATGATCTGCACACACAGGTTTATCCTACCTGAAAGCTTCCTGCCCCTAAGAGCAACCTGAGAGCCATGACAAGGTGTGAATTCCAGTTTTCATCTCAGTGGGAATGGAAGATCTGTAAAGTGATCCACCTCAACAAACTTTCTGTGGCTTCAGCACCTCCTTTAGAGTCAACAGAGAGAAGCAAACACTCGCAGGGTGTGATTCCTCCTCTGCTTGCACAAACACTGAGGAGGAGGTGGAGCACACTCCTCTGACAGTTTCTCCAGAGGAGCCCTAAGTGAAGTGCTCAGGTACAGAGATACCCAGGGCCTGAGCACTGCAATCTGACATCCCACTCCCAGGATGAGGATACCCATCCCTTCGGGCTTCTGAGAAGCTGTGAGGAATAACATGTTCACATTCAGGAGGAGATGTGCAGATCAGATGTGCTAACTGGTATCACATCTGTGCATGTCCTTCAGCTGCAAACTGAAGTGTTGCACCAGCAATGAGTGACACCAGAAAAGGGAAAGAAACACATTACTGAAGGAGGTTTTGGAGGATTTAAGGAAACTCAGCTCAAGAACTTCACTCAAGAAGAAGTGGCCCTGGCAGACCCCTGTGCAGATCAGGGATGGGGCAGAAGGGCAGCAATCCATCACCAGCAGAGGGTGGATCAGCTCCGTCCTACAACCCTGGTGCTGCCTGGAGCTTTCATGTGGCTGTTGGACTTTCATCCTACAGCCTTTAATTCGCTCTTGGGACCTAAAGACAGCAGCTTGGGGGAGATATTTAGATAATCTGTGTAGCCCAATAGTGTTCCTGAATGGAGCCTAATAAACCAGATTCCTGCCCCGAGCTGTGGTATAAATCATTAGCACAAATCCAAACCGTGTCAATCTTCCTTTAATTACTGACATTGCCCCGCTGACACAATCAGCAGCAATCCTTCCACTGTTTGTGTTTACAGCCTTCAGCTTTTTGCCCAGTGGCAGATCCCACCCTTTTCCTGATATAAAAAATACCTCATTGTCCCGGGTCTCCTCATGTCAGCGTCACAAGGGAGTGGAAAAGCCAAGAGGTTCCTGGTTTGTTTGTTTGTTTGTTTGTTTGTTTTTCCCTCATGTTTCAGTTTCAATGTATTTTACACCCCCAAAAAATCAGCATTTCAGCCCTTAGCATTGTCCCACTTCACACAGCAGGAAGGCAGAGGAAAAGTACCAGAAGGAAAAGGATAGGTGTTGCAACATTGGCAATTTTTCTCTGTTTAAATTAAATAGATCAATCCCTCCAATGGAGCAGATCAGCCCAAACCCATTCCCTAGGGTAGATATGGGCATTGTGTTCAGCTGGGGCCATGTGTCTGTTTGGACAATCAAAATCAGGAGGTTAGATGAGCACAGGAATGGAAAAAAAACATCTTTGGGAAGTTGGGGTCATCCCCTCACACTCACAAATCACACACTGCTTTGCCTGGTGTTTCTCCTTTCTTTCATCATATCATTGCCATCAGCTGAAAAGCCATCAGCACTTTTCCTGATCCTGCACCAGGATAAACAGCAAGTCAGGAGGGCACACCAAAGACATATTTTTCCAACTCAGTAAGAGCCTGCAAAGACAGATCTCTGTGCTGGGAGTGCCCTCACCCTGGGAGAGTCACTTCTCCTAAGGGAGGCACCTTGTCTGTGCCAGAGCCAAGGTCCTGCTGAAGCAGCAGCAGTAAAAATTATGATTCATCCTAATTTATTGCCCTGGTGCTTGGGGACCAGCCCAGAGCAGCTTCCCTCTGTGCTAGGCATTGTACCAAACGAGGCACGACACTCCCAAACAAAAGGGGAAAGTCAGAAAGGGAAAGGAGATAAAGGAAGAGGGAGAGAAAATATAGAAGGTATTTTGGGTGGATCGTTTCTCTCTCCTTTCTTCCCTGCTGACTGCCAGCTTTATCTCACCCACAAACTCCTTCCAGCTCTGACTAGGCACGCTCATCCAATTTTTGGCATATCTTTAGCAAAGAAATGCGATTTAAAGGAAACTGTAGCTACCCACAGAGGGGTCTGTTTCTGCAAAGTGCTTGAGAGAAAAGAAAGCAACAAAGAAAACACAAACCAAATGGGTGGAAACAGATGAATGTTTCATTTTGGCTCCTGTTCTGGAGACTTTTTTTTCATACCAAGATTCCATTTCTGATTTTTTCTAACTGTCAGCTAATGATTTTATAGTGGTGCTCCACTGCTGAGGGCTGCATCTCTCCTTCCCCTTGCAAGGTCAGAGTTCAGCTCCCAGCCTGATGGCTGCCCTGATTCCTGGGAATGAAAGGGGCATCTCTAGGCAGCCTCCAGCTTCCCTTTTTCCTCCATGGACATCTCCACGCCCACCAACCCAGGCTATTGCCAGGGGCTATCCCAGGACACTCTCAGTGGGAGGACACTTTGTGTTTAATACACCTTCAGGCTACTTGCAGTGGTTCTCCCCTTGAGTTTTGAGCTTTGCCCTCAGAAAGAAGAAAAACTTCCCTCTTTTCCCACCCTCAGAAGGCAGAAAGTGCTGGGGTAGCCTTGCTTACCTCTGGGGAGGGGAACTGGGATTTGTTTCCATCGACTGGGGCAACCAGGAGCATGTCCTGCAGGATGGTGGTCATGTGCTGGGCCATGACCTTCTGCTGGTCCACGCTGCAGTGATTCTCCAGGGAGATGATGACGGGGTATGGTGAGGTCTGGAACAAGACAGCAACACACACCATCAGTGAATTCTGCAACATCACCAGTCTGGAGCAATTGGTGTGAACCCCAGTGCTGTTTTCTCTGGGAATGAGTGTGTCAACAGCAGGGTCTGATATTCTCCTGAAGCAAGGATCTGTTAAAAATGGACAAATTTAACTGGGCAGTAGTTGCTCAGCTCTGTGCTGATGCCTTCCAGAAATGATGATCCAATGGAGAAGGCACCAGGATGGGTCAGGATGCCTCTCACAGATTTTCTGGGGCACTTCCTGTGCCTCCATTCCCCACTTGCACTGTGGGTCAGAGCACCTTCCCACCCACCTTCAGAGGAAGGACTGGGAAGGGGGCTTTGAAATCACAGGGTCTGCTCAAACCCTTAAGTGATACCAATCCTTCCTCCATTCCTGCATGGGCCTGATGTGGTTCCCTGTGCCACTCAGGTCATTTTGTGTGCTGAAGGCATTGTCATTATTGTCACTGTCACTCCTTTATGGCCCCAAAGGAAACTTGACACAGCTCCCAAGTGCACTGAAGGTAAACAGCACAAAGTCCAGTGAGTCTGGACAGACCCAAGGTTTTCTGAAGGCTGCTGCCATACAAGACTCCAGCCCTGCTCATTCCTTTTAAATCAGAATAGAAGCAGTGCTTCACATCCAAAACATGCACATGGGCTCCTCTAAACTAGAAACAGACCCTGAGACATCAAAGCCACACAAATCACAGGCTTGTTGGCGTTTCCCACCAGGTACGCTCAAGATTCTGGGCATCATTGTCATTGCAGTGAGATCCAGGATTCAGCTGTGCTAGCATAGGTTCAGACTCATCCTCAGATGGTGCTCTCCCTGCCCAGAAACTCCCAGGAATGGATCTCTGCAGGAAGCAGAGCACGGACGCCCAGACAGAAGGACACATCTTGTCCCCTTGAGAAATGCTAAGGTGAAGCTTTCATTGCCTCTCCTCTCTGCTGAGAGGGAAGAGATCTACTGTCAGTCCTGGGTTGTGAAACATGAGAAAGGGTCCCTGGTCCTTACTTTGAATGCATAGTTCTTGATGGCCTTAATGACATCGCTGAAGAGGATCTTGGAGGTGAGAGTGTAGCCGTGATAAATGACGGGCTCTGAGTTGGGGCCATCCCAGCAATCCAGCTCCACACAGCGGCAGCCTTTGGTGAGGGCTCTGGAAGCAAAGAAGGGACCTGGTTGGGTTCTACACCTTCTGCTCCACCTCCTAATGAGGGTACATCAGGCACAGGCGCTGCCTGGGAAGACTGGCAGGAAGTTCAGGGAGCAAGGCAGAAGAAAGGAGCTTGGGAAAACAGGAAGGTAGATAAAGGATGGGATCAGGTGAAATCAGTGTCAGCAAAGAGAGCTCAAGGCTGAGCAAGGAAAGCAGAGAAGGATCTGAGAAATAAGGTAATGAAAGTCCAAGGTAGAATCATCCAAAGAATAAGACATGGTGAGTGCCAGATGAGAAAGGACACTCATGACTGTGCCCCAAGCCTTTCCCCAAAGATGGAGAAGAGAAGAGAAAATCAAGAGTGGCTGCAGTGGAAGAATGACAGTCAGCCTTAGAAGCCACGTCACAAAGTTTGGATGTGATTTCTTCATCTAGATCTGATATGACACGAGGGATGAATTCTCAGAGCTAGGAGGGAGGGAGGGAGCTGTGGGAACTCCACCACAGCTGGGGAGACTGCTGAGGGCCAGTTTCCCAAACCGAGTCTACAGACTGAATTTCCACATTAAATCCCCACCTCTACATATCCATACTTCCATTTAAATTTATTTTCAAATGTAGATTCACCCCTCTCCCCCTTATCTGTCTAGGAGGTGATCTTGTCTCTTTTACAGTAATTCCCTAAAAATTTCAGATTACACAACTCCTTTAACTCATTGTAATAGAATTATAGAATCATAGACTGGTTTGGGTTGGAAGGGACCTTAAAGATCATCCAGTTCCAACCCCCTGCCATGGGCAGGGACACCTTCCACTAGAGCAGGTTGCTCAGAGCCCCATCCAACCTGGCCTTGAACATTTCCAGGGATGGAGCATCTACAGCATCTCTGGGAAACCTGTTCCAGAATCATGGGATTTATTTTTTTACAACCAAAACACACATCTATAATTTTAAGACTCTGTAAGATGAATTCAAAGAGCTACTGAGAAGCAACTTGAGCCAGATTTCACTCTCTATACTTTTGACCTTGTGACTCTAGACAGTCATTGCTCCTGAGAAAAAGATAAGTCATAAACAAAGACAGAATTTCAGTCCTTGACTGGCTCATAAGGAAGCACTGTCTCACCTGATAAAAACAATGAGTAATGTAAGGTGGGTGCACAAGTTAGTAAAAGGTCACTGCACCCATCTGGCCATGAGACATCAGTCTCTCAAAGGCAGACATAGGCAACACCTAACGCTCTGTGCATCTCTGAGATGCTAAAAAGGGACCAGGTGTAAGTCTCCTGATCACCCACCCTGCTCCATCAGTTCACACCCCATCTCTTTTTTTTTTTGATTGCTTCAACTAGGACTCTCCAAAATAAACCCCAGCATGGTTGTGGGGTCAGTACTTGCCACGGGCCTCTCCCAAAAGGCAGTGCAGAGCATAAGCACCATGATACCATGCATCATTTTAGCTCCTTCCAGCCCCTACATAGACCTGCAGCTCTGTCCCAGGACACTTTGCATCTTGCAAGCTCCTTGCACTGTCTCGTGCCATATTTTGGGGAATGCAACACCCCCTCAGCATCATGCTTTGAAAACACCGTGCCAGAGGGCTGCAATCCAGCCTCCATATGACTGCAGATACTTTATACTGCTTCCAAATGTAGTGAATATACATCTCACACTCAGGTAGACACCAGATGAGACCCAGGTCGAAGAGCTGCGAAAAGGAGGGCACAGCCAACCTGGTTTGGGAACAGCTCACCCTGGAAACATGGGCCAGCCCACTTTACCTGGTCTGGTGGGAGATTGCTTCTTGATCCCTTGCATCCATCAGCACAGACACTTCTGAAAGAAAGAGGTTAACCTCACAAACACCCACAAACACAAACACTCTTTACCTGATATAAGCCTCTGTGCTGCTTGGCCCTGTGATCTGGTCTTCCATGAGATAGGTGTTGTGTGAGGATGACACCAGGTAGTGACTGAGAGGCTGGGTCATGTCCTGGTAAACTTTCCGGTGCAAGGGGTTGAATATGTTCCCCTCATCCGACAGCAGGTACATCAGGAACCCATCCTTGGTCATGGCGTTGCCCCTCTTGGCTGCCAGGCAAACAGACAGAAACCCCCACACTGAAAATGTGACGCCACCAGGTCGTGCCATCACCTTCACCACGGTGCCTCTGCCCTCCAGGGGATCTCAGAGGCAGATTGTGCTCCCCAGGCATTCAGTAAGAGCAAAGACAGTGATATTCTCCAGACAAGGATGACACCTTCAGCTGCCTGAAAATGCTTTTAAAACCCCTTCACAAACGTGGCTTTTTTGACACTTATTGTCCTTGATAACATCTTAAAAGTGTCAGACAGGCCTTACCTCATGTCTCTCTAGAGATTTACAGCATAAAAAGCTCCATTTGAGCATTTCAAGGTTTCTTTACGCCAACCCAGAGAAGCTGTCGGATGTCTAAACACAGCCAGATAAATCCTGCCTAGATTATCCAATGAAATACATTATTTGAAAAGAGGAAATACAAAATTACCCCCCACTTTGAGGGACTGAGCTAGACCTCAGTCTAACCCTAAAGCCTGGCTGTTGCAAAACCTTGTCCCTCTCCTGAAGGAATACCAGGACAGTGCAAAACCAGCCCATGATTCTGAGTTGGCTCTTTGAACACATCCTCCAAGGTGCTCCAGACTGATGATACGCCCACATTGTGAGCAGACAGACAGCTCTGGGACTGCCCTCCCAAACAGCTGCCACCTCCTTGGCCTCTACTCAGAGATCTCATCTCCAGATGGCTTTACAGGTGCCCACCACCAAGAACATCTGCCTCCACTCCAGCTTCTGGAGAACACAAATATTGCTGCACTCTCAGCCTTGAAAAGCCACATGAGGTCTTGGCATTTGAATAACCCATCTGAGTCTTTCCCTCAGGATTTTCATCATCCTCTAGCCAAACCTGTATCAACCCCTCTCCCACTGTTCAGCGCACCCAAAATAAAACTGAAAGAGAGATTTCCCAGCCTCTCCTTGAGCTGCTAATGTTCCCTAGGAGAGTGGTGCTGTAGAAGCAGCTGTGGGGAGACAATAATACACAGGACTGCAGGAAAAAAGCAGCAGCAAGACAATTCATAGTTCATCAAAAAAGCAAGACTTTGAAGCAAACCAGCCAGGGTTTTCAACCTACCTCTTTCGTTGGGCTCGTATCTCTGAATTAAGGCAGGGGCAGCAACAACAGCATCTTCTTCCTGCTGCACCTCATACAGAAACCTCACCAGGTTCTGGCAGGACATGAACCCTTCTGGGTCTGAGTACATTTGGAAGATGCTGTCTATTTCCTTCCTCTCTGTCAGTATCTTGTAAAATTCCTCTATCTCATCATCCTCCAGAGCCTCTGTTTTGGACTTGTCACAGTGCTGTAAACGTAGAGGGGAGAAGGAGTGAAAACCTTCTTTCCTTCTGGCATAGGCCAGCCGTAATCTGCACCAGGGCTACACAACGCAGAACACAAAATAATTGCAAAGAGTTACTGGCCAGTGAGTGAGGAGCACTTGGTCAATGACAAAGGTTCTCAGTGACAAGGCCAACAGTCATAAAACAGCTACAGTGATCTGTACTTATGGATTATCAGTGTGCTCAAAAGCACCAGCCTTGAGTTCCATCACTTGGTGTGCTTCAGTCAGGACAGCTCAGAATAATCCAAGCACAAATCAAGGGTCAAAAGAAATGTAATTCTTGCTCTCAGGAGGAATAAAGGGAAACTATTAACTCTCTTAAATAGTGATAGAGAGTACAGCCAAAAATCCAGTAATTAAAGTGAAAAGAACCCTCCCCCTGACCTTAGTGGCTCAGACCTCAAGAGGCTGTCAAGACTCACAGCAGGGCCGTTTGCAAAGATGGCATCAAAACCAACTTAAACCCCACAAATGCTAAACACGTGCACATTTAGGTATGAAAAAAATCCACCTCTCCATGGAAATTTTCCATTCTCATCCAAAAGCCGCCACGTAACAAAATCCCCACAGATTTCAAATCAGATACAATCTTCTCAAGGAACTGTAATTCAGATTCTCCGGCTTCCTCTGAGGTTTGAACTTTTCCAGTAGATACCATCTCTGACAGAGCACCCCAGCCAAGGACTTGATTGGCCTTGAAAGATTTGGAGCTTGAGATATGCACATTAATGTCTCCACGAAGGACAACAGCTTTCCCAGTAACCAGTATTTCCAGTTTATTTAAAATACTCCCAGGTTCAATTTTTCATCAGAAACATTTTTTTTTCCCTGTGCCAGATTCTGATATTAATTTTGTTGTTTGTTCCTAGCAGAATTCTTCAACTTGTCAAACCAGAGGAATTAAATTGCTTTCCATCTTTGATCCCCTGTGACAGATAGAGCTGTTTCCCTGGCTTTTATGATGAAAATGCATGTCTTAGTTTAACCAGGCACCATACTAATCTCAACCTAGCTCTGCCAATGATGTCAGTGATGGCCTCAGTGGCTCTGGCAGCATCCCAAGATGATAATGAGGGACTTTCATCCCCTGCAAATCCTTCACTATCTGTTTATGGAGAACATATAAAACCAAAGGACATTATCATGATGCCCAGCATTTCACAAACTGAAGGGACAGAAAAAAAGAGTTGAACTTGTTCTGACTTCAGAATCTGCTGGGTAGAAGCCATGGGCTCATCTCAGGGATGGGACAACCTGTGACATGCTCAGTACTACAAACACCTCCAAATCAGGTCTGAGAGTCCAGGAACTGCCTTTTCCTTGCTGCCTTCCATGTCTATGATCCTGTGCTGTGGCTCTGGCAGATCCCTCAAGCTAAGCAGAGACTGATGCTTAGCAATTGCAAAAGGAATGTAAAGAGGGAAAGCAGCTGGTGGAGATGGCAGGGATGTCAGGAATTACAAATGTTCTTTTCTTTAAGAGATGACAGGGAAAATGACAAGATATTTCTTCTAGAAAACTGGTATTTTAAATGGTGTGCCTCAGGAAATTTATTCATTAGTTGCTACTAAAGGCTGTGATGAAAACAGGACAACAGCATTGGCACCAGAGTCAAACTCCAGGACAGAGCAGATGCATGGTATGAAAGTGGGTTCCTTCTGCTTTGGCTACAAGAAGTCCAAACTAGAAAGAGAATCTCAACCCAAAATACCATGTTTTACCTCCCATGTATGTCTCACAAGCCATAAGTCCTGAATGACCCTTGGCCTGCCAGCAAAAACACCTTTCAGATGCATCAGAATGAATATTCAGGTTGAAATGAAGTGAGCAATGAGAGGAGCTTTGCATAATTTCTGGTTGCCTTGCATATGTTTTACTCAGGTGCCTCAAACCTGGATGTGGACACAGAGCCATGTGATGAAAGGCAAGAATAATGTGAGAAGCTGCCCTGCAGCCCCCTCTTGAGCTCCTGACCACCCTTCCTTCCTGTGACTAAATGAAGAAAAACTCACTGAGACTAAAATATCACCCTTTAATAGGCTGGAATGCCCCAGTCCATCTAAGCTGAGGCAGGATGCAAACTGAAAATGTAATTGCTTTAGGAGCAAGACAGACCCTTCCTGGAGGCAAATCAGCCCTCAGGAGATCTGAGTTAACCTCCAAAGAGCCTCTCTTTCCAGGGGCTATATAGGGAACTTAACGATTACTTGCCTAATGATGGTACTTCAACTAACTCTCTGCATTTTGATGGGTTGAATCAAGGTTTAGCAATTACTCGGAGTCTTTAAGCAAAAAAGATTCATTTCATCAAGCTTCCTCTCCTAGAGCTCCCTTGTAACTATCGTGACAGCAAAAGAGGTCCATTAAACGAGAGGAAACTGTGCCTCTAAAATAAAAACAAATTAAAAATTTTTTTAAAACCCAACCAAACAAAAAAACACAATTAAAAAAAAAAAAGCAAACCAAGGGTGTTTTTTTCAGGTTGTTGATATGTGAAGAAGCAGGAGTGATTCATCTCCTATACATGAGATGTATCCTTTGGGATGAGGAGATTCACACCCTGGCCCCTACTGGTTTCACCTGCACAGGCTGCAAAGGAAGTGTTGGCAGCTACTTCCAGTGGAGACATACAACTCAATCAGTGCATTCCCAGCCTTATTTCCATGCCTCCAGGATCTTCCTGGGCAGGGAATAAAGGATGGGACACACCAGCCAGAGCGGGCACTACAACTGGAATATTTTGCAAGCTGAAATTCTTTTAAGATCTGCTGACGACCTTCCCTCCAATTCTTGCAGCGTTACCAGTGGGATGATTATAAAGCAAGGATTAGGAAACTTGGACCTCCTTTGGGGGAAAGCTGCCTGCTCACAGCAGGAGAGGAGCAGGAGAACCCCTGCCTGGTGCCCAAAACCACCCACGTGTTCACCACTGATCAGAAAAAACATTTCTGAAACTGCACACCCATTAATTCAAATCCTGCTTCAGAGAGGATGGAAGTTTGGAAATTATCCAGATGTTTTATCTCACCTCAGCAAGATGGATTCTCTAGAGAGGAACCAAGAGCTTAACAACTGAGAAATTTTCATCCCTTTCTTATCTTCTGATAGGCTCAGCCAGCAAGCTGAATCTTGAGAATTTAGAAGTGTACATCCCTGGCCAGATTAAATATGCCTTGGGAGTATTAAATCAATCAGACTAGTCCAGGCTTGGGTGCAATGCTATGTATCTATCATGAATCTGGAAAGGGTTTTCTCTTATTTTGCACCTCATTTTTTTTTCTTTATACCTGTCACTTGGCACCCACCTCCTCTGGGAAGGTGAGAATCTGGGTTCACAGTTGTAACCAAACAAATTTCAGCCAGACTTGGGCATTGCCATGCAGCTGTGGCACACAAAACTCCTGAAACCCCTGGGGCTTGAACTTTGCTTCCCTTTTTCTTGTATTATCCATGTTTGCATCACATTTTCTGCTCCGTGGCAAAATTAGGCATCGGATCCGAAGAAAGATCTTAACATAACCTCATCAAAAGCATTGTGCTGGCCAAACTTAGTGGGAATCAATTAATCTGAGCAATAAATTACTGAACACCAACACCTGAGAGTCCTTCCTTGGTACAAGAAAAGAAGCCAGGAGCTCACTTCAGGTGAGGTCTCCAACCCAAGCTGAAAGCTGCAGGAGACCTTGACCTCAGCCAACAGCAAACCCTTTTTCTGCTCACTCCCATTACCTGGAAAATCTTCTTGGCATGGTAGTCATCGACTTCAATGTTCACTTCTTTCAGGAAGTCTTTGAGCTCTTTCAGGCTCATCTTGTTGTCTTTGTTTTTGTCAGCTTTCCGCAGGCAGGTGTGAATCCAGCTGCAGGGGGATGTAAGGAAATCTTTCCAGGTCAGTGCCTAGCCTAAACACCTAAATACCTTCTGCTGCACGTGGAGGGGGGGAAATCCTCTCCTAAAGGCTCTGAGCCACCTCTCCAGCTGCTGTAAATGAGCGTGGGCCCCTGAGCAGCTGACACCACCTCACCTTCTGCTCCCACAGAGCACGATGGGGCCTTGGCAGAAGGAAAATGTGCTGTGAAAAAACTGATCGTGACCTGGGAGAAGCTTTTCACCATCTGGCCAAGGCTGGAGCAGCTCTCTTTACCCTGTAGGAGTTTTTGGCCGCAGCCAGAAACAGTTTGATTCCTCTTTTATGGCAGAAAGTACATTCTGCTCCAGACGGTGAAAAGGGGATAAAGGAAAGAATGAAAAGAGCTCCCAAGAGGAGCTTGGTAAACTCATTGTCATGGATTTGTTAAAATTCAGTGTATCACTGTGAACACTGAGCTCCAAAAGCAGCACCAACAATAATTTTTGAAATCACCTTCAGCACATTTTTAGGGATTTCTACCTATCTCTCCTAAGAACTTTGTTGTGAGCAGAATGAAACCAAACTTTGTGGGTCTTGGCTTCTTCCCCTGATGAAATGCACGGGGTCTGTTACTGTGCTGCACTATGATAATATTTCATAAGAGCTTGGTTTTTAATCACTTCAGTATATCTATGGATCTGGAGTAATTGCTGTAAGAATGATCTTTTCAATGTGATGTCAGATAATTTGAGCTGGGTTTCCCAATTTATTTCAGCCTCTTGGGAAAATCATGTTAGACAGTTGAGACACACTGCAGTATTAAACACCAAAAAACCCCATGCTTTTTGCCTCATGGAACTGACTGTCTAATTCGCTTTACTGTCAAATAAGAAAGGTCATCCAGAAAAATATCTATTTTTCAACAGAAGAAAAAATGATCAAAGCGAGAATTTGATCTCCAAGAGTAACCTTCCATGTCTCACATAGGAAACAATGCTTCAAACTTATTCCAGAAAAACTTCAAAAAAAAAAAAAAAGCCCAATCTGAATGTTAACCAGAGTAAAGCTCAGGATCAGCAAATGCCAGCCAAGGCATATAGGGCTGTAACACTTAAACTGGGCCTTTCAAAATGACCCTAAAAAAGGGCATTAACAGCCTTAGGGGCTGTAGACATAACCCTGAAACTGTTCACCAGAGCTACCCCTACACTGAAATATTTCCTAGTGATGGAGATATGTGTAAACTGTTAGTGAGTATTGTTTGTCTCATGGAAAGCTGAACTTTCTGACTTTAAAAATCTTGGCAGGTGCTAAGCAATGACCTCACTCTACATCCGTCTTAGCCTGGTAATATTAATATTCCCCTTCTTTAGACGTGGAAACCAAAATAAAGAGAGGCTGCATTTCCCAAGGACGCTCCAGAGCCCGGAACCAGGGTCTGGCTGGGACTGATTCGGCCCAGAAAATCAAGTTTGAGCCATGAAGCTCCCATGAGCAGAGGATGCTGTGCTGGGAGCACACCACACCCACCCCAGGGTGCAGAACTCCCCTTCCACCAGCTCTGCTCCAGAGAGGGTCTGCTCAGACTGTCACCCTGGTGCCACCCACCCACCTGACCCCGCACCTCAGGTCCCCTTCCCGGCCTTCCCTAAAAACAACAGGCGGGAGGAACGCCCAAGCCTGGTGAGCCAAGAGGAAATCCAGTCTGCCACAGCCAGAGGTGAGCAGCAGGGGTGCACAAAACTACTCTTTTGTGCATAGAAAGTACTGGTTTTGTGCTAACCACTGCAAAAACCCCACATTTTTTTAAGAGTCTGCGTAATTTCCTCTGATAATGAGCACCCAGAGGTCATGCATGTAGCCAAAGTCCTCTCTGGAAGAGAAAACGTGGGCAGTAAATGCATCTGCAAAAGAGTATGCCCAGGTCCTACCTGTGAACAGAGGATGCTTTTCTCTTAAATCCCTTCCCAGGAGGCTGAGAAATGCAGGAGGGAGATCAGAGAGCCCAGGAAGAGCCCAGGCACACACAGTGGGTCCTCTTGCTGCAAGGGCAAGCAGCAAAGAGAGAAAAAGAAGAGTACAGACAACTGAGGTCTCAGCCTGTTATTTCAGTAAATAGCAGCATTCTGGCCCCAAAATACCCAAACTCCCCCATCCATCTGGATCCCCTCAGCTTTGGGAGAGCTTAGAGGAGCTGGATGAACAAAGCACTTCAACTGGAAGTCCCCTCATCTGGCACAAACACCATTTTTCACTCCTGGCTGCAGGTCTTCCTTTCACCTTATGCCCCTCTGTGGGCCTGGGCGGACAAGGAAAGAGCTGCTCCCATTTCTGTGTGCATCCAGGGAGAGCCTGCCTCCTGTTTTTAAAGGATATGCCAGCTCCAGGGCTAGCAGTTTTCTCTTAGTTTCAGTCATCCCTCTTTGGTTTCTGTCTGGCAGATATCCCATGAATGTGCTCAGAACAGAAATGCTGCAGAACTTCTGGTAAGTGCTTTCAGACCAGAAGAAAAGCTCACACACAAACCCCAGAACCGAAGCAGACGGTGCCACCCTGCTCCAATGAAAAGTCCTCTGTAATTTCTGCTCTAAAGTCCTCCCTGCACACATACCTGCAATATTTGCTAAACAACCAATGCCAGCTTGCTGCAAGGTTGAATCTGAGGCTTATTAAAACAGAACTGTGTGTATAAGAACATCAGAAACGCTCATCAAGCATGTGGGAGTTTTATCTGTGTAGGAACACAGGACTGGAAAAATACATCAGACACTGAATCCAGTCCCTTTCTACCACAGGCAACTCCATTGCATTCCAAACTGAACAAGCCCCATCCGAAATTAGCAGAGTTTTTGCTTTCAGTCTTTTTTTTCAAAAACTTGCACATTCCTTACTTGTTTTGCAAGGCTTTGGGAGGCTGAAAAAGATACCCTGCAAGGCAGTTCTCCAGTCATGGGGGACAGGCAGGGGACACAACACTTCTCATCTCCTGACTCTTCCCCTTCTGTCCTCACAGATGCAGAGAACACTCCTGAGGTTTAAGGAAGATCTGAGCAAGCCCACGCTGCCAAGCAAACCCAGTGAAGGCAGACTAAATTTAAAATCCCAGGCTTTAATTAAACATCATCAAATTTCAAATGAGAAATCATGCTGTTCTGTAATTCCAGGTTACGTTAAATGGCCTGAGACAAGCCCAGATTGGAAGCCAGCACTGCACAGTAATTACTCTTCCAGAAATATGGTTTGCCTACCCACCCTATTTAGCTTCAATTCTGCTTTCCAAAGACAGAAAGGCACTTTTCCATGCTGGAAATTTACAGCCTTCTTCCCTTGCAAATGTCATTGTTATTTTTCCCCCCTTAACAATCTTGTCTCTTCTTACAGGCAAGTTTTTCAGCAATATATTTAACTTGATATGCTCCAGGGACAACTCTCTGTAGCCCAGATTTTCCCCTACACACTGTGGGGTGGCTGAGGAGTGACCTTACAGCCTAGAGCTTGAAAAACCATCCAAAAAAGACACTCACAGTGCAGGAGATAACCAGGACATCCCAAGCACATCAGAACTAATGGAGTCTGACTCCTTTAAGTGAACAGCACTGTGGCTCTGGAAGTGCTTCTCAGACTTCAAAGAATCCACAGAAGAGTGAAGCCTGATGAAAATTCAGCATTTTTGCGCCATCTCCTTCTCTATCAGTACATTATTACCTAGCAGAGAACCCACATGGAGTGAAGACTTAACTGAGGGCAAGACTTCCTGGTGCCTGCTCAGACTGGAGCTCCATCCTTGTGATTTTGCCCAGCTGAGGATTTTGCATCTCCTCTCCTCTCTGATGTGTAGTGTCAAACAAGGCATGAAGCCCACCCAGCCTTCTCTCCTCAAGAGTGATATCTGTTTTCCTCTCTGATAGCTGAATATCCATCTTTGGGAATATTAAAGGAACTTAATATTTTACAACTGCTGTGGCTCTGTCAAATCACAGCGAAATCAGCAACAGGTTCAGATGTCATGGTCAGAGCCTCAGACACACAGGGACTGAAGAAAATCCATCCAAAACTGCACCCACAGATATTCTCTCTTTTTATTCATGAAATCTCTGTTTTCAAAGCAACTTATTGAGTGAAATGCAGCCCCAGGGAAAATTCCCCATGAATCCAGCAGAGCCAGGATCTCACCCAATAACCAACCCCTCTCCATTTCATAACAAATTCACTCTCCTTTCCTGCTCTGCGCCTTTTCCTTTCTGATCTCTGCACTGTCACTAGAGCAACTGCAGATTTTTTCAGGGCAAAACTTCCTCCCATGCTGAGGCAAATAAGGAGTAATTTCACTCAAATCAGTGGAGCTACTCTGGAGTAAATTTGGCAGCGACAAGAGGAGAATCAGTTCCCTCTCCTTGTATTACCGAGAAACACGGTAAACAGTACGGGCTTTTCATGCCTTGCCAAGAAGTGCCTGTCCTGGAGTTTACTGCAATGCAAGTGAAACAGACCCCTGAAGAACACAAAAAAATAATGATTGTTTTATCTGGAGCCCCATGAAAGAGGGAATTCTTTGCTTAAGGAGCTACATTAAGCCTGACTCCACTCTTGCTGGTATCATTGTAAAACAGAGCGAAAAAGCGTTGGAAACCAGGGAGTTTGCCTGGGTGCAGAGTGAAAATGCAGTGCCCAGGGCCAATAGGGAAAAAAGGAGGTTAGCCTGCTATCCCCACCCACAGGGAAAGACAAGTGCATCTTTGTCTGTGATTAATCACTTTATAAGGCAAAGGATACTGTTGGAGTTTCTGTTTCTGGTTCATGGAGTTGCTGTGGGCTATGATTTTCCCAAGGCCGGCGATCCAGTGGTTGGCATCATCCTCTGAACTCGCAATGAGGTCCAGGTTTTTCCGCTGGTCTTTGAAGATGATGGAAAAGCAGCGATACTCTGGGACATCCTTGGCGTATTTTTCCATACCTTCTGTTTTATGGCCTGACCTCACATCCCGAATATCTTCAATGGAGACTGTGGAAAGAAAGCAGAGCCTGCTGTCAGCAGGGTTCCAGTCAGCCTTATCTCTCCTTGGTGAGGGATATTAAAAAATTACTCTTTTTCCTTTTCCTGAAACCTCTGGAGGGTCCCCTTCCCTTTCCCCCTTCCCCAAGCTTTGGTACTAAAGAAAACTCAACTTAAAAGGACCAGAAAGAGCAAGAAATTTCAAAAAGAAAACCTCTTTCCTCATGTTCTTTACTTGACAAAGAAGCAGAACATGCCATAGGTGCCACACTGCGATGTCCTGTTTATGAGACACAAATCACTGCCAAGAGCTTGGTTCCAAGTCCTTGGAGCACCCCTGACTTGAGCATCCCTCAACTCATCCCCCCTGAGAATGGGGAGAGTGGAGCTGTGCCTCCCTGTGAGCATCACTCCACTGGAAAATCCTAGAACCACAGAACGGTTTAGGCTGGAAGGGACCTCAAAGATCATCCAGTTCCAACCCCCTGCCATGGGCAGGGACACCTTCCACTAGATCAGGCTGCTCCAAGCCCCATCCAGCCTGGCCTTGAACAATTCCAGGGATGAGAAGTCCACAGTCTCTCTGGGCAAAATGAGAGGTGACTTCAGTAAGAGGAGGGCAGGGAACAAAACTGTCCTTCTTTAGGTTGCAAAAAAAGTGAGAAGGTAAAATTTAAGATCCCATCTGCTCCTCTCAGTCACAGCTGTGCAAATTAAGAAGGCAAAGACCAAAGCTTCGGAGCAGTCTGGTGTCACCCACAGTCCATCCTAACCCCTGTCAAGGGTAGACTTTATGCTCCTTGCTGTAAGAAAGCAAAACACTGTTTTCAAGGTCATCCTTCCCTATTTCCACCTCTGCTCTTCAGCTGGTGAAGTTGCTCCAAGTTTGCAAAATGCACACACAAGGCAATCCAGAAGGAGCAGTGTATTAAGAGACTTTGAGTAAACAAATAAAAGTAACAAAGACAACCCTAAAATGCCCCTGAGAGCAATCCATGCCCTCATACTGGGCTGAAATCAGGCAAGCTCCCAGCAGCACCCACAGCCTCTTTTTGTCTTTCGTGGATCACTTCATACATCTACAAAACACTGGCACAGGCTGCCCTGAGCAGTTGTGGATGCCCCATCCCTGGAAGTGTTCAAGGCTAGGTTGGACAGGGCTTGGAGCAACCTGGTCTGGAGCTTTGTTGAAAAGCAGTCCATGAGTATAAAATATCCCCAAAGTTTAGGTGAATAGGAGAAACTCGCCTTTAAACATCCATTTCACCATTAAAGTGCCCAGTTCAGTCAAAGTGAACACTGCAGAAAAACCCATCTCAGTATCCACCTGCACTTTTTTGGCATGGCTGCCTTGGGATCATCCAAAATTCAACAGGTGCTCATTAGAGGTTTGAAAACTTCCCTTTTTTTCCCATTCCCAGAGCAGTCATGATAATGCTCATCTGCTGGGGAAAAAACTTTAAAAAAAACACCCAAAATGTCAGTCTTCAAAAATCAGTGACTTTCCAAAAGCAACACTTAACACTTGCTTCAAGTTCTCATCAGATGCTGGGATGGTCAAACACCTTCCACAGCACTTTACTGATTTGGTTCCTGTACCAGAACACACCACGATCAGCTCCCTGGAGCTGCCAAAATTCCTCCCTGCCAATTATCAGCCCTCATCTTTGTGTGGTCCTTGATTATCACTTCATAAAGGCCAACAGCTGTTCAGACAAGGAGAGAGGAGGAAAAGGTTGGGTTGGGTTGGGATGGGCTGGGCTGCTGTGGAATTAAGTTATCTGGCCAATTTACCTTCGAGTGAAAGTTCATGGGCTTGAGTACGAAAACCAGCTTAGAAAGAAAAGGGCTGCAATTCTCCCACAGCTGGGCCTTGCTGGTGATCGTGCCCTTTAACCAGGACATTAATCAAATTCTAGTGGTTGTGCCTCAGGTGGACCTTCACCTTGGATGTAAAGCATGCTATCGTGTTTGGCCGCATTCAGTTCAATCAGAAAGTCTAAAGTTTAGTCAGGCTTCTTTGATAGCCAGTGGGAAATAAAGCAGCTTTTGGAACACAACTGTTCTGTCCCATTCAAACAAAAGCTTCAGGGTAAGATAAGTTACACCCTGAATCCATGGCTACAGTGGACCCTTGACCAGAAAGGAAGGGCAGGCTGGGCATCTCAGCCTGCCCATAAGGAGGGGATTTCCCCCCTCTCCAGGTCTCTTCTGCTTATGGCAGTGAAGTGGAAGGATCATCCTGTTATTCCTCTTCACCTGCCAGCTGCTCACCACTGCTTGGCTCACAAGAGTTATTGTCCTGCAGAATGGCTCACTAGTCTGCTTGTGCAATCAATCCCTAAACTTTGGGCTGGCAATGGCCTCATGTTTCCAAGACCAGAAAATCTGATGTTAAATATTGGAAATTCAGAATGGATTCTTTGGAAACCATTGCGTGGCTGCATGAATCCACTGGAAAAAGAGAGCTGTGTGGGAGGAAGAAAAGATTGAAAACCTGTGTCTGGAAGGGCTGCCTTGATCTCTTCAGGGTGTGCTAAGAAGAGGATGATGGAGATAAAAGAGCTCCTCAAGACAGAAAAGGTAAAAGGAAGGCTGAAGAGCAGGACTGGTGTCTATTGTAGTTACACAAGAGACAAGGAGAGAAACTATCACCACAGGAACTGTTAAAAAAGCAGGGTAAGGAAGGACAGTTTTTATAGCTTTCCATAGCTTGGTTGTGTGTACTGTTTTCATCTATCAATAAAAAAGCTGAAGCCAAAGGACTCGGCCCAAGCCATCTGCTAAAGTTATCTCTTTTCTGGAAAATCTTAACCCAGCATGAGTACTTTATCAGCTGCTCCCAGACAGCCAGAGTACTCTGTTAGCAGTCCCAAACTAACTGCGAGTTCAGCTGAGCTATCTGCAAGGAGAAATCAAAAATAACCGGGCGACAGAGACGTTTCACAGCAGAGGAACACTCGCAGCAAACAGCCATCAATCACATCTCCCTGCAGCCTCCCTGTTCCTTCCCCATCACGCCACAGCGGGGAGATAACCACAAGCAGAAGAGAATCTGGAAAGTTTGCATCTACTCCCGAGTGTTTGCGTCTGCTGAAGAGGTGGTTTGTAGAGGGCCCAAAACATGACGCACAGCACAAGGAAGCCTGTGTTCTCCCTGGCCTCCCGACACCGACTCACACAGGTTACATCCTGGTCAGCCTTCCTGGCTGCTGTGGATGCTGCTCGGACAGCCAAAGGCTCCCCACTGACACGGACACACAGCAGCGCTCCCCGGAGCCAGTGAAATTCCAACTGTCTGAACTGCTCTCAGGGAGATGTTGAGAACTTTCTTTCTAGCCCTCCTTTCAGTTTTCATCACTGGATCCTGCTCTTGTGCTTCTCCCTTGCCGATTTTCAGCCCAGCGCCGTTTTCCTCTTTCACCCCTGGCATCAGCAGGCAGGGATGACTCAGGCCCTCAGATTCCTCAGAAATATCACAGCCATGATATTTTCAAGCAACCAACATGTATCTTTTGGTTGTCTCTCCTGATCTGGATTTCTCTCTTCATGGCTTTCAAGGAGCTTGGTGTTACACTTGAAAACTCATCTCCTCATGCAGAAGGAACACCTCTTAAAGGAAATCAGCTGGATGATCATTAAAGGTCCCTTCCAACCCAAGCCACTCTATGATTCTTGTGTAGAAGAGCCAGAAGGATGAGACTGACAACATTCCTAATGATGAGAGCACCCGTCTGAAAGAGGAGCCCTGGCCTCTCCATCTCTTCTCTCATCACTGCTCCACAATTGAAATGTCCAGACTGTGCTGGGAGCATGAACAGTAAACTCTTTGGTAATCCTAAGCAATAGAGGGAAAGGAGGAACAGAGGCAGAAAACAATCCCTTTGTTTTCATCCTGTTTGATAGGCAGCCCTGAGATGAGACATTTTGTCAAGAGTATTTGTCAAGAGAGAAAATAATAAACTGAACTCACACCTCCTGTAAACTACTGAGCAGGTGAATGACAGGTGTTTCTCTTTTCTTGTGCTTTTGCTGATGAAGTGGGAGAGGAGGGGCAGTGTATGGGCACTGCCAAAACAGCCTTCCTCGAGCTACTCCTTAGGGAAGGGGGGCAGCTTTTCACTCTGGGGGAAGAACTCCTCAGATCCTTTCCTTATCCTACCCCCCGTCAGTAACAGGCGATCTGCACAATGTGGCATCCAGTCACATTGAATTACTGCATCCCACTCTAATTGGCTCAGTAAGTCACTTCTGTTTACTGTCAAGAAATGCAGATGAGGAACGTGCTCAGCCCTACGGAGCCTGCACACCATCCCGCACGTCTGCAGTGAGGCCGGACCCTCACCAGCTGCACCTCCGCTCAGCATCTCGTCAGGAAGAGATGAAAGCTGCTACCTGACCCCGGGACCATCCTGCAGAGACACTACATGGATGTCACAACTCGCTGAGTGTGCCTCGTGTGCTGCTTCTCTCTTTGGTTTCACCCTGGGAAGAGCCGTTCAGCTGATTTCGGCTTCACCGGGGTGGCTGATGCTAATGGCCAAACGCAGTTGGGATCAGGACTTTTGCAATCAGTGGGAGCTGGAGCACTGTCAGTTCCCTGGGCAGGGAATACCAAAGGCTATCCATCACCCTGATCCCTGAGGGATACTCTAACATAATGACTCACGGGTGGGTTCAGCATGAGCCCCGCTGTGCCGTGCCTTCCCAGCCCCGCCGGCATTGCTCTTTCATCTCCCTGGGTGTGAACTATGGCGAGTCCCAGCTGCTGATTCCTCATCCATTCTCTTCTCCACTGCCCCTGCACCGCCACGCTCAGCAGGTTGTTCTCACTCAAAATCTGCTGCACAGCAGTCTGGCCTCGTTGCTGGCGTGTGTTCACCAGCTGACAACCAGTGACACGATGCACACGCAATTTTACAGCTTGTTTGGAAATACCTTTTAATGTAAGGTCTTTACCCAATCTTTCAGTCTACCCACCATGGCTTGCGGCACTGGAGCAAAGAGAGTGGTCTCTATTTACATTCCCTCCACACAACCAGGGCCCTGCAAACTATTTTGGCGACCAGTTCCTACTTCCCCTGCCACCACAGCACCGCTAAATTTGGATCTGAGGCTCCCAACACTTCTGCCTTTGCATTTAACATATACTACGGAGAATAAGGTCAATATTTGTCAGCGCGCTGATGAAAACTGTCCCAGCGACGCCCGCGGTGGCCTGATTCAGAACTCAATCGAAGAAACAGGCAGCTCTGCATGTGAAATGACGTGTTTTACGGCTTGAGCAATTTTGATAAAAACTAACGAGACCCACAGACAGACGGTTTTGTTTTCACAGCTGACGGCCGCCTTGCATAACGCGTTCGCATCAGCAAATTTTTTTTTTCCAGGGATAAATACATGTCTGACCACGAAAGCAATGATTCCTCAAGAAACTGCAGAAGGAAGCTGTCGGTGCAGCCAGCTACCTGCTGTGTGCACACAGGTTGCTGAGAGTTTCTGTTGACTTTAGACACTTATCAGGAACAATTTCAAGCTTTCCCTTCTTGACTCGAGCAAACACAGAGCAATATTACATCCTTCCTGTTCCTCTGCAAGCAACTTCAGGACATTAATTCAATGGAGACAATAATTTATTCTTCCACAAAAGTGGTGTGGTTTGTTCATTGCATGGCATTTTAAGGACATTCATAAATTTCACAGCAAGCCAAAAGAAAAAGTAAAAGTTTTCTGCTGAACACTGGTCTTAGGCTATAAACATAAACCTTTTGTTCTATGATTAAACCAAGCAAAAAATATCCTATAACTGTGCCAGAAGTCAGAGGAATGGGAACAAATCCTGTGCATTTTTAATAGTGAGAATAACTAAACATCAGATCAAAATATCAATTTCATGACTTTAAGTAATAATACAATCATCACTTGCTACACTCAGCAGCACAACTGAATTCAGCTCGCCACCCAAAACTGATTATTTTAATCAAAACCCAGGAAAAAAATCCAACAATAGTAGTTTTTGCGTAAAGCTGTTGGTGAGAAATGGAAATATTTCAGCTACAACTCCTGACGTTCTCTCTTGACTTCACTGCTCGTGACTCAGCGACGCAGCCCCAGTGAGTCATCCCCGGTTCAGTGTGAAGTTCGCTCACGGCTGTCATGGAAAACGTCACCTCCCCGAGCCTCCAGGAGAGACACAGTGCAGGAGGTACCAAAGCACCATCCCTGGGGTCCCACTCTAGCACCCCTAAACCCAATTGACTTGTTCAGGCTTTTCTTTCTGCCTTTGAATACCCTGTTTCTCCACCAACTGCTCAAAAGGATGATTCACTGGAAAGTTTTCAACCATTCCCACAAATCTCTGAGTTGAGAGAGTTTTAGAAGGGATTGAGTCTGGCTTAAGTGAGCTCACACTAGGGATTACAGCTGGTTTAAGAAAATACTTTCAAAAATCAATTTCACTGAAAGCAGCAAGTCCCTTTTTGCTCTTTTTTTTTCCCACCTAGATGAGATCTGATATTTGACCACAGCTAAACAAGACAGAGCTACTGACAGGCTGCTGCTCCTGCAGCTGAGTCCCTCTGCCCCCTTTGGCTCTCCTCCCTCACCCCACAGTGATGCTCAGGAGTGAATTGCCTCAGGATGAACTGTTTTCCAGCTCCCTCACACAGATCTTTGCTCCAAAACTGTTAATCCTCCCACTCTAATTCTGTTTTTGGAGCCCAGGGAGAAAGCACTGTAAAAGCCTCATGGGCCAAAGAAGCATCCACCCTCCCATGGCCCTACACATCAGTTAAGGTAATGAGAGCAGCAGTGTCTTTGTGAGTCTGGTTGTAGCTCAGACCTCAGACATAGGATGGAGCAGGCTGTGGTGAAAAATGGATTTTTAAAGGTGCTTTTGAGCAGCCCTTGGTGCCCAGCACCTCTATGTTCCTGCTGGAAGCAACCAGAGAGTACACACAGGGCAGAATGTGCTTGTTGGAAAACTGACTTTAGATGCTCCAAGGGCTTTTGGAAAAAAAAAAAAAAAGAAGTGCCCTGGGGCCTTAATGGAACATACTGAAAAATAAGGAATTATTGACAATAAGGAAAAAATTGATTATTCTACCTGCTCAGAAACCATTTTGGAATGACAGCTTATCCCCAAAGCCCTGTTTGGGTAATGCAGCTATGAAGACAGCATCTAATTTAAATTCCCAGTTGTTTAAAATAAAGACAATAGAGGAAGGTACTGATTGTACCCCGTGTACAATCAGATGATCCAGGCAACATCTGCTCCTGTCACAACCGTGATATGTGGGACTTTTTGAACTTCAAACATCTGAGATTCTCCTGTCCAACCTTGGCAGTCCCCAGTTTTATCTACCAGACTCCACCACACAATGGTTTACAAATAGCTTTTCCACATGGTCATAAGAACACCAAGAGGAACAACAAGAAGTTATCCAAACAAAAACACAACCCTTGCTCTACCCAGACTTTGGTGCACTCTGAGGGGCATCCATCGCTGTCAGCAATGCTGCAGATAAGATTAGACCTGCTGCTAAAGCTCCCAGTTTCCATCCTGCTCATCCTTTTTTTCCATCCTGAAAAGGGAGCTTATCTGCAGCTTTAGAAAGGCTTTGTCCCGGACAGCAAAGTCAGTGTCTGTTAGCAAGGAAGGGTGTCCCTATGGAGAGACTTGCCCTGAAGTCCCCGACTTTGGGTCTCAAATCACGACCCTGCACTCTTCCTCGGATGTAACAGCCTTCACATTGGGCCAAATGAGAAGGCAGATGTGGTGACAGAGCCTGTCAGAGGCCACAACAGGAGCCAGGGGTAATCCACGCT
Organism: Oreocharis arfaki; assembly: GCA_013398015.1. Classification (NCBI taxonomy): domain Eukaryota; kingdom Metazoa; phylum Chordata; class Aves; order Passeriformes; family Paramythiidae; genus Oreocharis; species Oreocharis arfaki. The sequence goes on along the minus strand of VZRR01000046.1, from coordinate 185,752 downwards.
ATACCTGGACCCAAAGCAGCCTGGTGAAGTTGAAAGCTCCAGAATGAAACTCAAACACAGCAATCACTTTGAAAATTCGGGAATGGAAGTACTCAGAGGATATCAGTATTTATTATTCATAAAAAAAGAGAAAGGCAAGGAGAGACATGACCAGAAGGTTGAGGGAAGTGATTTTATCTCTCTCCTCTGCTCTCATGATACAACACCTGCAGTACTGCAGCTCCAGGGCCTCCAAGGATGTGAATCTGTTGGGGAGTCCACAGGAAGCCATGAAGATGCTCCAGGGGCTGGAGCCCTCTGCTCTGGGGACAGGCTGGGAGAGCTGGGGGTGTTCAACCTGAAGAGAAGCTTCAGGGAGGCATTAGAGCCTCTCCCAGTGCCTAAAGCAGCTCCAAGAGATCTGGGGAGGGACTTTAGTCAAGGGCCTGGAGTGATGGGACAAAGGGGAATGGCTTCACACTGAAAGAGGGCAGGTTTAGATTAGCTATCAGGCAGTAATTCTTTACTGTGAGGGTGGTGAGGCCCTGGTACAGGCTGCCCAGAGAACCCAAGGCTGCCCCATCCCTGGAAATGTTCCAGTCCCTTCCAACCAAAACCATTCTATGATTTTATGAAAATGGACATCCTTGGTGTTCCAGCTTGGGACTTGGCAGGACTCAGTACTCATCTCTCTCGCTGACTTCCAGGCTCAGGTGCATCTGGAGCAGCCCCGAGATATCTCTCCAAGCCTCCTAAGAGCGTGGCACCACCAGTGCAGGCACAGGCTCACATCCTCCCAGGAGCATGTGGGACACAGCCTGTGCAGCACCCACAGCCAGCTGGGTGCCAGAGTGCAAAGCCAGAGCCTGGCCAGAGCCTGCCCTCACAGAGCTGCAAGGACAAGCTCTGCCTCCACTGACTCATCTCCAGTGCTGTTACCCTGATGACGAAAGAAGAATCTTTCCCTGGGAAAGGTGTGCCTGCATGGAGCGTCACGGAGCAGGCACGTGCTGGGAGCCACCAGGTAACATTACTCCATCTCCACGTGTCCCTGAGGATGCTCCCAGGGCACAGCAGGTTCTCCTGCCCCCAGTAGCACTGCCTGTTTCCAGCAGTGTGGAAATGCTGCCTGTGTCCACTTACCAAAGTGTGTCTGGAGTGCTGTAAATCCACACCCAGGCAGACACACCCCAGCCTGTGCCCAGGGCCCAGCTCAAAGGGTTTAATCTCACTCTTTTTCATAAAATAGTCACAGTTGCACCCCCTCTCCACGCCACTGCCACTGCCAGGGATCCACCATGGCTTCTCCAGGCAGACATCAGGGTCCCTGGAGCCACAGCACGAAGATCCCTTCTCATTTCTTTCCAAGGACTAGGTGGGGTTAGGATTGTTGCTGTAGGTGCTTAGACCCCATAATTTGGAAACTGTTGGCTCAGAGCACAGGAAAGGGAGCTCTGAAAGTCACTCAGCTCATGTCCTTAGCTGTTTTAGAGCAAGATATATTAGCAAGATATATTATATACAGCAAGATATATACAGCAAGGTATGTTACCTGGGAAAGGACTTTGGTTTTATATGGGACAGAGCTCAGCAGAGCAGGCGTTCCCAGGGAGCAAACACTCACTGAGGAGTCTCTGTTTGTTGTTGTTATGACGGGTTATTGCACTGGGAGACCTGAAGAGGCCAGCTGAGCTCAGGACCCTGCCAGGCTGGGCATCCAAACACCCAGGAGGGGACAGCCTCCAACCCAAAGCCTCAGGGGAGGTCTCCCTGCAGCCTTCCCTTGTTATAAAAAAGGAGGCAGAAGGACTTTTTACAAGGGTAGAGAGTGATAGACAAGGGAGAACAGTTTTAAACTTAAAAAGGAGAGATTTACATTAGATATTTGAATGAAATTCCTTACTCAGAGTGTGACAAGACACTGTTCAGGGTTCAGGGAAGCTGTGGATTCCTGGAATTGTCCAAGGCCAGGCTGGACAGGGATTGGAGCAACCTGGGATAGTGGAAGGTGTCCCTGTCCATGGCAGGGACATGGAACTAAATGATCTTTAATGTCCCTTTCAGCCCAAACCTTTGTGATTCTATGATTCAAAGCCTTTTACTGTTAGTTAGAGGAAGAGAAAGAAAATGTGTGGAGGATACACAAAGAGATTAAATGAGGTGTCCAAGGTCATGTGAGAAGAGTGTGGCCATCAGGGTTGCAAACCAAACATATTTCACCCTGCTGCTTTACTCCTCCTACTGAAAACCTTATCAGTGTTTGTGGGAGGAAGGGAGGTAATTTGGAAGACCCACCCTTCATTCAGTTAATTGTGATCATTACCAAAAAATTGTGTAATTAACACATTTCAACATGCCATAAAACACATTCCATGTTGCTAATTTATGTCCTGGATTTACAAGACCACAATGATTAGTGAAATAAGAGAGAAAAAATGTCAGAAAATACGGAGAAGTACATCAGAAAAACACTAAATGAGAAGGAAAAAAAAGATATAAACAGACACACACCCTGCCTGATTCCATTTCGACTGCACAATTGGTTCAATTGGCATCCCAATTACAGTGCCAAGCTGGGTGCTGCTGGAACAGAATGGTTTTTCCTGTGACATATAATGGTGATTGTAGTATCTGGACTTTTTACAATAGGGCAGATCCTGCGTTTCCAAGATAAGGATGAGAAAAGGCCTTCCTTCCCAGAGACATCTCCTGTCAGCCCTTGGATTTCCACATCTCTGCAGGTCCCTCGTGAGGATTAAATGCCAGTTTTCCCCAGGGGCTGCAGGCAGGAGAGGAGAAACAGCCACACACTACACCACAGATGTTCATACCATGTCTCACACCAAGAATTAGGGCTCGGGCACCTGAGTGACCTGAACATTTTGGGGAGGAAACGAGCCAGGCAGAGCTGCTGAAACCAGCACAGCCCACCCCACAACCATTTGAGGCAGCAGCTCATGAGCTTGGGCAATGTGGCCATTCCTGACACGGCAGATTCCTCGTGGCTGTCCCAGAGCTGACGGCATCCCTCAGTTTGTGTGTCACAGGAGGAATGAAGGACCTGCTCTCGTGGCTCCAAGCCCTACCTCCACACCACATCATGGTCCTGGTTCATCCCAGGCACCTCTGATGACGCAAACTTTACTCACAGATCTGTGACTCTGGGGATCTCAGCACCTTCTTTGACTCCTGCCATATGGTTTTGCAGTCCTCCTGGAGCTTATAGAACCTCTCCTTTCTCCAGGAGCTTGACTTCACTTTTAGCAGCTGGCTGCCTTTCAGGAGGAACTTCAGGTCCTTGTCATCTTTGAGGCCTGTGGAGAAACAGAAGTGGTAATGTCTTAAGAGACAGCTCAAAAAATTATGCTCAAAGTGTTTTCCCTTCCACAGGGGCAGCCAGGTCTGGGGAGAACAGCAGAGCAGAGAGACCGAGAAATCCTCCACACCACTCCACGATCACAAATGAGGTTGAAACCTCATACGTTTCTTAGTCTGAAGGCTTTGTGTTATAATTCTCAGGTGTTTTACAAAGATAAAATATCTCCTTCCCAGCAAATACAGTCTACTGTTAGGATGCAAAAACTACAACAAAACCAACAACAGAACAGAAAAAGCAGAGAAAGGAAAATTGCATAACTTGTAACTGGAATGCTGTCAGGAACTTTCAAGTGATTTCAAATCTATTCTGCAACAAAATTTCCTTTGTGGAAACAGGAATACACAAAGATATCTCTCATCTTCCTCTGGCAAGCAGTGCCTTCCTATCCACATGGGAATTTTGCTGATCAGATGAAGCTTAGCAGAGATAAGTTTGGTGACAGACAGCAACAGATCACTAAGGCAGCAGTAGGAGCAGCCACGCTCTCCTCATTGCTCAGCCTTCCAAAGGATCTTTGTCTTTCTTACACTACGAGGTCGATGCAATGTCAAGTAACAACAACCAGACCTTCTGGTTGTGGGAACTTTGGATTTCACAACTTAGCCTAGATTGAGGAAGGCACTTAAGACATCTAGAGAGGCAACAGGCACCTACTGAGACTCTGAAAACACAGACTTGGCATTCTACATGGTTTTGAGTGTCTCAGCAGTGCATGACTTCCACATACCTAAATACCTTGGAGAATCTGTTCCTCAAACCAACCATTAATTACAGACCTGGGCTGAGGAGGGTGAGAGCATGAAACATGAGAACCACATCCTGGGCTTTCTGTAACAGGCACCTTGCAGCTCTGTGACACTGCATGAAAGGCTGCTTCAGAGCTGGTGAAGCAGCATTTAACTCTGCAGTGCTGACCATGCACATCCCAACTCAGAGGAAGCTTTTCCAAACTTATCTTGACAATGCACGTAGCCACTTGGCCACCTGCAGCCACCTGACACTCACCTCCAGAGAAACTCCTCAGTACTACACCAACATGACGTGGAGTCTCACAAATGACACTTTTTTATTGCAGTGTCCCCTGTGACATTGGGTGGGTTCTTCTCTGGGAGACACAGCTGCTTTGAATCACTGGCTTTTAAACAAGGCAAGACAAACTACCAAGAACCACTTCAAGCCTGCTTGAAAAATAAAACCATGAGATACAACAAGTGGCCAAATTCCCAGTCTCCTGGCATTCCATACAGGAAACTGAAGCGCCAGGTGCTGCAAAGCACCAAGGTGGGTCATGGTGGCAGCAGCAAAGTCAGCACTGTAGGTTTGTAACTGGGATACACTGGCCTAAAGAGAACATTTTAGGCTGCCAAAGCCTGAGATTTACATCACAGATAAATACTAGAGGTGTCCAGTGTCCACTTTGTGAGCCACTCACACCATTTACTGGTTTTGCAGAGGTCAAGGACCATGGCCAGAGCTGAGCCAGGCTGAAACTGACAGAGTTGAAAGCATCAGAGCGGAAGCTGGAGATCCTGCAAGGGTGGCTTTGGCCTCTCTCTTTCCTCAGCATTAAATTAGCTATCTGGTTAATTGTCTTCCCCACTACAGCATCCCCTGGGCTTCTGAGCTCATGACTGGTCTAGAGGTTCCCAAGAGAGGAATTTGAATGCTTCCCCCCACTGAAAACCTCAGAAAAAAACTCATGGACAGAAGGAAAATAGCTGTCTCCTGCAAAGCACAGAGCGGTGACAAGTTGAGGCCAGCTATGGGACCTGGGACAGCATTCCCAGGGGCTGATAAGAGGCCAGATCATCAGGAGGAAGGACAGACAGCACAACAGCTTCACAGGTTCTTGGTCTCCTGAGTTGTGCTCAGTTGGCTTCTGCTCCAAGGCAAAGAAAGGGCCTCTAAGTGCAGAGACTGCAGCCTCACTAACATCCCTAGGGCTCTCCTCAAGGTTCCTGGAGAGGAAACCAATTTCTCCCTTCTCCCTCTTCACTCATATTTCTAATCTGGCTCCCAGCCTGATTCCTTCTTTTCCTTCAGATCCCAACCACTCGAGGCATCATTACAGGACTAGGAGGAGGACATGACATCCCAGGGTGACGTGAGGAGGAAAGCAGGAAAACCATCAAATCCTTTGGATGCCTCCGTAAGTGTGGAATGAGAAATCCATTTAACCAGGGCATGTTTTGTTCCACAGACCCTGCATGCAGCATCTGTAACGTGTCCTACTACCAGGATATCTCAAAGAGCTGCACCAGTGTAATAAAGGCAAATCTGGTGGGGCACAGGTGTTGGCCAAGGGCAGATTCTTCTCCTCCGGGCTTGGACCACACAGTTCAGACACAAGCTGGAGCTCAGAGCCCTTCATCCTGTTCACCAGCACAGACTAGTCAGTGTAATAGCATGGTCAAAACTCTCCTTCTTCTTCCCAGGATCTAGCTATGGGGTGGGAACAGCCCTCCCACCCATCCTTGGCCACTGTGCCTGAGGACCAGGAAAGGTTAAATGATCAGCAAAGGAGGGCACTTGTTAGAGCAGGTGGAAAGGATGAAGATGGACAGTGCATGGTGAAGGCATGGCAAAGATAAAAGATGGCAAAGATAAAAGATGGCAAAGATAAAAGATGGCAGGGTTAGGGGTAGGCAGCGGGAGGTGCCAGGGAGGGGACAGAGACAAGCTTCCCTCTAGGAGACAGCAGGTTTGGCCAGAAAAGGGCAAGAGGGCAAATCATGAGTGTCTAACAGCCCTGACATCCCTTTGATGCAGGGTCCTTTCAGATACACAGCAGTCACTTAGAGACAACCTGTGTCAGTGATGACCCCAAGCCCTGCCTGAACCACCCAGAGGAAAGAGGGGCATCCCCTTAATGGGGTGGGCACAGCCTGTGTCAGGCTGCTTGGGATCTGTCTAGCAGCAGTTCAAGCTCACACAGCTAAATGGGCCAGGGAAGAAAGCCACTGCTTCAGGGTCTGCCTCCTAGGCCCAACTAAGCACTGGCACAGACTCTTTTCTTGGGTGAATCACTTAACTTCTGTATCCCTACCTGCAACAGCATTTTTGTTAGACCAGAGATGCAGCATTAAGACACTCTGATCTGCTGATACAGGAACCACAAACACACCCCTGATGTGTCAGTGAGACATTACTCTCAGCTGGTTATTTGCTTTCCAGAATAAAACCACACCTTTTCCCAGCAGAAACCTGAGGATTTCTTCCTAACAATCCCATGGAGAATCACAGAATGGTTTGGGTTGAAAGGAACCTTACAGGTCATCCCATTCCACCTCCTTGCCGAGGGCAGGGACACCTTCCACTAGACCAGATCGCTCAAAGCCTGAAGCTGAGGAGGTTTGTGGTTCAGAGCTCCACCCCACAGCAATGAAAACTCCTATCAAAGAAACCAGAGTCATTGTACACATACACCATTTCAAAGATAAAAAACACTGGGCAGCAGGACAAGGATATTGACTCCCAGCTGTATAACAACATTAAGCATGAGAAGCACGATCACTGCACTGAAACAGATGTGCAAATCCTGCCTGAACCATGTGGCAGGACTGGGTCTTGCTTTAGCATCCTCTGTAAAACACCAAACACACACTTGGCATGCAAAATTCCAGAGTGCCTTTCAAGGGTCAGGACCCCCTTCCTTGCCGAACATCAATCACACACTTTCTGAACAGAATATATTCAGCGCTCAGTGATGTTCAGAGTGAAAATCACGTTTGGCCAAGGCAGGAGTGCCTCAAGTACACACAGCACTACAATAACCATCATGTTAATACACTGCACTAGGAAGCTTTAGACACTGAGACATCAGAAATGTTAACCTTTGGCTTATCTAGCTCAGGTTCACAGCAAGCAGGAAGCACAATAAAACAACGGCTGTCACGGTAGGAGCTGGGCTTTGAGTTTGCTGAGGAGATAGTTAGGATGGCAGTCATAATCCATACTGCTGCACTGCTCTCACAAATCTACTGATCTGATAGAACTTAATTACAGTCGCTATAAAACAAGTCCCCTCCCGCCCACTCGCCCCCTCCCACCTGCTTACAGACCAGGCTTAACGCAGGTTTGCTGGTTCAAAAGGGCAGAAAGCCCTTCTGGTGAAATCTAAAGAAATCGGGTGGGTGAATGGCTATTTCCCACTTCCACCCACCCTCTGTGTCCACAGGAATCAAGGGACTCGCATCCTCTTGGGCTGTGCCTCCAGAGAGCAGGAACCAGCAATGAGCCCATAGCCAGGCACACAAGTTATGAAACTCCCCGGGTTTCCTCTTTCATCGGCAACCTCTGCGTGGTTCTCTGGGCTCTTAGAGCAACAGGCAACACGCCACTGAGCAGGGCTAAAACTGGCGAGGAGAAGGGCACTGCCCTCCCCAGACACCCTCAATCAGAGGCAGTACAGAAAGCCCAGCAAGAGATTTGGGAACCGACCCTTTGCCCACGTTCTTTGATGCCTCCAACGAAGCAGTTCACACATCTGGCGTGTGGTTACAGGCAAACGAAAGGAAAGGAAACCTTGGGAATTTAAAAATAACCCTGGCGTTTAGGGCGGAGCGCTGTCTCTGCGCAGGGAAAAGAGAAAGGAAGCGGCTGCCGCTGCCGAGGGTCTGCCCAAGCCGTCCCTTACCCAGCCTGATGCCATTCAACGCGGCCACTCTACGGCTCTGCTCCAGTAGCATGTTTTCCTGGGACACGGTGCGCTTGGGCTGCCTTCGGATGCACTGCATGATCCAGTGTGGGGCTCGGGGAGAGGCGCCGGCCGTCGGGAGGGCTGGGGGGCCGTGCCACCCCTGCAGGGATCCCTGCTCATCCAGGAGCTCCGGCGGGCGCGGTGTCACACGGGGCTCCAAGGAGCGAGCGCGGGCAGCGGGGCAGCGGGAGCACAGCAAGGCAGGGGAGGGCAGAGTCCGGCTGGGGGTGGGACTGTGGGAAGTCTCTCCTCCTGCTTCACACACTGGATGCAGAACTCAGCCGAGGAGCCTGCCGGCAGCTGCCCAGGTAGAAGGAACAAGTTTTCCACCAGTCGTACGCCAGTGGGATTTTACGCATCATTTCCAGAGGCTGGAGAAGTCCCAGATATTGTTTGTGGCTCCTAACCACTGCCTTGGGCTTGTCAGCTTGTCCTGCCCACGAACGCCTGGATCCGAGCGAGCCTGGCTCCACCCTTTGTCTTCAGTGCAGAGCTGCTCCGTGCTGTCCCCACTGACAGGCACCGAAGACGGTGCTTAAAACACCTCTTAGCCAGGGCAGTTGTGGCCCAAAAGATGCTCGGAAACTGAGTTTTAATGCTCTTCCTTTTCCACCAACAGAAGAGTATTTTCCTAAGAGTGCGAGACTGTCTTCTCTGCCACCGATTTCCTGTGTGACTTGGGTGAGTCACTGACCCCGCACTTCTGCATAGCTTTGGGTTTATTCTCATAATTCAGTTTTACCCTGCTCTCTGGTACAGGAATAAGCCCCCTCAGGGATTTAACAAGTCACTGATTACACAGAATCAGGGAATAATTCAGGTTGGAATGAACCTCTAGGGCTCTCTTGTTCAACCACCCATTCAAAGTGAAGAGTCACCTTCAAAGGTAGATCTGGATGCTTGCAGCCTTGTCCAGGTGAGTTTGGAGATCTCCAGGGACAGGGACTCCAAAGCAAATTTAGATCCCTGTACAAGAGCTTGGATGTTCTCAGTGAAGAATTTGTTACGGCCAGTACAAATCTCCTTTGCTGAAACTCACAGCCATTCCCCCCCATTGTCCTGGCAATGGCTGGGACTAAAATCCATCTCTTCCCTAGCCATGACCTTTTCTGAAGGGAAAAACAGCACTTATACACACACCTGGTCACAGACCTTTTTTCTTTTTGTCATTGCCTTTGCAAGCTGCTGCTGCTGCAAGGGCGAGGGTACTGCAGGGACACGGGTCAAAGGGGGGTGAATGTCCCTTACTGCAGAATCAGCATATACCCAAAAAATTTGACATCAAACCCCACGCCATTGTTCTAGCCACAGACCTAAATGGAGGCTCTCCATCACCAGCCCCTCATCATATTCAGTACAGGTTTTACAAACATTATCTCTGTTTCTATCCAGATATCTCCCCCTTCTTTCTCTGTAATTTGAAGGAAGCCCTACCAACCCTCACGGGGAAGCACAGAGGACTGGGTTGTTTGACCAGCACAAGGACAGGGTCAGAGCCATTAATCACTGCCACACACTGCAGGTGAGAAACTCTCCGGGGACAAGGCAGAGCCACTGCATGGCCTCGAACAGCAGTACACCTAATAACTCTTTATTTACACACAGCCATTGCAGATCACAGGCAGAGATGGAAAAGAAAGGCAATTTCTGAATGAGACATTGCTGAATATGTTAGCCAGGCAGTCTGTGGGTGTTTGGGAAACACCTCCAGCCTTTCTGGGCCCCCTGAACAGACAAGGGCTGTATGTCAGAACTGTAATCTCCACAGCACTCCCCTGGGAGCTGGGAGCTTTGTTTCTACCCTAGCGAGGAGGTGAGCACCATGATGTAATGGCTGGATGATATTTATTAGCTATCAGTCTCTGAGCACTTCCCATATTTCACATTGTGCTGGAGAGGACTGATCTAATTAAAGGAGTGGGGAAGTCTCACATAATTGCCTTAGCAAAACAATTTGCTTCTACACACCAGCTCTCCTGTCCAGCAGCAACCACCATCCCATAGGGATTGGTCTGGGAACACACAGAGCCCCTGTGCTTCATTTTCTCATTAATTCCTAATAGCAGTGCCAGTGACAGCTCTGCTCAAAGCTTTCCATGCCCTTGGAGAACATTTCACCGTACTTAGCCCTGAAGTTCACTCACACACAAAGCACTGGGTCAGCACTCAATAAGTTACCTCCCCACAACAGCAATGTGCGAGTTTTGCTGTTGTGAGGGCTTCAGAGATGTAAAGCAGCTCAAATCAGTTTGTTTTTAAAATGAAGATGAGATAATTGGGCCAGAAATTCCCTGCTTTGGGGAACAACTGAGCTGGATGCATGGTGGTCTTGAAGTCATTTACAGACAATGTCCCAAGTCACAGAAGAAGCGTGATGGGTCAGTGTGACGCTGGGTATCGATGTTACATGATGCTGCTGTCACACTCTGGCACAGGAGGAAGTGATTCCTGCAAATAGCTCATGGAAGAATTCTCCAAGCCTTATTCACTGCAGGTAACTGCACCTCAGTGGGTCGTGCAATTTTACCTATATGACCAACCCCAATTAAATAAATGGCCCTGGTCACATGAGTGAAGTTATCCGTGTCCCCGTGCCCAGGATCGGGGCTGTGCTCATCCCCCTGTCGATTCCAGCTGGATTCACAGCCATTCCCATGGAAACCGATGTGAACAAGAATGTCAGAATGTGGTCCCAAAGTTAGCAAAGTGCTTGAATATCCAGGAAAAAGGCACTTGGAGATGGAGTGGCTGTAGAGTCTGGTAGGAAATGGGCTATGTGAGAACACCACAATGCACAGGCTGCTCTTGAGATGATTTTCCCAAATTAATTAATCTCCATCACATCCTTTCACAAGGGAGCTAAGGAGGCACTATTACCACTTTGCACTGGGAGAAGCAGGTTGGCTTTTGAGTTCTTTAGGGCTGCACTTGTTCTCCCAGCACCATCATATTTAGGCAACACCAAAAGTGATGCAACCCTGATTCTGATCACAGTCTCCTTAGAGCACACTGACAAAAATGACATAACAAAACTCAGCTGCTGATTTGCCCAGACTTGTGATAATTTAGGAGCAGAATAAAAATACCTGTGCCGGTGATTACCTCACCACTTCCCCATCACGTCATGCACAAGATGCAACTTATAACCAGCAATGCCTATGGCAACTACATAACAAATAATTAATGCCATGTTCAGGGGAGATTTTCCCACTGAAGAGGCCAAAAATTGTGCCTTGCTCTGTATTTGTTACCAAGAAGAAAAAAAAAGGGCTATTTTACATGATGCCATTCTTCCTACTGAAGAACGGGACAGAAAGGTGCCTTCCACATCTGCAGGGTCCCACCTGCCCTGTCGTTCCTTCTGGAGTCCTTTCCTCACTTCATCCATGGCTTACCAGATCCCACCCGTGGAAACCCTCTTTCCTCCTTCTCTGCTACCTCCAGGACACCACTCACTGGTCTCAGCTTATTCTGCCCAGTGATACCTCACATCCTCTGAGGACCAGGCCTTGCTGTTGACACAGCTTCTCACCTCCATCAAAAAATGCCTGTGGATGCTCTAAACCAGCACTCCCCCTCTTGCTCCCTCTGAGGATCACTTGCACCCTGTGGGGAGTGGGTGCTGAGTCCAGATGCATGGGTGCATCCCTGGCTAAGGATGCTGCTGCTTGTTCCCAGTGGGTGCCTCTTCGGAGCATGTGGTATGTACCAAGTTCCACCTTGTGGTCACACTGAGAATGGATTTCTCCAGCAGCAAACCTCCTCCTCCTCCTCTTCCTTACATTGGCTTTTCTTGCCCTCTCCCTTTCCAGGGTGCTTTAGAGGTCCTGCTGAGCTGGGGCAGAAACTACATACATTAAACCTTAAAAATTCATACAGGAGAAATTCTCTCAAGTCTCATGTTGGGTTGTCCTCCAAAGCATTGCCTAAAGCCTCCCTCTGCCTGCACACCAGCCAGGAGCCATGGGATGGGATCAGCACCGTCACCCTGACCAGCTTTTCTCAGCCCCACTTTCTGTCTGTATCCTTCGGCTGTCTCACCTTGTGTGAACGGTCTCTGGGAGGAGAACGGCCCCTTCTCCAGCTCTGACAAGTCCACACAGCCCATCTTTTCCCAAAACAGGCTGGTTATTTCCAGAGTACCCGCTGGGAAGGGGCGCAGGCCCATCACCCAGACCATGCCATCTGCCAGCTTGCTGTGGATCCAAACCAGCCTGGGAAATGTGCTGGCAATTAAACCGTGCAGAGCCCTGGCCCTGCTTTGTGTAAACGAAGCCAGGCTGCCCGCTCAGGCATTTCACAGACAGACCAAATCACGACCTTTATTTGTGGAAACCTTCATACATCTTCCTGCCAGTCCAGGTCCCTCACAGGGAGCTTGGATCAGTGCAAGGAACAGGCTGTGACCCATCAGAAGCTACTGCCCTGTGCTCTTGATGAAATCCAGGTAAAACAAAACACCCAACTAAAGTTCATTGCACTTGGGGACCCAAAACCAGACTGAAGGTTTGGTTTGCTCCTTCCACTGGTCTCTTCATCTCAGTGCACTTAGAGATTTGGCTGCAGGGAGAGTGTCAAAAAAACCCCAAAACTGGCTTGCAATAAATTACAGATTTTCCAGTAGCTGGTGTGGAAAGAAAGTAATTGAAAAGAAGGATATCAGCTTGATGGATAGGACCAGGATCAGCAGCCAGGAGTACTCGAGCAGCTCAGTTGCCCAACTCCCAAGTCATGTTTCTGGGAACATGCTGATAAAGATGTTCTCTTCATAAACCCAAAGTCAATTGTAGGTGGGTCCCAGACTCTTTTTTTAAAGGCCATGTAACAGCTTTTCTCAACATTTTCTTCAGGAGCTGAAATTTCTTCTATAGGCAGAACACAGGTCATTCTCAACATTCTGTAGCAGGGCAAAATTCATGCAATAATTAAATTGCACAACTGAATTATGCAAAAGTAGGGATTTTTTTTTTCCCTAAGGAATTTATCTGGAATTTCTGTAACTGTAGCCAAAACCAGCCATTGAGACTTGTTGTGTGGTAGCTCAATACAGGGCTTTAAAAGGTAGCATGTGAGCAGAAGCCTGAGGTGTGAGAATTTCCCCACACACACAGTGTTTAGGCTGGCTCATTTTAGGTGTGGAAGTATTTCAGTTTAGAAGAAACTGCCAAAATCTTCTCTGCCTGCATAAAGAAATAAAAAAACCCCTCTATGTCTGACCAAGGTCTGCAGCCTTCTGGTCTGGTGGCTTGGCTGAGGGAGGACTGAGACACTCCACCCATGAGAAGGACCTCAGAGACACATGGCTGGGGGTCAGTCGTGCAGTATTTATTTACCTACAGTGCCAACAAGGGGCCAGGAGGAGACAGGATACAATCCTCCTGTCTAGATCCCTATAAGCCTAAAACTTCTTAGAGATACCTGCATTGACCCAGCTGAATTCCACCCTGGGGTGATCAAATCACCAAGTGTTTAGCTGCAGTTTTCTTTCCAAAATACCTGTTTAAATTGATGTCCCTGTACAGGAAACTCTGCTTTGCTCCCAAATCATTAACACCTTTGGCTCCCAGCGCTGCCTGTCCAGGGAGCTGAGTTTCCAGTCCTGCACAAACCATCTCTTCCCCACACACCTCTCCCTCTTGCTTTTCCCTGTAGGTGGCTGTATCCTTTCATCTCTGCTACCTGCAGCAGTGTTCCAAGTGATTGCATTTCCCTCCTCTTTCTTTTTCATTTCCTCGTTAAAATGTATTTTTCCCCAAGCATCCTCTTGCCCTGTCTTAGCTACTTTTGGGCCTGATGGGGCTTTACACACTGGCAACAATCTCAGAACCAACTGTGGGCTTTAGTTTTACTACAAGACATTGCTCAGATTGGAAATTTAGCAGCTTTTGTGTCAAAATAAAAAAGACCCGAAGTGAATTTTACTTCTCCTGACTGAAAAAGGAACAAGTTGACTGTTTAATGTACTGGGATGTGTCAGTATCCCAAATTCCCCTGCACTACAGGGAACACTATGGCTCACAAAACTCCCACGTAGTGCATCAAGCACAACCTGCATCAAACGTGTGTGCTGGGAGCATTTTGTTGCTAGGAAAGGAGATCAAAGTCATCAGCTGCTCCAGAGCAGATCCCAACTGATCCCAAGCTGCATTATCTCCACCCATGGAGCCTGAAGTCCAGAAGGAGCCTCCTCAGTGCTCCCAGCTCACGAGGGCAGGTGGAGATGATTCATTTGGAAATTTCAATATAGATGTTAATCCTGACGACTTGCTGACAGAGGAAACAAGGAATTGGCCTGTCTTGTAGGATTTTACAAGCTGATTCTCACCCTGGACTGTGGCAGAGGGCATTCCTGTAATGGGGCTGTGGCATTCCCCTCACAATGTACACAGTGTCTTGGGTGAAAAAGTCAGTGTATAAGAATAAGGCATAGTACAAATTAGCTATTCTACAATCTGTGAGCACAAGGGCTCCCAGTTCAGAAACAAGAGTCAAGAGAAAGAGTATTAATAGCCCACATTAATTCTGACATGGTAAATACAGCTGTTGTTGTATCTATTTGGGGGGAAAAAAAAGAGAGAGAGAAACTGAAAGAAAGAACCTGAGTTTCAACACAGAGCCAGGGACAAAACACATCCACAACCCACAATATCACAAATTTCTGACAAACTACATAGCACAAGCCTAATACTGCTAAGAAGTCCATGTGTGAGCAACTCCTCTTGTCTAAGTAGTCTGGCATTCGGAGTGACTTTGGCACTTTCGTGTGTGTGTGTTATGTGTCAAGGAATTTCAGTAAATACTTTTTAACATTCTTGGCTCATTCAACATTTGTGTAGTTTTCTGCTTCAGACGAAAAAATAGATTACCAGCCACCGAATTCTTCTTGGCCTCTAAACCCAGAGGACTAAATAATATTCACTGAAAAATAACCCACAGGCCAAAATGGGAAATGTTTTAACAGTTCCAGATGTGTTTCTTAGCCTTCTTTCCCCAGTGGCTGTATAATGAATGAGATACCTACAAAAAGTATAACATTAACCTCTGGTTCACCTTCCTGTCGGATTTCTACCATCTGGGAAAATCACAGTGAAGATTTCACGAGCCTGGGGGAATCTTTTCACAATTTTGCTGGTAGCACTAAAATGATTATGTTTATGGGCAATCACATATTGCTCTGCCAGTTTATTTTTGTTTATAGCTCATCTGTGGTAAGAAAGCCCCTATCTCATGAAATAAAAATACTGGAGGCTTTTCCCATTTCAACCTGCAGCTATCACAGCCCTGAGTTGTTTCTGTTCATCAAAGTAAAATACAGTGAAGAGGTAACAAAGCAATTAATAAAGTCAGGTGAGGGAATAGGGGGGGATATTTCATTACCCTCTCTATCAGACAAGCTCCCCACACTTGGTACCTTCTTAAATTTCACTTGCTGCAAGGGCAGAGAGAACTCCTTTGTTCAGAAACATTACTTATTTTGTACTTAATATTTGCAGCGTCTCGGGGACAGCCCCTGAGCCCAGGTGTTTATCCAGGCTCTGCTGTCTCCCCCAGAGCCCACAGAGTTTACTCAGCGGAGCTCCCATCCCGCTCTCCGGTTCCCATAAAGGGGAGGAGATTTGGATCCACTTTTCTGAACTTGCAGGCGCTTCCCCAGCCAAGGCTACCAACATAGCTCATCCCATTAACAGAGCAAAATCTGTCATCTCTCTCTGTAACAGCGATGAAATGCCCCATTGCATCCAAATGAGAGAATGGGGAAGTGGGGAAGGGAGGAGAAGAGAGGAGGAAAAAACAAAGCTCTTGGACAAGATAAGAGAGCTGAAACACAAGAACACTTCCCCAGACTTACTGTTGCAGGCGAGGAATGTGCCATTGGATTCCATGGCTGCAGCCGGAGCCGCCAGCAGCAGCAGAAGGGCTCCGGGAACCAGCTGTGCCCAGAAGTTAGCGCTGCTGCGGGGCGGCAGCCAGAGCCGCCAGGCTCCCCCCGCTCCCCGCTCCAGCACTCCCCGACGGCAGCTCCCTCCGCAGGGCCTGCTCCCTGCCCTTGGCTGGAATTGCGTGCTCGCTATGACTCCTCATTTATCTCTCCCGCATCCGCACGCCGCCGCCTGCCCAGCGCACCGACTGCGGCCAAGCGCCGCTCCGGCCCTGGCTCCTCCCTGCTCCACTTTGGCGTCTTCGCCGCTGGCCCGGCCTCCTCCTGCCTCTGCTGCTGCTGCTGGAGCTTCCCAGCGATGCTTCTTTCCCTGGGGCTGCCACATTTTCCTGCTTCCAGCAGACGCCGAGTGCTCTGACTCCATCCTTGGTGGTCCGCAAATCGAGGACAGGGTCTTAAGCAGATGCCACGGCTCAGAGTTCAGGG
Organism: Oreocharis arfaki; assembly: GCA_013398015.1. Taxonomy (NCBI): domain Eukaryota; kingdom Metazoa; phylum Chordata; class Aves; order Passeriformes; family Paramythiidae; genus Oreocharis; species Oreocharis arfaki. The sequence goes on along the minus strand of VZRR01000046.1, from coordinate 169,330 downwards.
CTAGCGAGCTTTTAGATGCTGGAGGAGGCATAACTCTTTTCACAAGTTTAAAAAAAACACCCAGGTTAGAACTTGCCAGTGTGGAAATAGAAACTAACCACAAACGCTTGCAAAGGCATGAGCTTAGGACAGAAAAAAAAGTTATGAGCTTTGCATTTGAGACAGCGAGACAGAAAAAACTGCGCTGTCCTGAGGCTTTTATTGAGTGGAACTGATTTCTTCCACTCTTTCCCCTCCCCCTGAATTATGTATTTTGAAGGGTAGAGAGATGATGATGGCAAATAAGGAGAGAGAAAGAAAAGGAATTCAGTGTGAGGAAATACATTTTCCCTCTACTTGAATGTTTTTTAGTAAATGGTTTGTTATTGTTTATGTACATTTCTGGTTATTTAGGTTATCCTGATGCCAACACTTGATGGAGTTCTTGGCAGATTCAAAGCCCTCTCTCCTCAGCAGCTCCACTGACAGAAGGCAGAAGTCCCTCTCTGATGGTGACAGATCTAAAAAACATGTGGCAAAAAATACTTTGAGACAGTTTGTTCCTCCCTGCCAGGAACTGGGCTGCTCCTCTGAGAGACCAGACCTTGCTCTCAGGGAGTTTTACAGTCCACAAATACAAGGCTGCTGCCACCACCCAAGGAAAACAGCCCTAATATAGCAAAACTCCTCACGCTAGGACAAAACTAACAAAACCAAACAAGTAGAGCAAAAAAAAGAGCAGAGATTTCACCCCATGACTCCTCCCAAGTCCACTCTTCTACCTCACAGTCACCAGTTTCACATGGGGAGGCCTCATCTCCTGCTAGACACTTTCCAAAGGACCCAGGAAGGAACATTCTTTTATCAAAACCCACAGACATTGATTCAGATGGGGCAAACTAGCAGCTGCTGGCAGGCAGGACAACAGCTGGAAGTGCCCAGAAGATTCCTGGTACAGCCTTAAAAGCCTCAAGGTAGGGGGATTTTGGGAGGACACTTCACAACCTGTCACCCTTTCAGCTGATGGGGAAGAGTACTGGAGAGAGTGTACAGGAAGGCTGCTGGAGGAGCCAGCCAGACTGGAAAGTCCAGTAAAGCTGAGGTGGTGAGGACACAATGGTTTTCACAAGAGAGGAAAAGTAGAGAAGAGCAATTTCAAAGTGGTGATAAAAAATGCCATTGTAGTAACTCCTTCCCTGTTCTCTGTGTCACACCCTACTGCGTTCTCACTCTGCCTGGCACAAGTCCTCACTGAGAGATGGACTGGTCAGTGTCCTCATGCCCTCTGTGGCAAGGGGGCAGTGTAAGAGAGCTCCGTAATTCCCTGAAATGACATGGACCATGTTTTCCATGTTAGAACCTCGTGACAGCAGTGTGGGGTACAATGCCACCATCACTCTGCTGTGAACACAACCATCATTACCTCAGGCTGGACAGGGCTTCACCAAGAAAACACAACTGAGCTTCTCTGCCATCATCCCTTGAGACCTGAAGATCATCCCCTGCATGTACCCCTTCATGAGAGCCCACTGTATCTCCTTGTGTTTCCTCCCTCCTGTGCTGCCTTTTCCATGGTCATAGCTGAAGTGGAAGCTGGAACCATAGAATCACTCAGGGTGGAGGAGACCACCCAAGATCATCAAGTCCAGCATTAACCCAGTATCACCATGTTCACCACCAAACCATATCCCCAAGTGCACCATCCAAATGGTGCCTGTCAGGAGGTCTCACAAAACCTTGCCCAACTTTTCATATTTTGCCATTACATTTACTCTCTCTGCTTCTGTGCACATCCAGAAGCATCACCATTTAGGCTGCCTGGACCTTCCTGCCACCCTAAGTTAAATCATCACCATTTCTAAGTCCTTGGTGGGCTTGACATGTGTGTACTCAGAGCAAGCCAGGCAGTAACAAACAGTTGTGCATTTCTTGCATTCATCAGTAAGTACAGCAGTCACCATCAGAGTGCTGATATGCTGCAGCAAACACCCAGAACCTGAGAGCTCACAGCACAGGTCTCATCAGAGCCTTGTTTCAGAAGGCTACAGTCCTTTGAGTTGTATTTCTACATGTGCTTGAATTCCCTTTCCTTTGCATTGCTGAAAACAGTATACATCCAGAATAACGACGAAACCAAAGGGATGTGAGGAGCTACTTTGCTTCTGGGAGCTGCAGAAATCCTACTAATAAAAAGTATAGCAGTTTAAGAATCTCACGTGAATATGCATTTTTTCTTGTCCACACCATCATTTTGTGCTCATAAAGAAGCAGTCAGGGCATTTCCAGGCCTGGAGATGGGCTGGAGGGGTGGCACTGCCTTCCCAAAGCAAAGCTGCCACCTGAAGAGTACAAGGTCAGAGCTGTGATGTTTTACTGAGGGACAAGGCCCAAAGCCGGGACACATCTTGATTATCCCCTCTGCTCTCCAGCCACAGAGGTGAGGCTGGAAGGAGTTAAATGTCAGGCAGGCTGGGTGAGGAGCCTCTGTAACACACCCTCCAACAGATGTCCGTATGCAAAGGTGCCAAGATCATCATCTGAACTGGAGCCCTGCAAAATCAAGATCTCCCATTTCTCTCACTCATACATCCCTTTGCATTCTCCTCTTTTGTTTGCATTCTCCTCCACACAGCCCAGCCTAGGCAGCAAAGAGCAGTTGCAGAGCTCAAAGCCAATAGTGTTTGCTGGGTCCAATTCCACAGTGAACCATAAATCACGGCAAACCTAAAGCAAAGCAGTTTACCTGTCTCCACTCTGAGAGCATGACTCAAGTGTTGACTTAATTGCACACAGTGGAAGGAGCAGCTTTTCATCTCAGAGGAATGCTACACCGCCCCAACACCGAGTATTTCCAATGGAGAAGATGCCTCTTGGCTCCCTCTGCCCTTCAGATTCTCACACACACCCTCCTCACCCCACTGAAATGTTCCCAACCACCTCTCCAAAGGGTAACAGCAAAGGGCTTTGTTTGCTTTGCAGAAAGGACTCAGGATTTCTGCCACAGTTACACAGTGCAAGAAGCATTTGGGGGTTATATGGCCAGCAGGGAGCTTTGGCAGCCATGTGGGGCTGTTTTTGTCAGCAGGAGAATTACAAAAACCAACACAAAAGAAAATGTCATATTAAATAGAGTTCATGTCAATGCAGAAGCAGGACAGGAATTCTCAAACACTTTAGTTATGGTCTGGCTGTTCACTGAAATGTTTTTTTATCTTTTCCCAGTCTGTTTACTGGTTTAGATGGGGTGTGTTACAATCCTCAGATCATCAGGTCTCTCTAAATCCTACTCTCCTATAAAGAGATTCACAGAATCACAGAATAGTTTGGGTTGGAAGAGACCTTAAAGACCATCTCGTTCCAAACCCCTGCCATGGGCAGGGACACCTTCCACTAGGCTGAATAGGTAACTCTATAGCTGATGGACAGCAAAAAGTGAAATTGTCTGTTGCCTTTTACATTTTGGGAGCTGCCAGAACTCTCACCAAGGAGCCTGAATAGCCCTATGGGAGGGCAGCTCCAGTGCCCGGGTGACTCACCTGCTGTAAAGGCAATCGTTACTCTTTGGTTATCAGTGCTGTCTTTCATTAGGTGGACACAGCTCTTGTTGCTCACACTTCCCTGCCCATGCAAGACCTGGGATTCTTAGGACTGATCCTGCCACTGAGTCTGCTGCACTCAATATTTACCTATTGGCAAATTTTCCCAGCACTCCCAGGTTTGCAGCAGCTGCCAGTCCCTCACCTGCAAGGAACACATTGAACGGAGGGGAAGAGCAGCCTCATGGCTCTGCAGGAGCTGGTGGAGATCAGCACCTTGGGAAATCAGGTTCCCTTGGCAAATGAACTGGAAAAAGCTCAGGAATGGGATTTATGACTGTAAGAACAGTGAGATGATTGGGTTTATGGGTAAGTGACTGGACAGATGAATTCACTGTAGTTTATAAACTAGGCTGAGATGGTATCATGCAGCTCAGGGAACGGGAAGGGCAGCCAGATGCCTTGTTTATCACCATGGACAGCTGTGCCAAAGTACCTTCAGAGTAAATGATATTGATGTATACATCTGCATTTAAACCATTTACTGCAGCAGTTACTCCCATTTAGGAGAGCTGTGCATGGCCACAGGAAAAGGAAGCAACAGATGCTGGGATGTGTAAAGCTAAACCTGCTGCTGGCAGAATCCTGTACGAGTCCCATTAAAATTAATGAGGTATTTCTGCTTGAGCAGAAGATAAATTTGACTTGCTAAGCCAGAAATACGCCTACCTGACTTATTGTATCTTAAGTATCTCGAAGGGTTTTCCCTCCACTTAGACTAAGTAATCAAGAGCAGTTCTAACCACCAAATAAAGCAATAAAACAATCAAAGGAGTCATTTATTTCTGTACGGTCACAATTAAAGACTTAGATAGTTGCCAGTTCAACAAGTCTCACATTGATTTCTGGCTGAAAAATTATAGGAAAATAGAAATAAAAGCAAGATTATGCATAAGATCTGGAAATTAAAGTTCTAAGTTCTTCTGCTTATTACAAGGAGTTCATTATAACTCTTGGAATTTCAGTAAAAAGGAGACAGTTAAATAATTTTACCTCAATTCAATAGTGCTTGGTATGTAGACATCTCACCAATTTTGTCTTCAGACTAATTTTGTGCTGAAAGTTTTATTTCACATTTGTTTACCTCATTTCTCCCACTACAGGACAGATTTACGAGTTTCTAAGAGTAATTTTATGTATTTCTGAGAGTAATTTTTATGCATTTATGTGCTTTAACAAATGTAGATTTAAGTAAACTCTCTTATGTTAAATTCCCTGACTTAAAATATTTTGATTCTGGGAGAACAAAAATGCCTTTACCAGAGAGTTGTACAGAAAACTACATTTAGTCTAAAACACTTATAGGAAGACTTTTTGGGGGGAGGGGGACCCCAGAGATTTCTTTTAAAGCTCTGAAAAGCTCATCTATTAACAGTGAATGAGAAGCTCAAGGAAAACATGGTGCATACATTTCATCAGCCCCTCAGTTCAGTGCATCAGTAAACACCACGGATCAGCCACACAATGCCGCCATTTATAACTGTGTGAATGATTTTGTGAATCTGACCATTAACATGAAGTTATTGTTGCATGAATGAGAAACAATAACCTGATTGGGGAAACTAATGAGGCACTAGACTGGCTGCTACGAAAACATTACATGGAGTGATTATCTCCGTTCGGAAAGAAGAACAGCAGGAGAGCGGTCCCAGGGCCCTGCCACTTTTATCCATTAGTGGCTCCTGATACTTGACAGGGTGAGAGGAAGTGGCCTCAAGTTCCACCAGGGGAGGTTCAGATTAGATATCAGGAAAAATTCCTTCACTGGAAGGGTGGTCAGGCTTTGGAGCAGACTCCCCAAGGAAGTTGTGGAATCGGCACCCCTGGAAGTGTTCAAAAGCCACGTGGATGTGGCACTTGGGGGCTGGGACGGGGTTTAGTGGTGGACACAGTGTTGGGGCTCAATGATATTGGAGGCTTTTCCACCCTTAGTGATTCTTGGATTCTCTCATCCCAGATTATGCTGAGCACAGACCCCAAGCTTCACAACCACTGATGTCCAGGTCAGCAAACACATTTCTAACCATAAAAGACCGCAGTCCTTATGCCAAATCATCTGCTGTCAGGAATGCTTGACAGGTATCTCTTCTTTCTTTCATTGTTGCCTCTTTCCAGCCCATAGCACTGGGGTATGCAGGTTAAGTATGGGGGAGGGCTGATGATTAATGTCATAATGGCTCCTTTTAATATACTTCATCTGTCAGCTTAATTCTCTGCAACTGGCATAATCACAATAATTAGATGCAATTGTTCAGATCATTACCTAATTGCAGCTTTTTTCACTGTAGCCAGTTCACGTGACTTTTAAATGTGCAGAAAAGATGGTAAGTCTGAATTATACCTATATTGTAGAAAATCCTATGAGATATAAGAATGCCCCACAAGTTTAAACTGCTCATGAAGATCTTGTGATTCCAGTGTAACACAGATAATCAGGGATGTTACAAGTAATGCACTTTTATTTCTGATCCCAATGAGTTAAAACTACGCTTCACATAAACAGAGGGACATCAGATTTCCCTCCACCTCCATCTGAACAAGCCATGCAGAATCAGAAAATGTTCTTCAACTCCTACCATCTCCAGAGCAGATGTTTATGCAGAAATTATGCAAGGAGTTCCTGTGTCTCCCTGGTCCTAATGGACAGCCAGCATTTTTGGTGTTAATTTATAATCAGCCATGCTCTGTAAACAGCCAAACATGAGATGAAGAGAACGACACAAACTCAAACTTAGGGCCCAAAAAAAAACCCCACAGACAAGATGGTGATTTATTACTAGATTAATTTTTAGATTAATATATTTCCTAAATGAATAAAAGGATGAACTTGTAAAATCTCATAAAGTGTATTCAAAAAGAGTATTCATCACCTCTGATTTAGCTTCTTATCAGATCTAGTTTCATTTCATAAGATGAAAGTTAGGAGCACAGTTCAATAAACTGTCACTGAAGAGAGAGGAGCCTTTGAAAAGGATGAAGAGGACCAAATTAAGATGCTGAAGTATCTCAAAAAAGAGTAAATACCCTTCAGAGAGGTGGTGTTTTAAGTCTGAGATCACAGTCTATATCTTTATGAAAAGGGAATACTGAACCTTTGCTTTAAGTGCAAAGTAGAACTCAAGTTTATATATAAAAGTACAACTGCCACTTCCAAAATTACACATTTATACACCTGATAGAGTCAAATGCAGCCACATTCCTCTGGCCAGTGGTGTTATTTGGGTTTTGGAAAAGAAAACACCAAGGGGATACCGGGGCGCAGAAAGAACCACACAAGCTGCCCGCTGAGGAAGTACTTAATGGGTTTGGGTACCTCCTCATCAGTTTTGCAAGCCCGGTGCAGCCCAAGCAGAAAGGTTGAATGACTCATTTCCTTCCTGCTCCTCTGTCAGGCACCTCAATTATTGAAGCCTTCCCACAGACACGTCCCCCCTCAGGTCGGAGGAGCCCTGGTTTGTGCAACTGCACGCGGACGTGCCTTGGGAACAATTCCCGGAAACACACACAGAGCTGCCCGACTGCTGGGAGCACTGCTGCTGAGATCCCAGCTCTGAGCCTGTGGGCTGTACAAGAACCAGAAAATACAACTCTGGAACTGCTGTCTTGGCTTTATCTTTGAGTTTGTGGCACCTCAGGCACCTCCTTAAGCTCCTCAGGGCTTCCCTCATCCACCTAGTCCGAATCATGCCATCAGCTACCCTCGTGCCCACCATGTGAGCCTTGAATCCTGAAAACTTCACCCTCCTCACTGTCTCTGGCCACTTGCTTGGTGAGGCAGAAGGGGAGAATCCCCTCAGATGTCTATTTTTCTAGAGAAATAGCGGCCAGACTCTGCTTTTTATCAGTGTTGGATCTCCTTTAGATGAAAGGTAAAAAGAGCTGCCCTGCCAAAACACAAGACAACCCAGCAAACCAGCTTTGGCTGCTTAATGAACAGCTTCACTTAAAAGTGTTGCAAGCCTGTGGAGTTTCAGCACACGAACACACCGGGAGGATGTGATGGGACGTGCTCTCACTGGTTTATGCCCTGTGTGCTTCAACTCCAATCAGGATGAAGACCTGATGCATTTCATTCCAAGGTGCCAGCTGCAGCTCAGGTTAAAATGGGCTTTTCAAGGGTTTTTCACATTTTCTAATCCATCAGGGATAATTCTGTGCTGCTGGGGGGATGCAGGGGCGTGTATTTTTAAGGCCAAGTGCAATGAAAAAGAATTTGCCCATTCCACTGAATACAAAAAAAAATGGAGAAGACCCCAAATGCAAGGATTTCTTCTTGTATTAGGTAACTGGCTCTTTCCAGGTCAAAATCAATACTGTATGAATTTCATGCTAAAGTGTAGCACATTAGGTCATACTTTGGTTTTTAATTGGTTGCTGATAGTTTCTGGGTGCTCCTGGAAGAGGGTAAAGTGCTGCTCCTTGAACTTAACAACTGTAAAAACAGTACTTGGCTGCATAAACACAGAAGCCTCCATGTCATTCCAAGTGCTGCAGGATGTCCCAGCTGGCCACCTGTTTTTATTCCATGAGGCTGCCAGTCCCTACAGATCCTGCCCCAATATCTGCCGGGCCCTGGCACGTGTATTGCATATCCTTGGGCATCTTACATGACATAGGGGCAGCTGTAGGCAGCACTGTCCTAAGAGCAAAACCTTCCCTTGGGAGAGCTTTCCTTGCTCAGAACCCTAAGAAAACTCCTGTGTTAGAAATAAGCCATAAAATATTAAAATACAATGTACATAGCTCCTAGAGTAGCCTGCCTAGAGATATGTTATGATACAAAACCAATCAGCTTAATAGATGAGTTGTTAGGTGTGGTTTACAGCAGGGCATAATGGGGGGAAAACAGTCATTTTGGGACCTCCACACTGGGGCTGTACCTTGTCTCAGTGCCTGCAGTGAAGGCCAGTTAGATGGCAATAAATGAAGGTAAATGGAAACAACATATACCTTGTTTCATGATTTCCTGTGCACAGTAAAAGGGTACCACAGATTGTCCTGCTATCCTGGGCAGGAAAGAAGATGCTGATTTTCTAGGCAGGTCCCAGTTCCTCTGGCTGCTGAACTCACTGCCTTTGATCCGCTGCAGGGCTCACATGGAAAAGCACATACAAGCCTGATGGTTTGGCTGAGCCAGCCTTATCTTCCCCTACCAGCAAAAATGAAATAATACACTGGGAAAGCGAGGTGATAACACAGCTGTGCATTTTGCTGATGACAGACTCTGTGTGCCCTCAGGACATCATCACCTCTCACACTCTCCCATCCCAGTGGGATGGATTTTCTTTCTCTCATACCAAGTTATCTTGACTCCTACAGACACTATTTCCAGTGAGATTCCTTGCAGTCAGCAGCAGCTAGAACACAGTTTGGAGCAATCAAAAATGAGACCAGGCCTCTTTAGTAAATCCAAATCTCTTCCTTTTCATTCCTGTCACCAATGCCAGGTTGCAACAGCTTCATGCTCTCTCCTTGTCCTCTCCTCGCACTCCAACTCTTTGCAGCAAATGACATTTTGTTACCTGAGATGAATTCACTTATGTCTCAAACTACCCTTGCAAGGGCTTTTGGAGGTAGCTCAAGCAAGCCATACTCATGTTGTCCCAAAGTGAATGAATAGTTTCCTTGAGATGATGTTTTGGAACTTGAGCAAGATGTTCTTGATCAGCTGTGCAGCCCTAACTCAGCTGGCCTTCTGGGTCATCCATCTGTGCCTGAGTTCCTGGAGGTAAAGGGGTAAAAATCCATTTAAACCTACCCCATTCATCACCCTGAAAGAACATAGCCAGGAAAGATACTGTTTGGAGCTTGGCCTAAATTAGCAGTTTTCTGGGAGCTGAAAATAACTCAATGTTAAGGTAAAATGTAAAAAGCTTTTGTCTTGATGATCTTCTTAGGGGTGTTGGGATTCCTTTTCCTTCTGAGTTAGGTGGCAGTTCCTCCTTGCTCTGCACCTTACAGGAGGCAGATTTTGAGTCTTCTCCATCTTCTACTCCAAATATTCAGACCTCGCCCCATCCTTTACCAGCCGAGGGCCTTGCTCAGCACATCCTCACGTTACAGACACCTGGAGCACAGACAGACATGGAAGAATGATTTGCATTTTTCCCTCTAACTAATTCACCTGATTCACTCACCCAAACCAGGAGAGCAGAGTAATATCTGCAAACCCATTGTGTCTGACAGTTTGTTGACAGGAGGCTGAGAAAAAGCTTGCCAGATAAAGATAAGAAAAAAAGGAGTTTAATACCTTGTGCACAAGATGACAAAACAAGAAGGGCAACCTGGTAAAGTACTGAGGCACTGGGACAGCACGAGACAGGTCCAAGCCATGGTTTTCTGACAGCCATGGCTTGGATGAATGAGCCCAGACAGGTAAATCACAAGCGGATAAAAAGTAAGTAGTAGGGTGATCTCAGACAGGAGCTCCCAAGGGTGGCGAGAAAAGTAGAAGGAACAGACTGAAAGTTTCTCCTCTTCCAAGATTTATTTTTGCATTTATAGAAACCCTGGCTGCTGTGTAAAAAGAACTTCCAAAAGAACTGAAAACCAGAAGGGAAGAAAGAACCATATTTCCTACTAAAAAGTGTCAATCATTGGGTTATTCCCAGCAGCATAAATTAGCTGTTGTGGAGTTCTGCCATGGCACACCAGATTGCTTCCAGGACAGAAGAGGCTCACACAAACCTAATCTATGTACATATATATATTTATATGGATATATATAGATGTATATATGCAAACCTGGAACCTGCACTGCAGGTCTGGGGTACAGACATCTCCCCAGTGATGCCCCTGAAGGGTGGATAAACACTATTAAGCATCAGTTAAACATTTTTGTTACTGCAAAATCATTAAGATCTGGAGAAATGAAGGCTGTGATCCACCACCATGTGCCAAGAAATGGATTTCTACCAAAACTAGTGCCGAGTAGAGTCTTTATGATGACAGGGGAAAATATTCTGGAGTGTGAAAATGCTAACCTTATTCTTTAATTTGGGGATGAAAGGTATATCCATAACAAGAAGCCAATTACTGGCTTGTAAATCTAACCACAGACTGCTTTCCTTGTTAGTTTTCATAGACTCCTTACAATGACTAGTGGAACCCCATATAGTCATGGAGCACAGAATGAAAATCACTAATTTTACCAAATATGTCACCAGGTTAAACTGTTTTGGTTTAGAGGTAGTAACTCGAGAAAAGGAGGTCAGACTGTAAGCCAATAACCCTCTATGACCCGGGGATCTGGGAACTTGTCAGTGGAGTGGGAGCCCCTCTGCCTGAGGGAAACAGTGTCACACCTGCCCCTGCTGGATCTCTGCATGGGGGGGGAGTGTGGGAGATCCAGGGACCTCTGTGTGGAGGGGGCTGTGGGGGACCCAGGGACCTCTGTGTGGAGGGGACTGTGGGGGATCCCAGGGACCTCTGTGTGGAGGGGACTGTGGGGGATCCCAGGGACCTCTGTGTGGAGGGGACTGTGGGGGATCCCAGGGATCTCTGTGTGGAGGGGACTGTGGGGGATCCCAGGGATCTCTGTGTGGAGGGGACTGTGGGGGATCCAGGGATCCTGTGCAGAGGGGAGTGTGGGGGATCCCAGGGATCTCTGTATGGAGGGGACTGTGGGGGATGCAGGGATCTCTGTATGGAGGGGACTGTGGGGGATCCAGGGATCTATATGTAGAGGGGAGTATGGGGGATCCCGGGATCTCTGCATGAAGGGGGTTGTGAAGGATCCCAGGATTTCTGTGTGGAGTGGAATCGTGGAGGATCCCAGGATCTCTGCATGGAGGGACAGTGTGGAGAATCCCAGGATATCTGCATGGAGTGGGGTCATGGAGGATCCCAGGATCTCTGCGTGGAGGCGTAGCCCATTTCCAGTTTAATTAGAGTGATGTATCTGCCCAGACACTGCCAGAAAAGGATGACTGGCCCCTTTGTGTATGCATTTTCCACATGCTTCTCCTACTTGTTGGGTGTGTCCGGTTGGTAAATCCCATGTGGCCTGAGTGAAATTACAGTGTAAGTATTTCAGCAGAAGCACAGCAATACCCACTCGCATGTTTTAGAGAGGAACAGACTTCTAGGCACAGGAAAAAAGTGCAGGGAACAAAGAAATGCTTAAACTCAGGAAATGTAAGCTGGAAGCAAGTTGGAAGTAGTTGCCTCATGTCAGGAAAGAGTCACAAAATAACTCCACACAAGATGTTGAGAGAGAAAATAATGAAAAATATTCAGGTGGAACTGCCGGTCGCAGGTTATTTCGAACTCTCCCCAACTGGAGATGATAACAGCACATGGAAGCAAGGTCAGATCTGTGAGATACAGATTGTCTCCAAACCAGGACATTTGAAAAAAAAAAAGCAGCTTTGGCAGGACAGGGGAGCAATGTGATGGGAGAAGCCAGCTTTTAGAAACTGAGCTCTTTGGCACTTTTCACCTGAAACTGAAAGGTTATTTCTCCATTTTCCATGTCTGAAAATTTTACTTGGGTTTTAAAGTCATTCTGTGGATGCTGGTTTTAGCTCTTCTTCACGAAGAAGGAGCTTCTTTGATGGTAACATGCAAAGGAGAACTGCATTCCAGTGATACCTGTTTGGTTTCATCTGCAGTAATTACAAGGTAATACATAGTTTTGCCAGTGAAAAACATTTTACCCAATACACTAGTAAGAGAAGATGCCAGATTGCATAGATGGAAATATTTATGCCTGCTCAGCTGCCTGATCAAAACAAAGATTTAATGCAATGCTTGTTTTTAAAGGTTTTCCTGAGAACATGGAAACCTTAACAGGACCACTGGAGGGCAGCAATGTCAAAGTGAATCATCCATCAGTGCACTTTTGGGAATCACTTCGTGAAACCACCCCCAAAAAAAACTTAGCAAAAAATTATAAATAATTAGAAATTATTTTCTGCTGCCCATGTGCAAGTATGCAAAACAGAGCAATTCCCCCGGAGCAAAAGGCAGCACTGCAGTGTCAGTTCCCTTGCTTTCCCACATCTAAGGAATGCCCCCTGAAGCCTGTAGGATTTGTCTTGTTGCCAGAAATTGTTGAAAATATCAAAAAATATGTGGCGTCTTGATGCATTATGAACCCCAAGGTTTTTTGTTTTTTTTTTTAAATCGATACAAGTGCCAAGACTATTTTGTCTATCTTTATTTATATATAGAGAGAAAAATAAATTTGTATTATGTTTATGTCTGAGCTATGTATAGGTACATATTTCTAAATTAATCCATATTCTTGTATTACCACAAGGGAGGAAAACCTCTGATTTTTATTTTTAAGAGTGTCCTAAATGTCATAATTTCAAAGAAACCTTTCAAACACCAAGTTGAGTGGAATCAGTACAATGAGTGCTCCCTTTCTAAAGAAGTCCATGGACATTAGTGAAGATTTTGGGATCACTGTGAAGATAAATGTATGAACTTTTCTGTGAGCATTGAAAGAATGCTATCATTAGTCCAGTGTTTACACATTTAAGTAATACATGTTCAAAATAATTTAAGATTATAGTCAGACACAATAGTCCACTGGTTATAAATATACATTATATATACAATATATATTACATAAAAATACATAATATATATTATATATACTATATATAATATAAATAAAAATATATAATATTATTTTATCTATTATATTTTATATATTTCTTAGCT